>VZSG01000403.1:301392-391189 GCA_013398315.1 Nothoprocta pentlandii
TTTTTTTTTTTTTTTTAATATCTTTGAGGAAGATATTAAAATGAAGTGAATTATGTAGGCCTTGCCTACATCAGCCTGACCTTTGACCATTGATATATTAGACTGATACTCGCTCTGTCTGTCTGCGGTAATTTAAGGGGATTTTTTTTTTCTTTTTTGAAAAAGGGACCTTTGAAGGTCGAAAGCCTTTCCGTGAAAGCATGGATGAGTCAAGAATGCCAAGTATTTAACCATTTCTCTTAAAGGTGGTTTTAAAAGGTGTAGGATTTTCTCTTTTTCCCCTTTTCCAAACTGCAGTGAATGGGTAAGTGCTTAGGCAGCCGAGGAGCAGGTTAGTGAGGGAGGAAGCAGGCCGAGGGCTAGGCAGGTGCCGTACAGCCCGTTCACACGTTCTGCCGATTCACCTCCATTCTCATGGTCAGCAGCATTCCCCGTGTTTCAGTTCTGGGTTTGTTTTATAAGAACGAGAATAATGATGCCAGCTTGTTAGGCCGCCTTGTGAATAGGAACCAATTTTCCCATTGTGATTTATTTCTTAATTGTGAAATTGTAACAATCCATGTTGTAAAGCCTTGGTCATAATCCCCCGTACGAGTAATTACATGAATGATTTGAGCTTTAGTTAAAGTTACTAACGGTTGACTGTAAGTTTACACTGCATTTCAGGAAAAAAAACAGCTTTACATGGGGAAGCTCCACTAATGTGTAATTCTGCCCTTTTATGTTCATGAAAGAGCCAACTCGATTGTTTCTCTTTCCCTCCCCTGAAGCATGAACCGTGTACATGGTGCATATGCAGCCTGTGTAGCTCCTAAACCCTTGTCTAGCTGCCTCTTCTCGCCGCCGAGCACCTCCTGTGCCTCAACAGCTTAGAAAATTCACTGTTGATAAATGCAAAATCATGACAGCAGAGGGAAAGTGCTTTCAGAAAAGGTTGGTAAATTCCTGTTTTGAGAAGAATATCGCGACATCCTTGAGGTGCCTCCCCAGTGTTCTGCACTGTAAATATGGTCAGGAAGAAAAGGATGCTGAGGTGTGTGGGTGCAAGAGAAAATCCTCAGGGGAGGTTTTTGTTGACTGTTTCACTCTTAATCTGGAACCTGATGTAGAAAGGAGATGGTTCTTCACCTTGGTAGCCAAAGATATTATAAAGATCTAACTTTAGATTTGGAAAACCTCTTTTTTTTGTTTTTTTTTATTTGTTTTGCTAATTATTAGAGAATAGTGGCTTCTTACGTAAATCTAGATTTTACTAGGTGTCCAGTAGCTCATATTTTGAGTCGTATACTGTTCATTGTAAAGAGAAATGCTACATTTTTATGTCTTTTTTTTTGTTTGTTTGTTTGCTCATTTGTTTTTTTGATGGAGATGCTGCTTTGTGCTATTTTGCTCTTTCCTTCTCAGAATACTTCCCATTCTTCTTTTTTAAACCTTTTGGAAAGACTCCGAGGCACAGTTATCCTCCCTTATGTGTTGAAGGGCTTGGATGCAGTAATCATGAGGGCCACTGCTCAAGAGATGGCCAGTGAATGACTGAACCTTTTGCCAATATCGTTGGAAAATTTTGTTTGAGTGCTTGTACGGACTTAACGTGAATGAAAGTTATTTTTCTTCTGATGTAATCCTGTTTCGTTTACTTAGCTTCTGTGATATGCAGTGCTAAAGCACTTCTTCTTTATAGACATTCGGGACAGGCAGCATTCCTTTGTCTGGTGTGTAAGTTATTTAGGGAAAACATAAATTGGAAACTAAGACTGTTTTTTTGTCCTTGTGTCTTTCCATAAGTCTGTACCTGTGTGGCTCAGTTGCTGCTTTGCTGGAGACGTGCTCATTGCTAATGGCTTATTGTGCCGGCCATTTCCAACTGCGGTGTATTTTTCTGTTTGACATGGAAGCTATTCCAGTAGCCAACCTTTGGGAACAGGCGGCCAGCTTGGGAGGCAGCCTGGAGACACCGCAGTGGGGCCCGTGCAGGTCTCTGGCACTCCCGTGGAGCCGCTCACAACATCTCAAGCAAATGGCAGTATTCCTCAGCTGCGCTGCGTGGTGTGGACATATCCTGTGAGGAAATGGAAGCCGCAGTAATCGCATTGCTGAGGAGCTGGAATTTCAAGCCCTGAACCATTACATAGGTGCATCACTTCTGGCATGAGTTGTTTTTCCCTCAAAAGAGCCATGAGTAAAGGGCTGGCTAAGTTGCCTGTGTGTCCTGCTCTGAGGATGGAGGGGAAGCCCTTCTACACCCTGAATGAGGAGAAGGGAAGCGTTTCTTCCCCCAGAATTATTCTTACTTTTCTGAGCTTTGTACAAATGATGGCTTTATTGGCACCTCTCTGGCAGATATTACCACCTTTTCTAAAAAAAAAAAATCATTTTTTTTTAATGTTTCTATGGACAGTGTTGGCTTGTGCACTAGGGATATAAGCATTATCGTCCCACCCAACTTTTTACCTTTCTTTAAGTATGTCTCAGCAATCCATGTAGTGAGTGTTGCTGGTTCCTTGGCAGGTGCTAGCGAACAGTCGGGCAGGGCCTTCTGAACTGTTCTAGTCCCAGCAGTGGGGTGTACAATTTGCTGTCGCTGTGTGACATTGCGTGCTGGGTAGGGCAGCAGTGTCTGGGAAGCTTGCATGAAGGTTTTAAGTCATGGTTTGATTAAATTGGTTGCTTTGGTGGATCCACTCATTCCTTTGATTTGAGTTTAAAACTAAGTGAATAATATGAAAAAATCCTAAAATTCTGGTTCCTGAGGCTGCCAGTGTGACTCAAAGAGTCTGTTGAGTGCAGAGATGGGCGCCAGGATGAGCAGCAGTGGTGGAATCTGACAGGAGAGATCAGGCTCGATGTGTGAACAGAAGGAGGAAAGGCTGGCGGGGCAGGAGAGATTTGAAAGGGTGAAGAATAAAATCTGTTTTGCAATAGGCTGAGAAACAGTGTTTATTAGACAGCTAGACAGAGAAGATGATTTACATCTGTCGGACTTGTTTGGAGAGTGAACATCCGCAGTCATGTTGTGGAACAGAGATTGGTGCTGTGGGCGAGAAAGAAGGTGCAGTGGTAGGCAGCAGTGTTGAAGATTTCTGCTCTGTTGTGAGCATTAACGAGAGATCTGGTCACTTAGGTAATAGCTTTCTCTTCCTCAGCAGTCTCACAACTAGGAAAATGCAAGGTTTTGGGGTGGTAATGGTGTTTTATTCCAAGCAGTTGGGTGGGAGGGTGTCAGTTTTGTTGATTGCCTTGTTTTTCAATCAAAACACATTTCGTGCTGTGAGCTGTAAAGGTGTCTTAGCATTCTGTGTAGCAGTACTTTGTATTTTCTCTTCTGTTTTTTATTTCTGAGTGAGAGAGGGAGGGAAAGATAGGAACTAGAGATACAGAAGACTCCCTCTTTATGTCGTTGCCATCTGTGAACCTGCCCGTTTCCACCAGTAACTTCTGAACCTGCTTGCCAATTTCAACCATATGTGCAAGATGTCTCAGAGAGATTAATTTGCTACTGCTTTCATGAAAATTAGTAACTGAATAGAGAAGAGAAATCTGAGGTAGAACTTTCTTAAAGGGCAGCTCTGGCAGAACTCAGCCCACATACCTGGATTGCTCTAACCGTGTGCCTGGGTAGCAGGAATGCTGGCAGCTTCCTGGTGCCTACGCGGTTCTGGACTGCATGTCTGGTCTTTTGCGCTTGTCAGATGCCGTAGGAGTGTTTTATGGTAACCATTAACTTTCCCACTTCAGGGGAAAGAGCACTTCTGGAGCAACATGACTGAAGCTATCACCATAAATGATGGATACTAACTGAACTCCTTAATTTAAATGTTGGAGAATGCAACACTTAGTTGATATTGAAGTATTGGCCACTGGCAGTGTCATCTCCCCAGCTCACTATTTGTGGCAGGAACTGAGGTTGCCTCTGTGTGCGTAACAAGGGTCAGACTCCTGCACTTCGAGGAGCCTCAGCACAGCTTGCTGGCAATAACAGCGCTCTTGCCTTTGCCTCCTCGCACATACTGGATTTGACTTGGCTGCTGTTAAAAATATATTGTTCTATTTCTGCAGCCAGAGCAGCATAGGCATGGGTACTTGAAACAAACAAACAAAAAAAACCCAATTCATCCATGTCAGAAAAACATCCTGCGATTTTCCAAGGATTTAAGCTAATCCACAGAACTCTACCATTCTGGTATCCGTTAGACATGACAGTCGTTTATGTCAGGAAAAATAATTAATTGTTTTATTGCTTATCCTATTTTCTACATTAATGATTTGATTAACTGTTGGAACAGTGGAAGGCTTAATCATTCACTGATACCATTTTGCTTGTTCAAATGGGTTTTTGCTTTTGTTAAAGATATTAAAGGTTTTGTTGTAGATAGTTTGTTACCAAGTTGACTTGAAAACTAATCCTTCTTTCTGGTGATAGCCTTTAGAGAGAAATACCTGAATCTAATTTAGAGCTTCTGGGTAAAAAGTAAAAATAATCCAGCTCTATGTTCTTTCTTTGATAGGATATCTATATCTATATATAGATATATATTTTTGTGCTCATGATGCTGCTAATTGAAAATGCCAATTCTGGATGATGTCATTTTATAGATACCGACAAAAATATATATTTAGATATACTTTCTTCTGACACTTTAGTTACTGTGGAGTCTCCATATGTATGTAGTGTAGACACTGAGGTCAAGGATCTTTCTGTATTAACATAATGTTTTAGCTGCAGTCAGAGAAGAGTAAAAGAAACCCTTCAGCGAAGCTTGTCGAGACACTGTCACCGTGTCTGTCTGTTAACTTTGCACGTTTAAAGCTCTTATTTCTAGCTGTAATCGCTCAGGCCGGGGAACTGGAGCTGGAGCAGCTGCCGTGATGTAAATAGACATATACACACTGAGGCTGGCAACTGCAGCAGGAGACACCCCGTGTGTGACTGCGCATGCGTCGGGCTCGCAGGGCTCACGCCTCATACTGTAGTAGGACTCCACTAAGATGTGGATAAACTTGTTCTGGCATCCATGCTATTCTTGCTGTGCATTACGGGCTCAAAGAGTCTGGGAACCTAAATGAGTAAAAGAGATGTGAGAGCAGTTTTAATTTTCCCTAAATTAGGGTAAATTATTTCTAACGCCCACTGCAGCAGTATTTGCATCTATATTGAAACTTTACAAAGATATCCAAATCTCAGATTCTATTATGTATTGCATATACGCAATGAAGACAGCTTCTAATACACCTATGGATACCCTTTTGTGCTTGCTGTGTTATTGTTTCAAGCATATCAATCTGCTTCACTGCTAACAAGTAATATTTTAATATTAGCAAATTAGACGCTTGCCTGGTGTCCCTAATTTCCTAAATATCCTTATAAACAGATTGCTTTGTGACCAGTTAATTTTGCATTTGATGATTAAATCCCAATTTTACCGGGATATGTTAAATGATTTTTCTCTTAGTTATGCTAAGTCAAATCCAGCCTAATTAAGTTTTAGTTAAATTTAGATTATAGTAATTAATGCTTTTGCAGCTGAACACAGTTATTTGGCCATACTTGTTTAACGTTGTTTTAGCTAATCATTGAAAATCTTAGAGTAAATATTTTTTTCATGCATTGTTTAATACAAAGTTAGAAAGATTTGATATGGTAAATAGGAAGACTTTGTTTTTATTGTTTCCTGTCAGAGAGTTGTATCACTAATGAAGCTGTCAGCAAATGTAGCTTTCCTTACGTTAAGAAGCAGAATGATTGTGTGCAATACAAATAAGCCCCAGTTACTGTCTTACTGGTCTGTATGCTGACTATACAGTGCTACCTAAAACTGCAGACGTGTCTTCTGGGTGCAAGAATATGCAGCTAGATATGACACAATAGACTAAATGAATTTCACGGAAGGAGTGGGGGGGGAAAGAGATGAGAGATAAGGAGGAATAAGGGTGCAATGTTTGTACAGTGTAATAACTCAGGAACGTCTTCATGGTTTCGCTTTGAGGATGCAAGAATACTTGCTTCTCCTTCCCCTTCTGTGTACAAAGGAAGGACTTTTCATATAAATAAAAGAGTGAGCAGAGTTAGTATTCCAGTCCAGGAGAGAGGAAGATGGGAAATGTTAAAAAGTCCCACAGTTAATGAGGATTCTCATTGGAAATTGGGGAATCCTTGAAGAATGTGGACTGTGTGTTGCATACAGTGTCAGGCCTCTTACACTGTTACTTCCCTGTGCATCTTCTTATGTAAAGGAGCATCTTTAGCAGAACAGGAGAGCTTTTGTAACAGCCACTAAGTCTACAAAATGCTCCCCCAAACTGTGTCTGAAATGCACTGTGTGTGGCTGGTATCTATATGATGGGGGAACGGATTCTGGTTGAACCATTTGTATTTTAAAGAAACGGATGAGAACTAAAAATCTCAACTATTTTAAACATTTTCATAGGGCAAATAATGAAAAACTATAATGTGGAATTTATAATATGAAAAACCTGAATAATCCACAGTGGTGATAATTAGAAGAATTTACATACAACCTCAGTTCTTTTTGTGCTTGCATTTGGGAATAAAGTAGCACCTATGTTTTAGTGTTGCTTTTGTACAATTAAGACAGGGCTCATCTTTGGCAGCTTAAATGCCTTTGTAGTAGTTACTCGTTATTGATTTTTTTTTCAGTCAGCTAAGATTTAGTTAAATTTGTAATTTTCACTTTCAGAGATCAAAAATACCTGATGTTTAGGTTTGACACATATTTAACAATATTGTTATATATCAATGCTATGTTTTTCTGTGATGCATTAAGGTATATACTGCAAAATAAAATCAACCAAAATGTGTCCATAACCTTTAGCTGTGTTTCCAGTTGAAATTAATCAAGATAACTCTAAATCGTAGTATAGGATAAGAATTAGTTAAAATTTTTGCTGTATCATCTGGTTTGTCTACCAGGTCTGATTACTGAAGGGAAAATGCAAATTTATGTAAAAACTTTAAATTTACATGAAAATTTAAATGAACCACTCTTCAGTGCTCTAATGATGCCAAGTAAGCTCCTCTTAGCATTACTTTTTGACATACTTTTGTGTTCCTGCTCTAAGCTTAAAACCAGCAGCACTTTAGGACAGTAAAATTCAGTACAGTTGCTTAGTTTTCAGATGATTATCTTACAAGATCCTGGCATAATTCTGTCACCTTTTCCCTGCTTGTGTACTATATGTACCTATATATATTAACTTATACCAGTTACCATTAGCATCATGTTGGTAGCCCAATGAAATTGATACATATATTGGAGGTTATACTTATTTTAGTGTGTTCATTGGGAAATACTGAAAATTAAACCTATTGGCCATATCCGTGCTTCCCTAGATAAAACTAGACGGGAATCCTGACTGAATAGAACAAATTTGAGGCTACTTGTGTCTTGATTCTTTTCCTAAATGTATCTATTCTTTTTTTTCAATCGCTCTCCAGGTTTTACAGTTCCTTCTGGGGTATTTTGAATAAACATATAGTGAAATTACATTTGTGTTTCTGATGTCTTTTCCCAGGTAATTCCAACGAATATAATTCAGAATAATCAGGACATGTCACATAAATTATCATTTTGAGCTAAAATATATAAATAACAAATGAGAATGATGTAGGGAATGGTGAATGCTACGCTGATAATTTCATAAAGCAGACTTTTCTCTGTGCTTATTTGATAACTTGCTTCAACTCTGTTGAGGCATGGGGTGAGGTGGAGGGCTAACTGCACCATCGAGCTTCAGCCTAGGCGGGCATGAGAGCATGTACCAAAAGTGACAAATACTAATCTTTATAAAAGTGACCTTGCAGTTAAACAGTGTGCTGGCATGGCCTTGCAGAGGGGTGAGTTAAGACTTTGGTGGGATCACAAGCAATATTCTAACTATAGTTAAAGGTCTTGACTTGAAAGAATGCTGTTTGGATTGCAGAGTATTGGTTTCTTGTCATTTCTCAGAGTTGGTGGGTTTTGAAAGAAACAGTTTAATGAGTTGCTGTAGAATTAATTATATTTGACAGAAGGAAAAGGCTGATACCAAGCTGAGGTGGGTGGAAGTTTGCAGTATGCTTTTACAGCATAAAGTATTAGGGGAAAGTATTAGGGACTCATTTCCTTCCTTTAGCTGAAGATGAGTAGTCAAGGGGATATGTCATCCTGTAAGGCACAGGGACATTACAAGGCAAAACGTAACGTAGCACAGAGCCAAGCCTGGTTTAATTAGTTTTGCTGGGGCCTGATGAGGGGAAGAAGTAGGGAGTTAATGGGGAAAACATGGGGGAGCTCTTCAGGAAATGAGGGAAAGTACTTTCAAGTTTACTGGTGATAGGAGGACAAGCAGCAGGTAGCAGGTGCCTCTGATAGCATGGGGTGAGGAGGCACAAATGGTGAGATTCACCTTGAGAGCTTGAGGATAAACATCAAGAATTCATGAACAAAGAGATGTAAAGAGTGGGAGCAGCTAGGATGGAAACTTAAATTTGCAGCTGCTTTGCATTAATTGAATGTATGTGTGCTCTTGTAGTTAAATGTCATGTAGTTCATGGGAAGAAGCTGTGAGCATGCATATATGAAGTGGTTGCAGATTATTTCATGCTCTATAAATGGTCCCTTCATAGTTTGTCTTCTGTGTCTTCCTGGACATCATACTTTCTGCACTGGGCAAGCCTTGTGCTTGAGCAGTGATGGAGATGATACTCCCTTTGCAGCCTAAGATCTGTCTGATGCAGCATTTCAAAGGGAAGTGGTAAATTCTGTATTTAGCAGAGGACAAACATAATTCTATAGTTTACTCTCACTAACAAAAACAGAATTAGCTAAAAGCAGTGCATTAGTAAGAAAAAGGTAAAAATTTTAAAATGACATTATTACAGTTATCTGTCTAACTGCTGTTTGGCCCCTTCAAGCTCTCAGTGCATAAGTATTGTGATGAAGTTTTTAACTGCATGCTTATATATTCTTATGCCCTGCAGGATCTCTGCCTTGGTAGAAAATGGATTAATTTCAGGTGCTTACATAGAAATATGCTCTTGTTGTACATTTTCCTCCTTATTCCTCTCCTCTTAGCTCTTATCTCCTACAGTTCTTAGGTGCTTCAAGTGTGCTTCTTGTTATTCTCTTCTATGTTTTCAGTGTTCCTCTTATTTCATTTATCAAGAAAGTGCATTTATATTTAATCTTGTACATTGCTGTTTTATGCATTTCTTCGATTTAATGAAATTAACAGTATTATGCTACTAAGAAGTGATCTTTGGTAAGTGCTCCAATCAACTGAGATCCTTAAAAGAAGTGGAGAAGATTGAAATGTATTCCACCCTGAAGGGGTGGGGTTTAGCTTCCCTGACTTATTTGGTAAAAAGAAGGGTTTTTTTTTTCCTTCTTCTTCTTTTTTTTTCTTTTAATTTTACAGAACACAGGCCCTGAGAATTTTAACTGTCTGATGAAGACATCCCCCATTAATATCTCATTTATTCCAAGGAGAAATGCAGTAGGGTAATTTGCTGAAAAGAAGGTAGATTAGAGGCAGTATAAGACAGTCACTGCCTACCTAAACATGGCTGTGGATATTCCATGATAGATGGCTGTATAACTAAACTTGTTCAACATGTGTGACCCTGAGTAAGTCATTAAAAATATATTTCAGACTGTACTTAGTGATTTTAAAAGAATCTTATGAATCCTCTGGTTAGGTTTTGGGAGTTAGGTTGTGTTATTGGTTAGGAAAAAAATGCATGAAAGGGCAATGCTAATCCTTGGACAGTCTGCAGGTTCCATTCCACTGATTCCTTAATTTCTCCATACAGTGTATTTTATCAAATGTTCTTGGGGACTTTTGAAAAGCAAGATAACAATATTTATCCCACTATAAATATATATTAAAAAAAAAAACCCCAAACTAAATTTCTTTTCAATTTTGTCAACTAGTGAATGTACTGGAGGTAATAGCTGGAAAAGAACAACCCGCTGTTTTGGAGATCCATATCTCAGATTCACATTACAGTGGATACCTTCCCTTGTAGAGCTCCTTGAGTTATTTTGGATTCTCATCTTTGTGTTGATCTTTGCAATGTTGTGTTGTGCCAGCCTGATGAGATCAGGTTTTGGATGTTAGCTGAGAACTGCGGGAGCCTTTGCCTGCTCTGCCCTTCCCATCCTTCCAGGTTTTATTCCCTGGACGTTTGCAAATATGAGTGCAAAGACTCTCCCCATTTCTAATGCCTCCGTTTGAGGGTAAAGAGAGTGTGCCTAAGAGATTGTCTGTTCTGGCCTTTGTTCTGTAAAGAAGTGCAGAAGATGTGTTTTACCTTATGATGATAGAGCTCTTATAGCTTTAAAATAAACAGAATTAAACTTGAGTTTACCTATTTAGTAATGTTATTCGAGACAAGCTCTTAACCTCAGTGTTCACGAGCCACCAAATATTTCTTTTGGTCAGCAAGAACTGACAGATCATATGGTGACGTCTATTTGTGTAGATTCCTATTCTTGTGTTAAATTGTCTCAGGTGATCACCAAGGAGATTAATAAAGCTGTGTTTATGTGAGAGCTCCATTGCGTCTGCATTTACAGGTGGAGCACCAGCAGCTTAAATCAGTATCTCCTGCCTTGCCGGCTTGTTCTCGTTCAGAGCCTGTGTGGGATTCAGGGTTGCATTTCCCATGTGCAGAGCAGTGGATATATTCAAACTTGAGTTGAATTCTGCTGCATCAGGGCAGACCTCAGTTTTGAGACAATACCCTCATTTTGCTCCAAACCTGTCACGGTAATGAAGAACGTACTTGCAATTACTGCAAACTTCAAACCCAGATTGTTGTTAAGGCTGAGGAAAAAGGAAACTGTAGTTACTGCTGCCACGCAAGATGAAGAAAGGAAATGAGAGCCTCCCTCAAGTGCAGCCACTAAGCAACGTAGTTAAAAATAGCCATTTTTCCCTCTAAACAATTGTCTAACTTGCTGCATTGTTGTTTTCTTGGAAGTTGGATAGACGTCTGCTCCCCTGGATTAGCTGTTCTCATGTGTCAGCTGTGTGTTGAGAAGTTGTGCTCTGTGCACAACTGATTGCTGCAATATTGACATTTAAAACGACAAAAAGTGTTGAGGCCTAACTGATTATAATGAGGGAAAGCATCTCCTGTAGAGTACTTAACATTGCCCTGAGAAAGGCTGGAAGAAGGATGGCAAGGAGATGAAGCACCTCGCTGTTTGGTTCTTAGCGTGCCAGCAGGAAGCAGGAACAGATTCTGCTTTATGCCCATGGTGTCACCCATGTCACCATTTGGGGTTTCTCCTTGTGACCCCAAACTGATGTTTTTGTGACCCTGTAGTTGGAAGCTGGTTGTCAAAGCACTGCAAGTGTTGAAAGTACACTTAGGAGAAAACTTGTGAAAATTAGTGAACTACTAGAGGTGCCATTTTTATTTGAGGTTTTGAGAAGTTTTAGAATTGCTTTTCTTAATTTCTTAGAGCTGTTGAATACTCAATTTCAATTTTATACAAGTACTTCGAAAGCAGAAAACACTTTCATTTCACAGAGCTTTAGGAGTGTTTTACCTTACAAGAATTACACACCACTGTTCTCGCCTTATGACTTGTGCTTAGTCAAATTGAAAATTTTATTATCATTCCTGACCTCTCAGTTTCTTCTATTTGCTACCCTAAGCAGTCTGGAGATCTCAAATAGCTGTTGTTTTATGTAATCCACTTGTCTTCCTTATCTGAGTGAATGAACTGGTCTTGTGAAGCTTTAATAAATAGCTGAACAAGTTTCCAGATGAGTTTTTTTTTTGGTAGTGTGCAGCATTACCCAGCTGTGTGAGTATATTTAATTACTCCACAAAAATATGCTTATTTGGTAGGCACATAGATGGTCCTCCTTGTAGATGAAATTGAAATTCTAATATGAAGCTGTATCTATTTCTAAATTAGCAAATGCGAGTGTTGACATACTCTGATGGGCTTTCAGTGCAGTTACAACTAGCTACAAGTCTCCTTGTAATCTACTTTCCTTCAATACTATTATTGCTTTTTTATTGCAAATGCTAATAACAAAGTATACGGACATAAATGCAGTGATGAAATTTCATTACCCTCATTTCCTTTTTATATCTTCTGCATTTCCTTTGCATCTTTTCACTTTTTTCTCTGTCAAATATTCTACAAGTGCCTATCCTGCCTGCATAGGAGAGTGAAGAGGTAATTTGAACCACAGCTCAATCTAGTTACACTGCTGGAGTGTTTTGATGTCTAATGTGTATATTTACTGTGCTCTGCCTTTACTCTGGTTTTTAAGAAGCTACTAAGCACAAAGGACACTTAAGCATATAAAATTTTGAGAGGTTTCTGTTGACCTTTTCTGAAGCTACTCTTTTCTCCCATCCTAAGTAATGAATTACTTAACGTATGGAACCATAGACTGCCAAATACCATTGGTGGTCTTCGGAACTCTTAAATACCATTGTTGCAAATATTAAGTGAAGAAAAAATGCAAATTTAAGAGCTTACCAGTGTGTTTGCTGCTTTTTCTCTCTCTCTCTCTCTCTCTCTCTCTCTCTCTCTCTCTTCCCCCCTCCTCCCCTGGATAATGGCGTTGCTGCTCTGCAGTTTGACTGTTCATTGCTCAAGATAAATCCAGGTAAAACCTTAATTGAGGGTGGCAGTTAACTGAGCTCACTGTGTTTTTGCTTTTGACAGACTACTGGCATGTGCTAGGTATTTCTTCACTTTCTATTCTCCAATTTGCCACACCGGGATAAAGAATAGCACGTAATACTGTAAAAGAGAGAATATAAAATATCGATACGATAAAATAGTCACTTCTGGTAACTCTTAAACTGAGGATATCTGAGAATCAATAAAACTATTATATGTGCTTAGCAAATACTGCCAACTTCACAGTATAGCTTGATTTTTAAGATGTATGCAAGGGGATGAAAGGCTAAGGTAGTTGTCATTGTTTCTTTTTTCTTTTTCTTTTTTACCGTGTAATCAACTCGATTTCTCTTTTCCTCTCCTTTGGAGTAGCTATTATTTTTGCTATTAAGAGGTTTTGTAAGTTCTCCTAAGGCTCAGCATGAGAGAGTGGGATGATTAGGTTCTTAAAATTAATGACTCTGGAATTAGGAGAGGAGGGTGTGTTTTAAGCCTTGGGCGGGCAGAAGATAGAGGAAATAGGATGTACTAGGAGCTTGTTGCTGAATTCTCGTATTAAAGTAACCAAGTTGCAAAATCTTTATACTCCTGCCATTTAAAAATCATTAGGAAAGGATATTGAATGCTGGACTATAGTGTTTTTAATGCAACAGAAGCATGTTACCTAGATGCAAATTTTAATACATTACATCTTAAAAATATAGCAGGGTTAAAAGCATCAGAACTTGTTTTATCATAGAGATGAACAGTGAATGAAAGTAAAAGATGGGATGCTAGGTGTGGGTCACAGATGAAAAGATAACCTTTTCTATTACTGCTGTCAGTTATTTTAATCACTTTCTACTTGGAAACAAGCAAAATACTGGTGAGGTGGAAGAGTGCTGATAATGTCATGGAAGGTAAAGCTGCTTTTTACTTCTTAATTTCCGTCTGTGGCTGAAGGACTAAAGCTGTGGGCAGCTGGGTAAAGACCTCTAAGCATATGAAAAAGAAAAATCAAATTTGATGTAACTCCTGGGAAAGACTGGAGAGCGAGGGCTACTTGGTCTTTAATTTTCTGAGTAAATCAAAGCACTTTTGGTCTTAGCCTGATACACACATGCAGTTTGTGCATAGTTATCTTCTCTGCCTTCCCACCTGCATGTTTTTCTCATAGCCTTTCCCATGTATGTAGCTTTGCTTGATTCTAAACCCTGAAGAATCCACAGAGAAATAACATTAACTGTAAGTTTTCTGCTTCTTACTGTTGTTGTTTGCTGGTGCAATTCTTGTAAACTACTGCCAAATACAAATATAAGCTAGTTGCTTAAGGAGCTTAGTGGCATTCTCTAAAAACAGATGTTTGAATCAGTGGAAACTCTCCTCAGTGAAATACTAGGGCTCCATGTGGTGCTTTCTCTTGTAAATGATTGAGCCTTGCCAGGCATGGACACTTGCTTTGACAAAATGCCTGCAAGTTATTTGTCATCTTTTAAAACAAAATATTCCCTGCTGCTGCTGTCTCCCCTGAGTGCTAAGGAATAATAGAATTCTTAGTCCTTATTGTTCTGATTGCTGCATAGCAGTTGCTGAATATCCCCATGAGACAGGGCAGTGTTATCTACTACTTTTGCTTACAAGGAGCAGAAGAAATTGTCCTGCCTTGTCTCTGGTGGTATAATGACCTCCATACCGACCAACTGCAATTCCTCAGCCTCCACCTCTGTGTGAATGATTTCATCCCCTGGGACAAGAAGTTATTCTTGTTCCAGTTTGGGAATTGCTCCTGGTCCTGTTGGGAGGTTGCTGGGTTCCATCAACTGGTGGTTGCAGTCTTGGACTCTCTTAGAGTGCATAGAAGTTTGTGAAGAATTTGGCCCTTGCAAGGTTGCGCCTTCTTCTGTAATGCTGACTTATTTAATAGCATTTAATACCTCATCAATGTGTTTTGAGGGAATTAGAGGAGTATTTAGTAAAATTAAAAAAAAAAAAAAAACAAAAACTTTAGAGATTCAGTTACAGACTTCAGAGTCTGCAAAGAGTCCTAAGGAAGATGAGAAAAAATACTGTAAATCAGTCGTCCAGACTGTCTTGTACCCTGGTAGCCTGGCAAGAGGTACCTTTAATAAAAGATAGCTATGAATTAAAGCAAAACAAACAAACAAAACCCAAAGCCTTATATTGAGGGGAGGAACAAAAGTTGTCATTACAAAGAGAAAAACCTGTCACTATATATTTTAATCCTAGCTGTTATTTTACTGCTCTTTCTTACTGTAACAATGTTTTGATTTCCAAAGCACAACATTGTGACCAGAATCATAGAACAACTGCCAGATTTATGGTTAGGTTCGTTAGAGGGTGGGGGGAAAAAAAGTTTTTTTTTTTTTCTTAACATCGCAAATCGATGAGAGACATTTTCAATAGCTGTCCCGTGAGCTGCTGCTTCTCCTTGATCTCTTCATTGGTTTCTGCCTCCTTGGCTTTCCCCGGAGCAGTGGCCTCCTGGCTGCCTTCTCCCCCAGCCTGGCTTCAGGCCTCTCTCTGCTTATTACGTCTTAGCGTTTGCAGTATTTTTGTCTCCTCCTATTTTGTGTGCTTCCCGGGCAAGGAGCCGGCCTGCTTGCTTTTAGTTCCAGTTTTACCAGCTCCGGCGCTTGGCTGCGGCAAGAGGAACCGCAGCTAAGTTCACCTCAACTCGTCCCAAGCAGCTGAGCACATTTTTTTACATGCCTGTGGAAGTGGCATGCGTGAAATCGCATGTCCTAGGGAGACTGCAGAGCAGGTCTAGCGTTGCTGCCCTGCAAAAAACAGCGCTTCCAAACTAGCAACCTCTTCTGCAGCTTTTCAGAGACCTGTAATTTGGGTCCTCTGTCAAGAAAACGAGCAATCCTCCCTCCATTCCCCTTGCACTTCCCTGAAAGCAAAACAAGTGCTGGCCACCGAGCAACCCAGAGGCACACCCTGGCCACGAGCCTGGGCCTCTGCCCGGCACTGCCAGGGCTGGAGCCGGCTACCACGTGCCCCAGGGAAGCGCTTCACGCCGCGCTCCGTGAGCTGTCTTTCCAGGCCTGGACACAACAGAATCTGCTCTTTATTTCCGTGTAAAATGGCAGGAGGACACCTGCCATGCGAAAGTGCTGTGCACGCTGGTAGTTTGGCAACTGTCTTAAGCAACTGAAAATAGAGTTCCTCTACGATGTGTCAGAAGCCTTAATTAGAGGCAGAGTTCCCGAGTTGGTTGTAATAAATACGTAATGATTCCCTTCCCTCTCCATTTAAATTAAAAGTTAGTAAATATAAATCACGTCAAGCCAACTGTCCCTCAGTGCTGACCTTAACTTACTAACACTGAGAAGATGGTTAACAGTGCAATTAGTTCAGCTCATGTCCAAAAACTTGCATTTCAGGTTGTGTGTACAAACATACTGAGCTGAACTAACGTGAAGGTAAATGAGAAGAGGAATATTTGTGGTGGTGGTCAGATTTTAGAAAACAAATCCTGATTAAAAAGCCAAGAATCAAATGTGGTGTGTTAATGTAAATATTTCTAATCTACATGAGCCAAATGCCACTGCGCTTTGCAACACTGATGAAAACTTTTCTCATACCTGAATTTATATTTCAGTGTTGTAAATCGATTTAAAAAAAAAGAAAAAAAGGAATAAAATACTTGGTTCTATGGACATGTTAGCGGGAAATGTGTAACTCCTGGCAAGTATTTTTAAAGGAGATAAGCCCTGTTATTATGTCAAGGCAGTGAATTCACAGCACTGCAGTTCTCCAGCTTCTTCCCGTTTCCACCAGAACCTGCGGGCTGGGGTGGCCTGTATTCCCGTTGGCTGCGCGTGCTCTGCGCTCTGCCCCACACACGGTGACACTTGTGCTCACATGAGTGTTTTTAATGGGCTCATTCACAACTTGAGCGTTTTCATGTGGCGCCTGAACGCCGCTTCAGAGTGGCGTGTGCGCCAGCTGTTGCAATGGGGCTTTCAGGGAACAAAACCTTGCAGCCTTGCAGAGAGACTTCTACACTAGCTCTCCTAAGCTAACGCAAATGGTGTTTTTGACAAATAGTTTTCCTTATTTGACAGTTTGAAGATATTTGTTGGACACGTACTACTGAGCCGCGCTGAGCAGTTGTCCCTCTTGGAGCCGTGTCCGGCTGCAGCACTTGCAGGGCTGCTCACTGAGGGTATTTGCCACTTTGCCTGTGAGTTATTCCATAACTTACACTCGTGATCCCCTTCTTGGGTAAAATGTGTATTCGGGGGTTTCTGCTGCGAGCTGAGGCTCGCGCTGCAGCCCTGGCACAGCTCTGTGATCCGACACTGGAGGAGGTTCTGGGAAGCGGCCGTGTCGGCACTCGGGTTTGCAGTTCCAGGGCGCTGCAGTCCCAGTCACTTGCTAGGATGAAATCATAGAACTAGTTTAGTAAATTATTTACCGAGGTGGGACGAGATTGGTGGCGGTGCCCGCGTTGTGCAGTGAAAGCACCGAAACACTCGCAGGCTGAATTAGAGCGGAATTTAAATGAAGGCAGGATTTGTGGCAGCCAGCCAGGAGGGCACAGCACAGCTCCTTGGCGTGATGCTGCAGCCCTGGGAGCTCACAGAGCTTTCTGGGTTTGTCTGCAAGGTTACCCCAATGCACGCTTGTCCTAACATCTGTGTTTATTTAGAAGTGGTACCGAGTTGGTGTTTATCTACAGTTCACAAGGGACTCGCAAACTCTCCGGTATTCCTAGCAAGCCTGTGGAGCTGCGGTCACCTCAGTTCAAGTCAAGCTCATTCCCAAACAAAATGCTGGCCAAGCTTGGTCTGGGTGAAATGGCTGTTGGCAAAGCAGGCAAGCTGATTCCACAAACCAAACTCCAGACACCCTTGTGCCCTCAAATGCTTTCCCCCCCTGCAGTTTGACTGAGTCCAGCTGCTATAGCGAATGGAAAGTTCTGCCATGAGGCTGGGATATGGACTTCCGGATTAGGAATGTCACCTGGGCTGAGCAGAGTACAGGTTAGTGGTGGCCATCTGGCTAGGGTGGGAATAAAGGATGGAAAACCCCAACAGAAGAAAATGAAGTAAACAGTTGTATCTTAAGGGAAACTTGAGAAGAACTCAGGTTTTCTCTTTTCTCATACAGGTATTTCTGCTCTTTTTAAAGATGCAACTATCCCATGCTTCGTTTTATTATAATAGAATTTTCCTTACTGTCTTTAGGATATGTTAGCGCATCTTGTAAAAAAAAAAAAAAAAAAAAAAAAAAAAAAAAAAAAAAAAAAAAAAAAAAAAAAAAAAAAACACAGAGAAAAGAAAAAAAACTGTAAAATTTTTTAGAGATACAATTTAAATCACCATCAAGATGAGCCTTATATATTTAGCAGTATTTATGTCTGTTTTTTACATGTCTACTTTCACATGGAAGATATTTTTTGCACCTAACCTGTTTAGGTGACTGTAGCTATGGTACGTTAACACGAGTTTTGTGAAGCTGCAAGAATTACATTTTGAAAGTAGAACGTACAATTTTCTTTCTGAAAAGGGCACTGAAACATGCATGCATCCATATCCTTCTGGACCTCTCAGTATTCTTCATGAAACTGATATCTTGCCTTTTCTTCCCCCTCCCCTTTTTTTTAGACTGTAGGTCTTTACTGTTTCTTCGTGGTTTCCTGAAGTCAGCCATTCCCTCCTCCCCCCAAAACAGTTACTTTTTGACATATTTTTGACTTATCATGACTCATATTTTATAAAGATGAGATATTAATAGTCAAATAAATTTTGAACAGTTCTGTATAATTTACCCTTCCATGAATGAACCACATTAAAAATATCAGTACATACAAATCATATTACTCTAAGTTTAAGACTCTTATCGTGCAAGTTGATGTTCTACCTCATTAAATACTTAATTATTTTACATGCATGGACATTTCTCATCATCTTCCCCAGCTTTGTCATTCTCAGCTGCAACTAAGCAGTCTCCATGGAATATTAACAGAGGAAGCCACTCGCAGCTATGAAAGGATATTTTAATATCCTTTCTGCTGCAGATATTTATCTAGTGGGGCAAAAAGCTCTGCGTTTCCACAGCTGAAAAATGTAACCTGCTCTGTGTTTCTGATGCTATTTTAGCAAGTGGGAAAGAATGACAGAAGACTTGGAGATCGATTTAGGCAGCTAACAACAAGCAAAAGTTAAATATCATTAATTTGCAGCAGGATGGAGCTTTCCGGGATCATTGCTAGTGTCGTGATCTGCATATGGGGTATGCTGTCAGCAGTCAGAAAAAAGTAGTTTCAGAGGACACTTCATGTTTTGGTAGAGCAGGTTCCCTGTTATCTTGAAAATCAAGTAAGCAACAGATTAAGCTCCTTTCAGTTATGTAGGAATGAACAACTGCCAGAGATGCTGATATTGTCATGACATGACTCTGTAGCTGGGGAGAAAACTGTAGTTTCTTAGTTTAAAATAATAATGTAATGTAATCATTGCACAAACCTTTGTGTACTATTTTCAGTGAATTTTGTAAAAATAATACTGTTCAATTTACTGTCACGGTCCAATGTTCTTAGGAGTGATTGTGGATAACGCTAGTATTTGCAGTTGTTGCTGCAGCCTCCACCTCCTTTTCATATTTTTACATTTCTTGGAAACAAAAATATGGCTCAGGAATATGTTAAAAGCGTGCTCTGCACTACTGGGTTTTGTGCACTGCTCTGTATTTAACTCTCTCCTGTGAACACCAAAAACTTGCTCTGACATAAGTAATAGTAGAGTTGGTGGCTATTGCTGCTGTTTCTGAAACTTAAAAAAATAGCATCTCTACTCCTGGGAAAATTCAGAGCTAGCATCCCTATTTAGGGGCATGTCTCTGAGTTGGTGCAATGTTTCTGTGCCTTTGCACAACGCTAGGATCTTGATCACCTGCAAGTACTTGGTGCTTGTCCTAAGGCTGAATGTGCTGCAGACCTGTGAGCAGCCATCCTGAAACAGCAACTGGTTGGCCCGTGGTAGTCAATGTTATTGAATATAATGTATAAATCTACCTGTATTTAACCAGAAATGCACCTTAGTATTTTTTTTCTTCCAATTCAGAGTTGTCATATAAATAGGTAGCTCTCTAGACAGAAATGGATTTTGCATGGGGTTGTTTTATAGGAAATATTTGCTAGTAATGGTAGCTCAGTTTTGGTCACTCAGGTGGCCTTGAAAGACAGAGGGGGCAGAAGAAAGAAAACTTAGCTCTGCCTGCCTGCTGTGTCTGCTCAGGAGTTTCAGGAGGTAGCACAGGGTACGTGTTTGCCCATAGAGTATGTGAGCTTCCTGGTACCACATACCTATATCCTATCTTGAATATTTAAGGCCCCGAGACACTTCCTTTCGCTCCACAACAGGCTGTATTGCTTGCTTAATTTCTTGGACCAAAATTGGTAGCAGTTTTCCCAAACTCACCTGGTAAAAAGTGAATTCCTCAAAATGTTAGGCATATTTAGGGCCATTTTTGAAGTGTGATCTGTCTGGATATGAGATGAATGTTTGTAACAACATAGAATCTTCTAACTAAACACTTCTACATTAAAATTTAATGTAGCATTTATAGAATAATGTAGAACTTATATGATGCACAAAGTGGATTATGAGATATAAACTGATATAAGAAATGTTTAGTAATATAAAATCTGGGTGATTAATTTTAAGAAATCTTTAAGACTTGCAGAAAAAAAGTACATCAGTTGCTGTGTATTTTACCTGTGACAGCTAATCTTCACATTTGAGTTTCCTTCAGCTATAGATGTAATCAGATCTCTTCCAAGGTGGAATATTTGCATTTTTTATTTATATCTTTGTTTAGCTACTTTTATTAATTAGATTGAAAAGACATGTCCTGACTGATCAAACAATCTTTTTATCCTCCATCCTTGTAAAGGTTAATTTCCATAAATCTAGTTTAGAGTCCTTTTCTGCTGCAAATGTAATATCTTGCTTAGTAATCTGTCTTTGTATGTGAACTTTGTTTTGAAACTCCTTCTTTGCAGTCCCTTTACCTTATGTTGGAGGAAGACTTAAAATGTTTGTGTTGTACTGCAGCACACAGTTACCTTGAATTTCATGGTTGTGAGTATATAAGCTCTGGGAATCCCAAAGTCCACTGCTATTTGTCCAGGTCATTGGAAATGAAGTTACTCAGGGTCAGTGCAAAGAAAGGAGGACAGAAAAAAGGTGGAGAGAAAATCTGGGGAGCTCCCAGCCACCAGGACATACAAGGTGGAGTTGATTTTTCTCCTAGACTTGAGGTATAAACCTCCAGCAATTCAAATATTATTTTCCTCTTATCACAGAGTAATTTTGTTCATAAATAAATATCCATGGCAGATATTTCCACTATTGGATTGGCTTTCAGGGGTTTCTAGTGGTTTTTCAGAGGTGAGCATAGAGGGAGGAAATCAAATTGCTAGTAAATAATCCTGTTAAATTTTAATGCAGAGTGTATTTGGTGTGTAATTTCTCTGGGACTGCTTCTGTCATTTGTAGATACTGAAATGGTGATTTTTTTTTCCACTGTAGTTTGTTTAAAAGGAATTTTCAGAGAATCTCTTTGCATATTCTATTAAAATGTATGTGAATTGACTTCCAACAAGTCCATTCACTGAGCTATCCAAAATGTGTGAAAACACTTCATAAGAGTTGAAGCTAGTGAAGATTTTGTGTCCTGGAGCTATATCACTAACACAACAGATGCCTTCCACTTTTTTCATATCTGTATCTCTAAAGGGGAGGTTTAGGGTTTCTTCATCGCTTAGTTGACATACCTAGTGATGGCTGCTCGGAGAGGGATGCTACTGCCTTTTAAGTCTACAGAGCCTGAAGAACAAAGTGCTTTGAAATATATTCTACAAAGGTTTGCTGCTTCATACAACTCTACTGCTTAAATGTTAAACTCATGTAAAACAAAACCACCTTGGTATTGATAATGCCTAAGGAAATTAAAGATGAGTAGACAGAGCGATTTTTTTGTTTTCCAGTAGTTTATTTTTCTTCTAGAGAATGTCGTTTGTTCTAGACAGGTAAGAGAGAGAGAGAAAAGAAGAAAAGAACTCGAGTTGCTGATTTTTCAGAGCAATTTCCCCATTAAAATGTTTTCATTTTTAATTCTTGGAAGCGTGACTGATGTCACATGGTGAGATACCAAAGCAACCAGCCGACCACTCCTGCTTTTCCTGATTTCCACCACAGCTCCTCTGGGCTCCTCTGCTCAGTGTTTGGGAAGTCCAGTTCTTTATTTCAAATATCTGACCAGTGACTCCAAAGCATTGTTTACTTCACATTTTGGGAGTTGTTACTTCACTGATTTCTTTCTGAGGGGAAAAATGAAATCCAGAGTGTAATTTGGTGACAATTAAATCTTACCTAAATGTGAGCAGCCTTTACAGCCCCTTTTCACTGCCTGCCTTATGCCCTCCTGGTCCTTCCTGCCTAGTCCTGCTTTTTTGGGCTCGCTGAGCATTGAGACTGCTGAAACTCAGGTACCCCTCCCGTCACTGTTACTTTTTCACCAGACTGTCTCTCTGCAGTAGAAAAGCCAAAATTGTGGCAAGTCCTGCTTTGGATTGGGTTAAGAGGCGGTGTAATGGCCCCAAGAGGCTTATTTCTCAATTATTGAGTAACAGGGTTGGCTAGAGTTATTAGAGCACAAGAGAGTAAAGTAGTCCGTAACTGATAGAGAGCCAGTATCAAATTCAAATACTATATGGATATGAAGCACTCAAAGGCTGCATTTCCTCGTCTGAAAGCCTGGCTTAAGGGTTGATGTGGGGAGCGTCTTGTCTTATGAGAGAGAAACTTCCTTCCCCTTCCCACTGGTAGTTTCCTTGATTTATAGGAGGCAGCAGTGGCTCATTTAGGGGCTTCACTGCTGTGTGCTCTTCAGTGAGCTGCAGGGTAAACCCTTTCCACAGGAAGAAAAGTGAATCCAATAGATTTGAACTGGTCACGTATGATACACTGACTTCAATTACCATCTTTTGAACTTCTGCAGTGATTTTTTTTACTCTGTTTTTGTCACAGGGTGAATAGCTAAGTGCTGGGAATGCACAAGAGGTTTCTTGGTTTTCTTTTGTTTTATTTTAAGGGGCCCATTTCTAGTGGCTGGGCAGCATCGTCCAGCCCTTGGCTTTTGTTTCTCCCAGGCCTCCCTAGAATGCTTAAACATGCTAATCCCTGGCAGCAGGGGGTAAGGGCTTTATAAAATCGGTGGGTTTGTGAGCCTTTGGTTACTTAAGATAATAAAAATGCAAATATGAAGATATGTAGATGTTGTGTGAAGCTCTTTACTAGCCCTTTGCTAAGCATTAAGTATGAAGATATATAGATGATGTGTGTAGCTCTTTACCAAGTAGTGAAGACGTTGTAGGTCACCTTTAATAAATGTTCAGATTAAAGTGTCCGAGGTAGTAAGAATTGCAGGATATTTTTAAACAGCAACTTTGCAAAACTGGGGAAATGTTCCTGATAATGGATTTTTAATTTTTACAGTTTCTTACAGAAAACACTTGTTGGTTGCTTGTGAACGATTCTCTCACTCTTTTTTTCTCATCCGTTGCTCCTTTTTGGATTATTCGATAAAATGACAGCTCTCTTCTGGACCCAAGCTGTTGCGTTGTAGTTTTACCCCAAGTATGAATAAGCTGTAGAAATACATAGAGAAGAACCTGCATGTAGTACCTTAAGAATCTGAGGTTTTATCAAATTCACTTGCATTTACGAAAAACATAAGAGACTGACTGATTTCTCTCTAGAGAAGTCTATAATCTTAGATATAAGTAAGCCAAAGGATTGACTTTATCACTGTGTATTTGCCTTCTACTGCAATCTTACTAAGTTATAAATACAGGTCAAAATCTGAAGTCCTTGGGGCTCACACAACAGGAACTTGCAGGAACCTTAATATTAAGCACCGAGTTAAATATATGCTTATTTTCTGCTGAATATTGACCTTGAATCTTAAAAATAAATGAATAAAAAAAGAGCTAATAATAAATGGCTTGGATTTGAAAAAGGTCAGATTTTTTCTTATCATTTAATTGCTTTTATGTAAAGTAATGCTTTAGAACAGACATATACAGTTGGAGTTTTCTTTTTTTTTTTTTTTTTATATGTACCCTAGTATAAAAGTGTATGTGGTGCTGAATTGCTGACATTTTAGACAGGAGCCTACACACCTGAAGGCTCTAATTGCCTCTTCCAAGCCTAGGAAGAAGGCGAATCCCTTCAAGATCAAAGGAGTTCATTGCTAGGAAGGTGGGATTTCACTCCTTTAAATGCAAGCAACTATTTGCTTTTTCCTTCCTGGAGAGAAAATGGATTAATTACATTAAAACCCATTGACTTGCATTTCAAATTTCAACTTAGCATCCATTTTTGTTTTTTTACATTTTAGTTGGGTACATCTTGTTGATGCTTTACTATGAAAATTGTGATTTAGTGCAATGACAGGTTGGGGGGTTATTTTATGCTTCCTGTGGAAGCTCCTTGGCTGCTGCTGCCTCTTCTAGCCTGCCTAGCAAACGCTCAGCGTGCGCTTCCGCGGTGCTGCTGTTCGGCAGCCGCCCCGTCACCAAGGCAGGCCTAATGAAACCAGGCTAAAATTTGAGTCCAGGTCGGTGAGACAATGGTAAAGAGAAGAGCAGGTTTTTCATGATAACCTGCTAAATTACAAGTTGTTGGAGGCTAAGGAGGGTGAATGTTGGTCTCCGCCTTGCTCTTAATTATGCAGAACTGCTGTCTTGTCTCAAAGGTTTTTACGTATAGAATCTTAATTTTGCATCTCACCAGTGTTGCTTTTGTGTGTTCCACAGTCTGAAACTAACTATGGGTGGTGCTGATGCGACTGCAGGACATGAACTTGAGTAAAGATAAACTGTGTCTTGACATAAAATCAGTATTGGGGCATAAATGTGGTGTTACGTTTCAGCTGATAGTGTTACGGAGAAATGGTAATATAATTTGTGATTAATATAGAAGCAGGATTGTCACAGCAACGGTCACCTAGACAGCACTTAACCACCTTCTAGAGAGCTGGACTTTTGATCTGCCTGTCTGGGGCGTATTCTGCTGCGGTGAGCTCTGCCCTCCGTGCTACAAAGTGCCTCTCCTAGGAAGCGACATCTTCTCCCTAAACCTCAGTCAGAAGTTCTTGTACCCCTCTCTCTCTTGCCGATATGGAGACCTTAGGCATCACCTGGAACATTTATTCTGCCTCCTCTCGCTGCTTGTTCCAGCTTACCCTCATGTATTTTTGTTTTTCTTAGGCACAGTCTCTCATATTTCTACAAGAACAACTTGCCTTTGGTTGAGCTTTAAGGCCTGCAAGATCAAGCAGGAAGCTTCTCCCTTACTTTTGGGCAGAGCTTGCCACGCTTGGGCACAGCCTGTCTGAGTGGAGAGAGCAAATGCATCCTGACAGCAGTGGCAGGTCCTAACACGGAACTTGCTTAGGGTGTTCATTAGCTAGTGCTAGCAAAGCCCAGCCGTGTCTTTCAGGGTCAGCTTTGCACAGTAGATGCCTCTGCAGAAGTTGTATGTGTCAAACTGAAGACTTGGGTCGAGGGCTGCTCTCCAAAGACGTTGCGTGAACCCATGTTTGAGAGATCCTTTGGAAAGGAAATGTTTTAGACCTTGTTAGCAGGGAGTTGGGTGATATGGTCTGATATGATAGCGGGTCAAAACCAATTAAGTTACAATTTTAATAGAGTTTGAAATTATTGTGGAGAGAAGTCATATTTATTTCTAAATAAATAAACCCATGATCCAACCAGGAAAAAATCCTCAGTAATTAGATAAGAAAAAGCACTTTCTGTGCACAGTTCACTGTATTCCAGTTGCTGGTTTTTGTGCTTGACACTCAATGCTGGTATAAGTGAAATCTATTAAATTGCAGTTAGTTTTTTTAAAGAAGCTTATAGTCATTTGTAAGAAGATGCTCTCTAAAAATGAATACGAAGCGTGGATGGTGACTATAATTAAAAGCTGTGGAAGTACATGTTGACATTACAGTCTCAAGCAAGGTATGTTGAGTACAGCACTAATGTAATTGCAGTGTTTTATTAGCTGAGAACATCAGCACTTGTTGAAAGGAGGAGCCTCCCTCTGCTTGAATTCTTTCTGCCTTAGCAGTTTGCCCAATCTGTGGTAGCAGGAACATAAATTAGAACTCAAACTGTTCCTGACTTTTCATTTGATTAATAATAGATGTGTGGAGTTTTAAAGAGTTAGGATAGAAGGGATGCCTCTTGTACATGGGATGTTAATATTTTGTGTGTTCTGTTGGTCTGCTCAGCGCTGTGTGTTAACTGTTAGTTGTTACGTATGAACAGTAGCTTTGTGGGGAGGAAAAGAGGTGCAGTTGCCCCGGCTTGATTAGAAGGGTGGGATGAGGGATGTTCTCGCGGGGCGCTAGCGAGCGGCTTTGCGGGCAGCGTGCGGCTCCGGAGCAGCCTGGCCGCCTGCCGGCATTCAGGCACAGGGATCATCAGAGAGGAGGGGAGGAAGAAGAGCCGCCTTCACCCCTGTGCTGCCGCCTTGCATGGTGCTCAGCGGGTCAGCAGCTTGTGGGAATGAGCTCGGGCCTCAGTGTCTGCAAGCTGGCACAAAGCTCAGTGTATTCCCTCCTGTCTCTCTCCATTTCCCCTCTGCCTCAGTGAGACCCACTGAGGGACATCGGGAGTCCTCTATGTGCTTGGTAAAGGTGACTTCTCTCTTGCTCTGTTCCAAACCACGATACCTTAAAGACTCAAATGCCACTGTCATGGCAGAATAGGATTTTAGCTGCTGCGAGGCCTCTGCTCGTGGGTTTGGTTCGTAACAAACTCCACATTCTTCTTAAGAAAGAAGTATTTCTGATTGTTCTTGTTCCTCAGCTGTGAACATCATTGATAAAATCATAATTTATATAGAGCACAAAGACTTTTTTTTCTCTGAGAAAAATATATTCCATCCATCAGTCACGATAATGAGGAAAAACATCGGATATGTGTGACTTACAACTTTTTTGAAATATTCAGTAGCTGAAGCAACTGTGTCCTAGCAATGAGAAAGTTCTCAGATGAAGTTCTACTAGGCATAACAAAAATATCAGTTTAGATGTCCCTTTTTTCCCTCTGCATTTAAACTGTGGTCATGATCTGAATAAGACAGAAGATTTTTTAAAAACACTGTATCTTTGGGTGCTATTAAAAGAAAAATGAAACAAACCCCAAAACTTTTCATTTTAGAGTCATCACGTTGAACGTTTTGAGCAGCTCAGATGTCAAATTGTGCCCAGTAAAATTGTGCAAAGAAGTCCCAGGATAATTTAGTGTTCTAATACCTTACAGTTATAACATGACTAGATTTTATTGACCAGATGTGTGAACATTTAACTTGGATATATATCTGCTTTTGTCTGTTCTCTCTGTTATCTTTTTTTATGCAGAGGCGTCTGAAATTTTGGGGTGGGGAGGGAGAAAAGAACGACATAAACATTAGTTATAGTGCG
Source organism: Nothoprocta pentlandii (assembly GCA_013398315.1). Lineage (NCBI taxonomy): Eukaryota > Metazoa > Chordata > Aves > Tinamiformes > Tinamidae > Nothoprocta > Nothoprocta pentlandii. Next base: position 328,557 of record VZSG01000403.1, read on the forward strand.
CTGCAGCCCGCTCTGTCAGCTCTGAGAGCTGCTGCTCGTTCATGTTAGCTGACTTGTTTTGCAAAATTGCCAGTACGAGTCTTTTCCAGACCTTATTGCCAGTACTGATCTTTTCCAGACTTTATTTTTTTTGTGAGAAATGACACTCTCCTTGTCAGTTCGGTAGTTTATCTAGGCAAATTATGGCTTTCTTAGCATATCTAGAGGGGGGAGTCATCGTCTTGGTGAAGAGGTGACTTTGTTGCTTGGCTGTGTATTTGGCCACATTTGCAGAGCTGGTTTTGGGTTTAAGACCAGAACTTGGTAATGAGTCCTCAATATATTCCTCAAAGGAACATGTGGCCCCTCAAACTACCCTGGCATCCGGAGTGGTGCAGTCTGCTGTTTTAAACCCAGAGGTGTCTTTCTGGGTAGTAAAGCACATCCTTCCAGACTGTTGATTATTGTTTTGTAGATACTGGGCTTATTTAAACTTGCAGAAGTGCTACAGAAGGAGAGGAATTGCCGTGAGGGCTGCTGCTCGCTGGTGAAACCCTGCTGTTTGTACAGCTGCCCATCAGTGCACAGCTTGGTGCTGCTTTCTGTGAAGAGCCAGTCCTGCCTGGCCTGAAAACACATCCGCAGTGGCCTGGGTGGGATGTAAGAAGCAACCTACCCTGTGCTGTGTCGAATGGCCCGGCAGCAGAATGGAGAATTGCACTGGTAGGAAAAGTGTCTGGGGACTAAATACCTCGAAGGCACCGACGACATTACAAAAATATTTTTGTTGACTTTTTAAACACTTGAAAATGTCATGCATCTGCCACATTTGTCTCAAAATACCTGCTTTGATATATGAGAAGGTTGTGGCCTTCCTTGACATGCTCTAAATCATGCTGCAAGTCATGAGAAACATTTTTGTTACCTGGGAACTCGACAGTCATAGGATTCTGCACGCCATCTTTACACCTCAAAGTAGCTGAAATAGAAGGAAATTCATTAATATTTTGTTCTTTTCACCAAATTATCCACAACTAGGGAATGATTTCCTTGAGCTTGTTTGGATCAGCTAAGAAAAATGAGTCTTAAAGATTCTGAATAATTATGGTCTGAATCATTTCTGTTTAACCAGGCAAGACTGTAGCATTTTTCTGTACCTTGATTGCATGCCAGAAATATGTAATCAAATTTACATGTCTGGATTTGCAGTCAGTAACGAAACTCTCCTGTACATCATCTAAAAATAATTTTTATTTAGATCCTCAATTTAAGAATTGAGACAACAATTTAAGAAGTGTTTATGGTTACTATCTTTGTTAATCCTAGTCCCTTTTAATTGCTTACTGCAGTAGATCTTGATGCTGCTTGAGCTTCATTTCAAACCTGAGCTTCGTATCGTAGGACATCCCCTGGAATTTGCAGATACTCTCTCATATATGTAATTTAAAAATGAAAAATTATTATCCAAGAAAAATAATTTGTGTAATTTCTTAGACATTTGTTGTTAACTGAGAATGACATCTTAAACCTTTTCATTGTGGTTTTCAGTCGGAACGGTGAGATTTTTTTTTTTGGAGAAAGAATACCCGCTGTCACCATTTTTGCTGTTCCTGAATTATTTCCATAGGCGTGCAAAGAAAGCCCAAGTATTTGGGGGTGAGCTAATAAATAGACATTTTTCCATATATAAGAACTGAACCATCAGTGAGGCAGGAGCCAGCTGTAACACAAACTTGTGACGATACCTCCAGCAGGTATTTATTTGATGTATTAGCAGATAAGCTTTTTTCCATTTACATGAAATAGAGGCAAAAGGAGAAAATCTCCAGGGCACAGCCATACTCCTATGGCAGAATGATTTGAAAGCCAAGGCTTACAAGAACCCTATAGATACTGGTGTCTTTGTATGAGCAGGTGAGTATGTCCTAGCCGGTGTGGTCTCTGCAAGAGCAAATCCTGCCCCAGCTCCCCCGCGAGCCTTGGGCAGGGAAGGGGGGCTGCGGCGCTCTGCTCCATCTGGAACCCGCACGCCGCGTCGGCAGTGCTGCCAGGGCTGCAGTTACTATAGTGATGCTTGCGAGGATGGTTTTCAGGACTCATTTTCTGTGAACGCATGTACAAAGTAAAGCCTAAGAAAATAAAAATCGAAGGCCTCAGGCTCGCCCAGTGTTAAACTGGGGTCTGCATGGAATCTTTTTGAGCAGTCAGTGTATGTGTATCAGGAAAACAGGATAAAATGAAAGGACTGTATTTTCCTCCCTTATTGTAAAGGACAGAACAGCTTTCTAATTCTAAAATTCAATTCTGTCCATTCTGGCGAAGCTCTGCTCATCCTGCTCCCAGGAATATGTATCTTTTTAATAGACAGAAATCTGTGTTCTCTTAAAATGCAGCCTGTGCAGGCTCGGATTAGCACATACTTCAGCAGAAGGGGATGGGGGGAAGGGGTGTAGATCCCATAGGATTCGAACGCTTGTAATGCTGTATAAACAGCCACTGCTGTGAGGAGCTTATGTCTGATTTTAGATTATAACACAGCAAGACAGTTAGTGTCCTACTTCTTCCATTGCCTTTGCACTTCCCTTTCAAAGTAATTATTCAGGTTTGTGCTGTTTGTTACTATGGGGGCAGCCTTGGAACTTTACAATAGCTAAAAGGAGGAGACTTGTTTTATTTGATTGTAGATATGTGGTAGAAATGAATTTCAGCACGATTTTGGATAAAGAGGATGGAGGGACTCTGTGGCCTGGCAGTTCATGAGAGAATGATGCTGTGTGTATAGGGAAGCCATAGAAAAGGAGTGGAGCAGGCAAGGAAGCGATAGAAAGAAGAAAATCAGTGAGGGGCTGAGTTACATAGGCCTTTGAAAGGAAAAATTAAAACTTAATTAAATTAAACATTGGAAAACTTCGTCTGTCCAGGAAGATAGTGATAGGTGACACACTTGGAGTGGCAAGAAAGCTGTTAAGTGGATATGGGGGCAATGGAAGGGGCTGTAGTTGTACAGATAGAAACTGTGGGTTGACCATTGGGCAGAGATGCAGATCATGTCGGTGCTGGGGAGGAGGGAACAGCAGGGCAGAGCACCCTGCTGCATCATGCCGAGAAGGGAGCGGAGAGGGGACCCTGTGGAAAAGCTGCCGTTCTCATCACATTCAATGTTATGGGCCAGATTCTACCCTCACTGGCTCCATGGCTTTCCAAGTTCAAATATTGCTATTCTAACATTACTATTTTCTGCGTAAATTCTGTTTAGTGTATTCAAAAGTTGCTGCATTTGACTCTTATTTTATATTGTTTGCATTTTTCCGTTGTGAGTTAGAAATGTTTCAAAGCCTGTGACCTGTCTGGTTTTGTTAGTGTTCTGTTGTGATGCTGAACATACCCTCAAGCTTGATTTTCACATAGAAAAGTGGATTCCTTTTGTTTGGGACTTCATTTCCAGGCTTCACGTTCCTTATTTGGCTCTGTGTGTTGGGTCGGAAAGGGCTCGGCTTGAGGAACTGGTGACTTTTGCTGCAGGACTTGCTTTTCTCTAGTTAATGTGTTTGTTCTTTGCATAGAGCAATCTTAGTCATGATGAATTAAATTTCTCTTCTCGTCCCTGGAGCGCTCTTCCTCCTCCGGAGCCGGTTTTTGCTGCCTCGCTGTGATTGATGCGAGCAGTTGTGTGCTTCCTCTGTTGGGATTTCTGCCTTTTATTTGGCTATTATCCACTCAAAAAGAGAACCTAGCCTGGATTTTTTTTCCTTGTTTAGTGTTTCATTTTCCTTTTTACAGAGAAGAGGTTTGCACATCAGCCAAAGTTGTTGGTATTTTCCTTCCAGTTTTGTGTGGATGCTTAAGTAACCCTCATGATGGGAAAAACTTCAGTGGCACCGAGTAGAGAAAAAGGATTCTTGATGCTGAGTTTGAGCTTTATCTCCTCCGTGAGCTCAGACTGGTTTTGTTGTTGGGGCATCTTCATTTTAATCTTGTTTTAAATATAAGAAAGGCAAAGAATAGTGAATGTGCTTGAGTGTAACCCTTGTAGCAGCCTTTATTTTTGTGGGATCAGGTCCAAGAGCTCTTCCATAAGGACAAGGAAAAGCTTGCAAAACTCGAGCACCTTTTCCTGCTCCAGAATGGAGGCACCAAGATATGGAGAGCAATCTCTGTGTGTGTGTTTCCTTCTCTAAAACAACATAAAACCCCCTGCTCTCTGAGGCAGAGTGTTTGTAAACTCTAACTGGCACTTGTTTCATCTCCTACAAAGGATGTCGAAAGATCTTGAAATCCCCAGGAGGGGAATGAAAGAAGACAAACTAGAGAAGCAGCAAGTAGGGGAAGAATCATCTATCTCATCTACAAGCTTTCTGGAAGGCCCTGCTTTGAATAACTGGTGCATAATTGCACTGCTGTAGTCACCCCCAGGCAGGCAGTCCTCTCTCGAGTGGCTGTGAAATTCTGCTTGTGCTTCCTCTGCTGAGATACGGAGACCCTATCAATGGCTAGAAGCTGCTGCAATCAAAATGATGCTGTTTTTCTCAACATACAGGAACCCTACAATCCCCTATATCATTCCAAATGGCATTGACCATGGTAGTGATAGTCAAATGCCACATCTGGGCTTCTCATAAGCTACAGCTCTATTCCATGCACTAGAACTGCCACTCTTACCAGCTCCCAGAGGGAGGAATTCAGTCAGTTACTAGTCTGGGATTTACATCAGTGTCATCTGCAAGGGGAGGTTTTACCAGGTGAATGAATCTAACACTATTTCCTACCACATCTGGATTTTGAGTATAGTTAATAAATCTGCAGTTTCCTTTATAGCTGTATCAAGTTGGAGTGATGCGACTGTTCTATTAAGTCACACAACCCAAAAACACAGTGTCGAAAAGAGGAAAGTGCTGAATTGTTATTAAGAAGTTGGTAAAAAGACTTAGCCCCCCCGCCCCAGTACCTTGTTAAATGCTGGATTCTGCTGATTTGTAGCTCAGTGGTACCCCAGGAGCTCTGCATCCTGACCTTCAGGAGGGTAGTGTGGCAGCACTGCAAGTGCTCATGTACTAGTTGAACGCTTTTTAATGACAAACCTACTCTATTCATTGAGGGGAATTGAAATTTCAAGTTTGCCAAGCTGTTTCTTAGACACATGGACTGTGCCATGGACAAAACCATCTGAAAACTTTTTGAGGAAAAAAGACAAACCTGTGATTTCTGAAAAGTTTCAACTTCTCTCACTTTCCAGATTTTTTATCCTGATTTCTGATAGAATGTAAGAATTTTGCCCTTGGCTTTGTTTTTGGTGAGAATCTAAGCAAGTTAAGCCTCAGCTGTGCATCCCTGCTTACAAATGCCAGTGCTCTGTAATTCTCTTCACGTTTTCACTTTTGTCTGTTATTACTGTAAATGTACTTTATAACTTAACATTTTCGAAGACAACCTAGTAATTTAAGTCCCGTAAATTCTATTTCATACATATAATAAGTAACTGGGTAAATATAATATTATTTTCCTGTGACAGCAATGAAGTGTTCCTGCAAGTGCTTCCCAAGCAACCTAGCTGTCTGCAGTCTATGATAATCACTTGTAAATGCACATAGGCAGCTGGTTTGCTAATCCTTTGATTGCAGTATTAGTTTGTCTCCGAGATCCTGAAAACTTGTCTGATCCTGTAAATGTGTTTAGTGAATATTGTAGAATAAATTATCTCTTGCCTTTAGATTCTAAAGCATGTGCTTAGGTTTTGAATTGTATATTTTCAATGTGCGTGTGGGGTTTTCCCTCCTTTGATAGCTGTGTTTATTAAAAAAAAAATTACATGTTTTAAAACTGTTAATCAAGAATCTGCCCTTAAATTCATTTAACATGGAAAGAATTTGTAATTTAATCGCCAGAAATTGTTCTCATCTGGCTTATCACCAACTAATGCAGGCACAATCTCTTAGTTAGGGATTTATTGCAAACAGGATTTCCATTATACAAATCTATTAAAAAGAGTGAAAAAACTGCTTTACATGTATATATGGCTTATTTGAGCCATATATACAGCGTAGTGGCTGTTTATATTAGAATATTCAGTATGGATTTGACAAGGAAACAGAACTTTAAAAAAAACAAATGCATGCTGAAACATGATTTCCTCCCCATGTTATACTTTAATTTTCATACGTTAGAGCCAGCTTACCAGAAAATAAAGTGGATTTATAAACCTGAAGTTCCTTGCAGTAAACATTTAAATAACAGCTGTAAGTTCTATTGTTTCCTAAAGTTCCTAGCTGGAGTTGAGGAGAAAACCTTGCTTTTTCAATTGCTAAACCATCAGCATTCTCCCTGCTCCCTCACACAGAGCTCAATTACAGCTTTTTTTTAGTGGCACCTAAATCAAATAACTGGTACTTGTTCAGTGCTCCTGAAAGATAGAAATTATAGAAAATATAAATAAGTGGTGAGCAGCTGAGAGGCCTCCCCAGCGTAACTGCTGCTGGCATCCTCAGGTGTGCAGTACCAGCTGTTAAGCCCATTGATTGGGGTCTGCTCTTGGGGAGTCTGGATTTGGGAATTCTGCTCCCAAGGCCCCCAGCAGGAGCCTGGGCTCCCCCGGGGTACCTTGTGATGACTCCTACAATTTAGACTCCCTGAGTCTAAATTGAAGTCTAAAAGAGGCTGAGCTGCAAACAGAAGGAAGCTTTTGACCTGTTTTATAGCAAACATAGCCCAGTGCCATCAATAACGTTCATTAAGGGCTATTTGGGCTAAAATTTTCTGCTGGGTAAAGTGAACATCTTGTTTCCTTCTGCCCAGAGATTAGTTTCTTTACAGGGACCCCCAGTATTTTGGTTTCACAGACAGGAAATCCAGTCCTAGAAACAAAAGTGCACTCAGTAACTTGGGCTTCTCTGCATGTACCAACGATATCCTTTCTAAGTACGATAAGTTTAGTAACCTGCGTGAAGTTAATGAAAAGCTTGTCTTGACTAGACACTAATTTTTCTAAATATATGGAGATTGCAGCAGTTGGCTTAACTACATCAACTGAGATGATATGTTATTAGTACAACAGAAATGTAAATGTGAAGGAATGAATGCATAAAGAGCATCTCGGAATTGATTTTTACACAGTTCAGTGCTGTGTCCATAAATTTCTGACAAGTTAAAAAACAAAACATCAAGAGCTACATAAATCACCCCTCTGCTCAGTGGACTCATAATTTTGGAGCCTAAGAAAAGCAAAATTTTTGTGCTAGAAACATATTTGAGCAGAATTTTGTGATCCATGGAGGACAAAGAAGTATCACGTGTGCAAGAACATCTCTTGTCCTGCAGAGACATTTGTAGGAGATGTTTTATTTTTATTTTCCCCTTATTTTTCCCTTTGGAAGGATGCATGGTCCTATTTTGTGGAGGACACTGATTCTGAACACGGGGTAGCAATATTTGCATGCCTCTGCAGCAGCCTCTGAGCTCTTAGTACGGCTTGAGGGCTCCATCCTTTGCATAAATTGAACCATCAAGTGCCATGCGGATAAAGACCTGAGATACTTCTGAACTTGAACGCCTGCTTTTTGAGGATTCGGGAGAAGGTGAGAAGCCTGACAGATGTAGGCATGGGAGAGAGGAAGCTGCTTTCTGCGTTTTGCTCCTGCTCTAGTTTTTGGTGGATTTAAGCCTTCAGAGCCAAATAACTTGTGTAATCAAAAGATAGCGTAATATATATTGCTGGGGCCAAAATACGATTACAAAATGGGAACTTAATTTGCTTGTAGGTTCACATCAGAGGATGTTTGCCAGTTGTCAAGCGTTTCAGCAGATCATCAGTAACCCAAGCTCCCTAAAAATATTTCTAGAAAGAATTTTTATAATATACTATAAAAGACAGGCTGTGCGAGTACTGTCTTTCTCCATATTAAAGACACTGAAAAGTTTCCAAGAAAATGTTTTAATAATATACCTAGTGGAAATGACATCTGTGCTTGCTAGACAAGTGAATATAATTAGATGTGTGAGAGTAATATCCAGTAACAGACTTGTTTTCAGTGGAATCTGAAATAGATTCTGAAATAATTGATTTTGCCATGGGAAGTTTGTTCCGTTGGAGTTTGGGTAGAAATACCGCATCATTAGTTTGCTTTACTGTTGCTTTTTGCTGCAGTTTCCTGTGTTATTCCGTGCAGATACTTCACTTTGACAGCCTAGATAAACAGAATCCAGACACTCGTACCCAGAAAAAATCCCTGAACTCCAGTCTAGGGCAAAGATAAAACTTGAGGCTTTCTCAGCTCGGCGAGTACATACTGGCCACTGGAAAAGATTGTGTGTGGCTGAGCTGCAATGATTTCTGGTCTGATGTGATTACTAAACAGTAACTTCAGTACATTTTTTTTTCTCTGCAACAGATGCAAACATATTTAGGAAGTAGAATAATATTTTTAATAACAAATTGAAAAAAATGCTGAGTTTGTTAAAATCCTGAAATAAACTACTTCATGATTTCAAAAGATTGAATATGGACTGTGATTTTTTGAAGGAGACCTGAAGGAGTTGGTTGTCCAAAGTCCCACTGAGTCAATAAAAACCAGCTACTTCTTCCCCTATGTTTTTTTCAGAAATCTGAGCTGAAATGGCCTTTGGCTGGAGTTGCACCTGTACTTAAGGTGTGAGGTGTATATGAGAGCTGACTTATCCATACTTTTTGTTGAAGATGCAGCATTTTCATTTGCTGAACATCGTGAGCCTGTGAGTAGATTCTTTGAGCTAATTCCCTAGTGTAAATATGGGAATTCCTATAGGTCAGGTAGGATCTTCAGGTTTGGACATCAGTGGAGATGAGGAAAACTATCTGATAAAGACTGTTTTTTAAGTGAAAAGTTGTATGAGGAAAAACTCAGTGATATGAAACTGTTCAACTGAGGCAGCATTATCTTTTTTAATGTGCCAGAGGGATTTGTCACTGCTAGCAGTGGAAATGTTCACGTGCTACCTCTCTGCCTTGTTAAGGATCAGTTTATGGAAAAAAGTTGGAAAGAAGGAGCCTGCTGAACTAGACTGAATTAAACAGTCAAAACTAGACTGTAGGATGCTTGGGTTTAATTCTCTCTTCTACCTTTCTGTGACCTAGGCCAAGTCAATAAGATTCATTCCCAATTCGGCTTGATTTCTTCTCAAAACCGGGTGAAAAACGCCTTAGCTTTGATGTGAGGTGTGAATGAGTGATAACTGCCAATTCAAATTACAATGTTTGAATTTTGTCTCAAGCAGGTTTTATGCCAGACACAGATATCATTAGCTGTCTAGGGTCTAGCATGAAGCTGGAGTAATTGCTTGTGCTTTTGCTAATTAGGTAAAACTTTGCTTCTGTGCTAATGCCTGGTGCAGGTGAGCTTTGCACAGCTAGATGATCTGTTGTGGGGGAGCAAGAGGTTTAGGTCTCATCTGCATAAAATCCATCCAGGTGTCTGGACTACAGTCTGAATTAACATCATTTGTCACTGCTAGCAATAAATCTGTGCTATAATCCTGCTGCTCTACTCCAGGACTTCTCTCCATGAAGCTGGGTTCTTCAAAGGTAACACTAACAGACCAGAGAACCTTCAAAATGCAGGTGAAACATCAGAGAATACAAACACTGTGTATAAAAGCTGGTGTCTGCCTCAGTGCTGCTGGTGCTTATCAGCAGAATTTTTATGTTTAATAATTCTAATATTAGAAAGGGAATAAGGAGAGAAGAGTTGAGTAAGTTACTTGCTTAGAAATTAGGCCTGAGAATTTGAAAGACTGAAGTGTAACCCAGTACCAAAAATAAGACACTTGAATTTTCTAGTGTCATATATTTTAGTGGAGAAGAATCCTCTAGCCAGCATGAATGATTTAGTCATGTCCATGCTCAGTTGCTTCATCTTTTTGAAATGGCAATTAGGACTAGCAATCATTTTAGTTTTGGTACTGGTTCTCAATCAAAGCCTGGCTTTGTGTAATTGCCAGCATTTGAAACTGCTGTGTAACATAGCAAAAAGCAGGCAACGCCAAAAAAAAAAAAAAAAAATCAATGAAAACTGTTTTTTTCTTCGATGAAAGCAAAGTATTACAAGCAAATAATTCCAGATTTTAACAGTGAGCGTAAACTGGCAGGATTTCATTGTCGAGTGTTACGTTCTGACATTTTGAGCCTTGTCAAAACATGACTCGGGGCTGGTGCTGGCGGAGCCCCCCTGGAGTCGCCTCCGCGCTCGCTGGCTGCGCATCGCCCTCTGCACTTCCCACTCTTGCTCAGCTGTCCCGGACTATTCCGGCTCGTTTTAGCCCTTCGTGCTCCCACACTTGGGCCTTGAGCTGGGGGTTCCTCTTCTGGACCAATCAGGCCAGGAGTTGTACAAATCTCGGTTGGGCAGTTCATCAAATATATACTGCAAAACAGGCTATTGGAAGTGCAAAGACAAAACACAAAAGCATTTCAGCCTTTTTTTTCCTCCCCACTCTAGTTGGGGTTAAGGATTGTCTGCAGCAGCAGGTCTACTTTCCAAAGAAGAAAGCTTGTGATGTATTTTTAAGTGAGCGTATACATTTACATATATTTGTAGTTAGGGCCTACAAGGAAGAAAAGATGAGAAAAAGCAGCCTTCAAGTGCCTGTGCCCAAAACCCGCTGACGTTCTCTGTGTATTGCGTGTCAGAGGAGTATGAGGAGCTGAGAGGATGCACTTGAAGCAACCTCCTGATAGGCACTTCCTTAATCACCTTCCTTTTAATAGTTCGCATTATAAAGACATGTGCTATCCCATAACCCTGCCTCTAGGGCAGTGATTTTTCCCCAGAGCAATTTCATGGCTTGGGTAAGTCAAATAACACCAGAGACCTTTCACATCTTCCCTCAGGTGGCCATGGAGGCAGGTGGCCATAATTACCCAAATGGTAGCCCTATTTGCTGCCTGTGATGCCAGCGAACCCCTTCAGGGCTGCATGCAGGTGTCTCTCCTGCCTGTCCTCGGGTTCTGTTACTCGGGGTTGCTGCATCGCAAAAGACACTGCCTGGCATTAATCTTCGAGTCGCAAACATGGGTTTTATCCTAACAATTAGAACAAGGGGTAGAGGAATTCTTTGAAGCAGTATCAGCACTTGTCTGTTTTTCCTTCCTTTCCCCCTCCCTTAGCAGTCTCATATACTACACTGAATAGACGTAAGAACAGGAAATGTTGATTAAATACAAATGGATCCGACTTCCTATGCTATTAATGAAAACATGACTCATGTTCTAAGGATTTGCAGTTGGATTCCTGTAACTTTTGTATGTGCGTGCTATTGTTTTAAGCAATTATGATTTCCTATAACATAAGATAATCACAAAAGAATTAGTATATTAAAAAGCAGTCACAATATATTAATTTGTTTAAACCCATCCAAGTACAGATGAATCATGTATTTATGTTACAGTAGCTTTCCGGGAACAAAGGCAAAAATTCAAATAGTAAATGTATGTTGGGTTATTGTTATAGTGAAACAATGTAAGCATCTAGGATTCACGTACTCGTGTGCTGCTTTTCTATAGTTGAGCAGTTGGACATAAAAGTATATTTATAAGGAAGTATTAAAAACATCAGTATAGTATGTCTCCTATAGTAACCTGTTTTTTTCTGCAGTTTTATGTGTTGATTATAAAACCAATAAACACTATGTGTATATATATGCCTCAAAATGTGCCTTGTGTCAAATGAAATCCCTGACTAGTATATTTTACGATGAATTTACCTTTTTATAATGAAAATAAAAATCCTAAAAGTACCCCGAAAATTCTAGAAGCCATCACTAAAATATAATTGTCTTAATTTCTTACTTATATGTTCTGAAATTAGAATGATGTAGAAGTTTCCCACTTTTGAAGGGATCCTTTAACATGACTTTCTCTATTTCCAACATAATACTTTTATAAAGTATGAATTTAATAATTGATTCAAGGGGTTTAAAATGTTTGTGAGGACATATGTATCTTTGGCATTTTTTTCCTATTTGCTGTTTTTAGCGCTATGATGAAAGAGCTATTATGGAGTTACACGCTCATGCAGAAACTGCCATCCAAATTAACTTTAATTATCTTCGTGCAGTTATTTTTGAGATGCTTAATTTGTGCAGGCCTAATAAGGTAGACGGTTTGAAAGGCCCATGAAGGAGCTGATGCAACGTGATTTCCCTTCAGAAGAGGGGGTGCCAAGGTGACCTTGTCGCCGTGCATATGGGGTTCGCTTCTGCTGTGGATACTGGGGTGTTTCTGCCCTGGGCAAAACTGGTTCTGCTTCTGCTCAGCTGCTGGAGTTGGATCCTTAGGTGCTTCAGGGCAGGCCCCGGCACCGCTGAGGCCTCCGGGAAGCAGATCTGCCTTTGGGAGTATCCGTGAAGGGCGCTCCCCAAAGCGGCCTTGAGGCCTCAGCGGCGCGGCCCCGCTCACGGCCCTCCATCCTGCCCAGGGGTTTCGGCATTGCGGCTTGAGCCGGGAGGCCGGGCGAACATAAAGTGGCTTTTGTTGAGTGTCCCCTGCCCTCCAGATGTTGCCTCGGGGAGGGGGCACGGCCCGTTGCGCTGGGTACTGCTCCCAGAGGAGCTTTCCTGGCCTAAGTTATAGGCAAAGCCTAAGTTGTAATCGGAGGAATGTGCAGAGATCAGCATGAAAACTCTAGTTGTTGGTTGAGTAACCTTTATTTTTGTTGGAAAAGTTTCCCACTGAGATCGTCTGACGTGAAATTGTGGTGAGTTAACTTGCATTTTTATTAGTTCGCTAGGAAAACGACAGCTAGGCCCTGTGGTTTGTGACCCTGAGCGCTGTGCTTCCCATGCTTCCCCCTCCCACGTCTTCTTATGGGGCAGTAGTTCTTTTCTTTTTTAATCAAAAATGCCTTTAGTCAGAACAGTTATTTTCTGTGTCGCTCGGCTTGATCTGCACAGATGTGGAGGGGGATGAACAGGCTGGAAGAGCCGCCAGGTAGAGCTGCCTGTGCCTCTGAAGCACGGGCACCATCCAAGGAGCTACATTTCTGGGTGGAAAGCAAAACCAAAGCAGTTTCCTCCACTAGTTCAAAAGATAAAAGACTTTAATTTATTGAGTCATGAAAGTGTACCCATCCTGGAATTACTTGGTTTTTATTTCTTAAACAAGTCCCTGGTTTTTGTTTGGTTTTTGGATGAAGAAAGCAGCTGAGCACAGCTGATCAGAGCTGCCTTGGTTGTGTTTGGTTGGTTATAATTTATTTTTCATGGTAAAAGCAGATCGCGGCAGGGCTTACACTGCAGCGGGGCTGACGTTGCAGCCATCTGAGCAGCGGGAAAACAAATCACTTCTCTGGGGACCTCACTCTGCACTGGATTCAACAGCCTTCGTCGCGTCCCTGCGAGCAGCCATGTGGTGTTTCACAAGGACATATGATTCTCTCATATTTCCATGGTGCTTTTTTGCCCTTCCTCCTCGGAAGACGAGGGGCAGCTCAGGGTCCCCGAGGCGGCGGGGCCGCGTGCCGCGCGCCACCGAGCCGGACAGATGCCTCACGCCGGGAATACTCAGCTGTTGGGAGCAGAGAGGCGGGCGCTGCCGCCTAGTACGTGACCTTCCTCTCCTTAGGAACGGCGTGCGTTGAAAAAGGAGGAGTTGTACAAAACCAGTATGCAGCCCGTGGGCCACCGCGGGGGCACGCGGAGGTGCGAGCGGCCGCGGTCGTAGAGCTGTCACCGCCGAGGTGACGCGCAGGCCAGCAGCCGAGTGTGCACCACAGGCCGCTAGCAAGTGCATGGTGCAACCTGTGCTACTCCTACTCCCAGCCCATGGTTCTGCTGGGGTAGGACAAACCCTGTGCTCCTTAATGAATAGCAACAGTCGGAGAAACGAGAGATCTATATCTGAAACCATGTCTTAGTTTGTCGTGCTGCTAGCAAGTCATCTGCGCAAGGGATATAATGAAGCAGCAGTCCTGCTCTGGCCTGCTTAAGAGCTAACAGTTGCTTTTTCTATGATTTTAGGTTTAACATTAATTTTCCTGAGAGACTGCTTGTGGTCTAGTTGACCTCACACTTTTTGCTACAAATGCTTTCATGGGAGTTGAAGATTTGGGATGAAATCTACTTGTTAAGATACATTGTACACATTCTTATTCAAAATGTAACTTTAAGCTTTACTGCTGCATAATATTTAACTGCATGGTAATTATGGACCCGCCTTTCCAAGCTTTCTATAAAAGCCTATTCAAGGGAAGAATGAAAGTATTCTCAACAGCATGTTCACCGCAAAACTCAAATTTGTATTGGCCTTAATGCCTTCCAAAAGCATTCACTGTTTGAATATATTTATTCTTCTCTTACTTCTCTTGTTTTCCTGAAGGAAACAGCTAACAGTTGTCTTTTTAAATTCTGCACCTGTGGATTTCCAACATTTGGACATTCCTTCTGTAACATCTGTTGAGCTTTTCTTGTCCTCTTTGTGAGATTAACTGTGGGGGTAAAGTTCAGGATGGTCTTGAGTGTTTTTTTTTTTAGGAATAGTCATAATAATCCTTTTTAGGAGAGTTTATATTTTATAAATAAAATCAGTGACAAAAGATGCTTTCTTCTTTTATCTTAAGCTACGCAGAGTGAGGAGCGGCTGTGTGCGTTCAAGGACCCCTATCAGCAGGACCATGGAATCAGCGAGAGCCGAATCTCTCAGGAGAATGGCACAATTCTGTGCATGAAGGGTAGTACCTGCTATGGACTTTGGGAGAAAACACGAGAAGGAGACATACACCTTGTAAAACAAGGTACTTTGCATTTAAATGCAGTAATTTTGCTAATCTTTTAACTTTTTTTATGACAGAGAGTTGATATCCATCTGATTAGATGCTTGGTTGCAAAGCTATACATTTTGTTTGCATGTTATACAAACACATAACTTTCTTTTTATCTTCCCTTTAACAATTTTAAATATGAACAGAAAGTTTGTTCAGGACAAGTTGCTTCTGAAAAAGACTGATAAGCTCTTTTTCAGTGCACAATTAAAGGAAATAAAACTCAAGTTTCTCATTACTTAGGATGTGCAGAGGAAAATTATTTTCCTGAGAATAGTTCAGTATAGTTACTGATGTGCTAAATTTAAAAATAAGCGTTTCGTTAAAAATGTATTATTCATTGGACATGTTTACAAAAGGAAATTGCAAATATATATAACTATCTCAATCTGTCAGTTCTGGTGGGAGTACGATGGTGTCAGGTCTTGTATTTCTTAGAGGTGAAATCTAATTTTTCATTTTCTCAGACTCAGCTCTAGATTAATAAATGTTAATGTAGTGTAAGGCTGTGTGAGAAGTGTGATACTCGCCCCGGCGATATGTAGTTCTCCCACTCAGAGCTACTTTGCCCTCATGCTTTTCCGCTTGCTTTTCCAAGTGTTTTTGTCCAGACAACATGTAACCTGTGTTGTCCATATTTGAGAAGAGAGAGTTGGTGCAGGGAGAAGGGACGGGCACTAAAGCAAGAATAGCCCATGATGCTGTAGAACATTCAAACAATATTGACAATGAAGGACAGACATTTAGAAACTGCACAAGAAATACCAAGTTGTAGATGCAGTCTTGTTTCCTGGCTGTGAGGAGAGGTCTAGGTCTAAGTAAGTCCAGACTGTGGACCGGAGGGTGATAGTGTTGTCCCTGTTACCAGAGAAATGGTGACTGGCATCCATCTGTTTAGAAAAACCCAGAATTCAGGATTTGTGATATTGAGATTGACAGCTGAATGCTTGTGATGATGGTGTGGTGATGATGTATTGCTTTTCCCTGGTTGTGGTAAATTTTGAAATTATTCAGTTAGTTTAAAAAGTAATAATGAAGCAAGGCAAGGAAGTTATGTTACTTTTCATCCCACACTGTAAATTTTAATTAATAATATATGATATTGTTAATATAGGTATGTTTAAATGTTCATTTGAAAGAAGTTAATGTTTCCTTATTTATTTATTTATTTGTTTGTTTCACCTCTTCTTACAGGGTGCTGGTCTCATATAGGAGACCCACAGGAGTGTCACTTTGAAGAGTGTATAGTAACAACCACCCCCTCCTTGATCCAGAATGGAACATACCGTTTCTGCTGCTGCAGTACTGACTTGTGTAATGTCAACTTCACTGAAAACTTCCCGCCTCCTGATCCTACTGATACAACACCTTTCAGTAAGTCAGGCTGTTCTGTCCTTGCCATTTCCTGATTCACATAATATAAAGATTTTTATTTTGTAGTATTGTGAAATGGGAAGCTTGTGACCTTTCTATTTATATACAACAGAAATAATACATGGAATAGAAGTTTTTCGTGTAGAGTTTATCACATCTACATATTCCACAGTGCTCCTCAGAGAATAAGTTCAGTTCTTACTAGAGAAGTATTTGTGTAGGCTATTGTTGAGTGAATGTCTTGTTTTGTGTTGTTTTTCTCCCCCCCAAAAATGATCTCTAATGTTGCATGCTCAGTATTTGGATGCCCAACTTCAGAAGCCTCTGGGGACTTTTCATAAGGATTCAGACTTCTGTAAAAATATGCCAGCAAGTTCATGAAAATCATGGCATATTTGAAAAAACTGGTGTATCTGTTCAGTCATGGCTCACAGATGACTTTGAGCAGTAGAACCTGGCTCTGGAAGGGGATTCTGATAAGGTTGCCGAGATGCTCTTCAGCCATTTTAGAGTGCTTTGAAATCTGACTTCTTTCTTACTTTTGCATATCTTTGGCAGAGATTAACTTTGGCTTAACCTTCAAAGCATAGTAGTTTGAGCAATGTAATTTTCTTTCAGATTAGATTATCTATTATTTATTAGAAAATCAGCATAGGATATTGATAGAAAGCGAGGTATCAGATCCTATAATCTGCTGTGACAGAAGCAAGATCATTATTCCCCCACACAGTGGTATGATGTCTCCAAGAATTAAGAACATGCAAAGATTAATTATAGCCCAATCTAAACGTTTGGGTGGCCTTTTCTGAAGAATTCAGATGTGCATGATAAGATCTCCAATTTTTTTTTTTTTGGAAGTGAACTTTTTAATACTGAAAGATCTAGCTAGCCTGACTAGCAAGGTGTGTGGTGGGGAAAGACCTCGGAATTAAACACAGTCTATTCTAACACAGTCCTTAATTCACCCAACTCTAATTGGATATTGCAGCCTGTCTTTCTATTAACTCGTACTTTTAATGTGATTGTGTCATCTTCCATTTTCACAGTATGCAGATCTGCCTTTAAGCAGAGGGTGGTTCCTCACCCAGCTGTGTCTCTGCTTTGGCTCTGCCACAAGAGGTTGGGACTGGCCGTTCGAGGAGCTCGTACAGCCTCACATGCAGCCTCATGTGTTTCTGTGCTGGGTTGTTTGTACAGTCCTCAGAGACCACGCTGGTTCTGACAGTGTCAATCCCATACAGACCGACGGATTATGATTATAAGCAATCAGAAGATTTGTCTGTATAGTTTGGAGCTTTTGACATGCAGAAGTTCAAAAACAACTTCTTAACCACAGGTTGAGCTTGCGTGTCTTAGCGGGGAGAAGTGGGCAAGGCTTTTTCATGCTCTGCTAAATAACCCATGAACCCAGATTAATTATTTCTGCATCCTCTGTGTTCGCCAAAATAGCCCTTTGACTGAAAAATCTCCATCATGGCTTCAGCCAATATATGCACATATTCCCAACCCACAACTTCAAAGGGCCAACTGTGGGTTCAGGGGGAAGTTTGGGGAGATCTGTGTTTGCCGGCTTTGTCGAATACTTATTTTGAGACTATTGCAACACATCTGCGTAGCTTTCATCTCTACTAAATGCTTTCCAGATTCGAAAAATATTTCAAGTTCAATATGATTAATTTTACAATAGTCCATAATGGCCATTGAAATAGAAAGCAAGTAATTAAGGAGGAAAATGCTCTCGCTCTTTGGTCATAGATATCTTGTAATGAAACATTCAAGTTAAAATAACTTCAAGTGCAAAGTAATAATTTTTTAATTTTTTTTCCCTCAAGGCTGCATTCCAGAGTACTGCAAATAAATTACTCTTCCAACAACTTAGTATTAAGAATATATTTTTGCATGATGGGCAATGGATGTATATACACAATACATGTAAAAAATCCCTGGCAGCAACAGTTGAGCATTACTGGTACAATATTGTTGACCTAAAAAGAGGTAGGACTTTTTTCCCCATAACAACACACAGAGCCTGAAATTTTGTAAATATTTAGAAACTTATTGTCAGGAACACAGTTTTTCTTGTAATACCCTGCTACAATGGCTGATTTTTGCAGAGTATCATCCCGGCCTCTCTTTGTGAGCCTCTCACTGCCACTGTAAAGTCAGCGCTGCGTCTGGCTCGCAGCACGCGGAGCCTTCTGTGGAAACTTCTGAGGAAAGCTACAATTTGTCTAAATGTAATTATGAAGGTATGCGGCTGGGTCAGGTTAATTAAAGCAGTAATAGATTGTTTTCATTTAGCTGTTGCTTCTGAGAAGCTGCACTTAGACTCCTGTTGCTGTGGGCAAATGGCCCAGTCCAACTCCCACTGAAGGTGAATTAGATCACACTGGGCTAATCTTGGGAAGCTGCAACCTTGCTCACTCCCAGTGTTATCAGGGCTGCTTTTTCCCAGAGAGTAGCATCCAATATTAATTTGTAGCTGAAATGCCTTTTATTTCCCCTTGATTGTGCATGGCAAGTGCAGCACCTGCTCGGCTCAGCTTTCAGCCAGTGCTCGAGAGCTGCTCTCATTTTCAATCTGCCTAATCAAAGGAAACACTCTGTAAATAAGCATATTCCCCTAGGTGTACTTGGATTTTTTTTTTTTTTTGGATGATTTGGATATTATAGCAAGGCAGAATTTGCAAACCTGTGCAATTTTGCTGATTGCACAGGGAATGAGCTACCCAAGGACTAAAACTTGTGCCTTTGAAATGAGAGGGAGTCTTTGCAGAGCTCTTTCCGTCAGCAGAGATGCGTTGGCAACGTTGCTCCCCCAAATTGTGAGGTAGGGAAGTGCACCCGAGAGAGTGCCGGGAGGGAAAGACTTCATGCGGTCAATAAGGAGCCGAGGGCCTCTTTATAAACAAACCCAAGAAAGCCCCAGAGGAGCCTCCTCTGGAGTAGCTGAGCGCTTGTACCAGAGACCCCCTGGGATCCAGGTCTCCCAGCTCTTGCCGCCGCAGCAGGGATTCTCCATGGGTGCCTGGGCTGCTGCTGAGGAGTCACTGGGACAGGAGAGCAGCCGAGAAAGGTGCAGAATGAGGAGTGGGTTTTAGAGCCTGTTCCAGTAAGGTCACTGATGCAATGGTGAAATATTTTGCATTTTTGCCAAAGTTGGACCAATTTTTATTTTACTGAACCTTCAGTTACCTTTCCTGTTTTTATCTAGAATGTAGTGAATGTTTCAAAGAAATCTTGTTTCATTATTTTTTTTTCTCCAAAGGTTCTTTGTTTAGAGGAAATGAATTGACTGTGAGTTTTTTTGGGGGAAGGAGGAGGACGCAGGGTACAAATTACTGCAGATACTGAGTAGTGATATTGTGGAAACTTGTGCAAATTAAGACTGGCTCTTGCATTGTTGTAGCAGAGGTAAGAGAAATGATAGTCAGGACTGTTGGGGGGAAGAGTAGAGAAGTGGAAACTCCTGCAGAGCACCAGCACTGAATACAGTAGACAATTTTAATGACTTGTACAGGAGTGTGAGCAGAAATAGGAGTGAAAGCCTCATTTCTGTACAATCAGTGCAAGGTTTTGCAAGTCACTCCAGCACTGTGGTAACTGGTAATGCTTTTTGGGTAAGTTCAGTGATTCTCATTAGAAAAGGATATGTCAAAAGCAGAATCTCTTAAAGACTTGTTAGCAGCATTTAATATTTTAACTTCTAAGACAGCAGTCTCCCAAGATTAGACTAGCACCTTTACTCAATTTTAATGTAGAGCTTTGATGTGCAATTGGAGGCTGAATGTGAAATGCTAGCTGTGAAGCCAAGACCTAGCTGGGCAGGAGACTGCAAGTTATTCCTCTTGGAGAAACATTTAATCAGGAAGCTGAGATCAGTGCTTCATTTCCGCTGAGGTTGCAAAGCTTTGGAAGTGCTTGGAAATGTCTGGATGCATCAGAACCAACAAGCACAGGAATCATTGTCAAATAAAGTAAGAACAAATGCAACCTAATAATACAAAGGTGTTTGTTTGAAAAAGGAGGAACATTTCAAATACCATTTTTAGGAATAAAAAAGCAAAACCTATTTTATAAATGCATTCCTTATTGCTTTGTCGAACTACTGCTTCGAGTGCACTTGATCTGAGAGCAGGACAAGGTGACTTTAATAAAAGCTGTGCCAGCAGGAATTGGTACCGTGTTGTGCTCTGGAGGTCAGAGAACAAGGCCCTTTCCAAAGTTGTTTTGAAAACCCGCTGGAATCTGAAAAGGATGGAAGATAGGATTTATCTGTCTCGTGGAAACGCAGAAATTTGTTTGTGAAGTGCTAGAGCTCAAACCACACGTTGTTTCCGAAGACTAAAAATATTTTCCTTTAGTGTCCTTAGAGATCTCAAATCTTCACATAGCTGTGCACACAACTTAGCTTCTTCATTTGATTTAATTCTCTAACCTGCATCATTGTCCTGTGCATTTCCCATGCTACAAATATAATGCTTTATTTAGCAGTTTCAGGTTTAAAATGAAGAAGGGAAACCTCCCTTTTCTGCAATATAATCTGTGGGTTTTGCCTTCTTCAGTAAGAGCAAACAATTCATTTGACTAGCGTCCTTAAATGGGCAGTTCAGTTCTTTGCATCGAGGAGAGCTCTTGAGGAACCAGTGTCTGTGCTGGAGAGGAGCTTCTTGCAGTCGCCAGGGCTTCTGCGCTCCTGCTAGGACTTTAATGATCTCCAGAGATCCTTGGGTTACACCAATACTGTAAATACATTTTCCATTTACTGGAAATACTGAGTATAATCTGACTATAATAAACTCGAGCCCTGACTGTGACAATGTACGTTGCTTCCCTGCGAATACCTTACAGACACAAGGCAAAAGGAGATAAGGCTCGTGCGACCAAGGCTCTTTCAACATGTTCTAGTGAAAAGGTGGGCTGTAAATAAACATGGTAGCAGATAAGGCGTTGTTTCACATCCTCCGTTATGGAGGTTAGATGGAGACCAGGCTTTTTTAACTGCAAAACACGTGGTGATAAACTTGATTCTAAGCAAATTCTAGTCTACTATTGAGCAGACTTGAGAAGTGTTGGGAGCTCTCTGGAGGACAGATATCGTTAGCAGTCTGCTTTTGGGGAATGTTCTGGATTAACAGGCTTTAAAAATACTTCCTGAAAGTGGTAGAAACTTTCTAAAACGGGTCAATAATGGAGCGTGGGTGTCTTTCAAAAATACTCTTGTGAGCAAGTTCCCACTGAGGGCAGGCTAATAACAAAATCTGCTTCTAAGAAATAAACTGAAAAAAAGAGAAGCGTCCTAGGAGGTGAAACATGTCCCCAGTTGTCTTCATCTCTCAACTTCTTGTGAAGCATTTCTCTATTAATCTTGAATGTAGGAAGTTGTTTGAAAATAATTACAAGAAGTTAAGTTACGATTTAAAAGGAGAAATATATGGAAATAGAAGTCTGACTAAGAACTAAACAGCTTCATTCTATAACAAGACATCAACTGTGGCTCTATACTTGAAGGTTAAGCTTGATTTTTAATTTTCTTTCTGTGAAATTTTTCCTTTTGTGAAATTCCTGAAACCAGATCTTCAGTTAAAATTTCAGCTTCTCTGTGGGAATTTCAAGCATCTCACTAGTTTTCTATGGTTGTGCTTTGTAAGAATGCAAGACAAAATGCAAAATGCTTCAGAGACACGTTCAGCAGCTGATCGTTCTGCTCCTGTATGTTCTTAAGCTGATAGCCCTGCATGTGCAGTAAAATACCTAGTTATCCTAAAAATTACATGTCTTAATTAGCCAGGATACTGTTTACATTGTAGTCTTACCTAGTGAAGTAAAATACTATTTATACTGTGTATAGGTGTTCTCCTCCTCAGCTGCCTTGTGTCGCAAGCTGTGGATGTGTTTTCACATGGGATTTGTTGCAGTCTCTGGTCACTGTGCAAGTGCTGGTCGTTATAACCCACATTCTCCTACTGTGCAAGGCTGGCAGCTCTCCTCATATTGGATTTGATCTGATCTACGGTCTCATTAAGCTTATCTGTGCAAAACAATGGTTAGTTCATGAAAACCTTTCATGTCTTTTCCTTGCTCTTTAATTAGGCATTTCATATAAACCCTATTTGCTCTGGTCCCTGTGCCATTTGCTGACAAAAATCTGATATAGTCTCAAATACATTATTGATTTCTGGGTTCTGATCTATGAAATAACATACAGTGTTACATCCTATCACAATACTGTAAAGTCGGAGCTTTATTTATCGCCACCCCCAGCGATGGTGCCGTACTGAAATACAGCCCTGGTCTTAGGTGCAGATAACATGAGATGCATCTTCACTCGCCCTGCAGAGCATTTCATAAAACAAGAATTCAGTTAATAATATGTTTCGTTCTCAGAAGCACAGTGTTGTCCAGAAAAAAGAAAAATTGGGACCAAAAAAGGCTCAAAAAGGAACAGTGATTAATGACTTCATCTGAAAAGGCAGCATCTTTCTAAATATCTAGCAGAAATTTTAAGTCTTCTTTTGTGTCTTTCCATTTTAGCTTTAAGTTTACCTGGATGCGACCGTTCCCAGTCATCTTCCATTTTTCCTCCTTCCTTCCATTTAGGAACATTGCTTCCTTATTTATGGAAATAGCTGTTATTGATGTATATCATTCATTCTTATTATCATCACCCTTTTTTAAATATTTAATAAATAGAAAGAGCAGCACCCTGTTGCTATGGTCACTGACACACAAGCATTTTAGCTGGTAGACTCTGTGTTTATTTGCGGGTGTGTGTGGGCGTGTGAGAGACAGACAGACTTTTGCCTTGATGCATTCCTTATTATACTGAATTTGTGACAGGAAATCTGACTTTTAATGCCAGCTGTTAGAAATCTGCAGAACATATTTTTTAGCTTCTGTGCATTCATTTTTGGAATAACTATAGATCTTTCTAAATACTGAATGTAATCAGATTTATGTTGCATGTCCATACATCTCCTGTCAGAAGACTGTTTTGATGATTTACATTTTCTTTTGAGACACTGATGTATTTATTCTGTAACACATTGGATAATTTGAAAGGAATTGATGTATTCTTTAGTCTTCAAATCTAATTTAGACCAGCTTTTTTTTTTAATTTATTTTTATTTTTATCTTTTGTTTAGACCAGTTTTTATTCATTTGGGTTAAATTGCAGAGTACCTGTTCATAAAAATTAGATTCATGAAAGAATGTTTAATATGTAGTTAGATCTGAAGGAGAGAAGTTAGTGATTCAGTTCCTGAGGGCAGGTAAAGAAACTGAAAGAGGGAATTCCAAGGAAATAAGGGCTTTTCTCTCATCTTAGCTATTGCCTTAGCTTTTTCTAGTTTTAGGACAGAATAAGAGATTGAAGCTTTTCTAATAGGTTTGAGGATGGACTATTTTCCTAAGGCCTCTGACATGAAGCTGTGTTGAGACCGAGTGGCAGTTGTTTGTGATTTAATTCTAACACCACTGGAAATGTCGGGGCGATAGACTCAGTGTTTCCTGAAATGGTGAAATTCAGTGTTGCACATGAAAGTACTATTTGTATCAGAATTCAAATTATGAACTTATATATAGTCGCTTACATTTATGGTCATTTATAGCTTTTCCTTGAGAGGGAGGTGAAGAATAACTTTGCACATGCAGTGCTACAGTGCTGCCAAAAGTCTGCCATGAATCTGGTCACACTGGTGACGTATTTGCAACCATCAGAGCTGAGAAGGCAGAGTCCCAGAAGTGCCACTGTGATCTTACCTGTTGTGATGGAGCTGTTCAAATACAACTGGAGGATGGTCATTTCCATTCATTCTATATTATTATTTGAAAATAATTGTATTTGTTCTGTATTATTATTATAGCTACCAAATGAGAGTTGTTACTTTTCTTTTGCCTTACTTTTGAGAAGCAGGTGTATACTTGATTCCCTGGTGGCGGGAGCGTGGGGAGCGGCGGGCGGCCGGCCGTGGCAGCGCTGACGGCAGCTCCGCTCTGCAGCCTTTGGCGGCTCCGCACGTCGGCTCCCGGCCCCGCGCTGCCGCGGCCAGCCCTGCTCCGAAACAACCTGCGGCTCCAGGGGAGCGGGAGCGAGCGGTGCCCGCAGGGTTTCTGTGAGGCCGCGGGCACCTTTGATGCCCGCCTCGGTGCCGTGGGGTGTGTGTCTTTTCGGCAGCGAGCTCAGATCTTCCTGCCATCCTTCCTCCCTCTCTCCCCTCCCTCCTCAGCCCTTTCCAAGGCGCAGGGCGCTCGTGGTGCCAGCCGGGGCACCCACCGCGCGCCCGGCCTGCCAGGGAGCAACATCAAACACAGCCCTCTTTTCATCTCGAATCAAGCTCTTGGATCTGCCGAGGGATTTTGCATAAATGCAAACCGAGGGTTGTGATTTATCATTATTGCCTTTTTCATCTCCGTGCGATTTTGAAATAATCAGGCGCCTTTGAAGTTTGGGGAGGTGCTGTGCCCCCCTCGTACAGCTGGGAGAGCGGAGCGCGCAGCGGCCTCCCTCGCACCCCTGCTGCGCATTCGGGGCAGAAACAACGCCCGTGCTTCCCACACCTTTGTATTTTAAGTCCTAAAAAATATTATCTTCGTTTTTTTTTTTTTTTTTGGAAAGAACAAGGACATGCACGCATGCCTAGAGCAGTATTTATGGCATTGGAGGTGTTTATTTGAAGAAGACAGGCGACCACGGTGGTGGGTATGCAGGGGCTGCCTCAATGGGGCCTGACGCAGCCTCCCACTCCCAACGCGCTCAGTGCCTGGGTTTCCATTCCCCTTTGCTGTTTTCCTCTGGATTTGCTTCCACTTGAATACGTTTTTCTCTTTGCTTTTGTCATTCTGCCCATTTCGACAGGGTGAGCCCGGGGCCTTCAGGTGCCCCCAGCCAACCAACATCACCTGGCATGCGGGTGAGATCCCTTTTGGAGCAGGAGCTGCTTTGTGCCCTGACACCATCCTGGAGGGAAAAATGGACATGTGGGGGCACAGAATAGTGGGAGAGGGGGCCCTGTGCTTTGCAAATTAGAGCTTTTCCTCCTAAATGAGGATACCAGCGTTGGGAGCAGATCCAACCCTTGCGCAGCTCAGTCACGCTGTTTGAGGGGGCACTGGCCAGGCACGCAGGAGCTTTAGGAGCTGTAAATGGTGCTAAGGCAGGTTTAACTGGTGGCTCTGTAGCACGTATCTTCAAATTTAAAATTGTAAGAACATTTAGATAGAAAAATATGTCTGCACGGGGATGTTTTCAAGTACAGAATGTATTGTTGAATTTAAAGCAGAAGGAGGAACTAAGTTTTAGTACCAAAATATTTGCCAAATTTAAGAGGATGACAGTAGGCTACCCCAATGTATTAATATATAGTAAACTGATTTAGGCCACTAACTGTGAAGTACCTGGGCACGGAAGTGAAATGCAGGGTTTTGTCATAAACTCCTTCCCACTCTATCCCTTTATACTGCTGCTGTGTTTTCACTTGCATCTCTTAGTTGTTGAGATTATGCTGCGATTTGGTTTCTGTTGCATGTTTATGGTTTGGATGAGTCTGGTTAACAGTTACATCCATTACAGCTGGTTATTTTCCCTGCCTGTTGATAGAGCTGAAGGAGGAGGAAAGAGTCTGGAAGGGCGCTGCAGTCACTCGTGGCTCCGTGAGAGGGGCCCCGATTCCTGTGTGGGTCCAGGCTGGGCCGAGGGCAGCATCGCGGGCGCAGCCGGCACAGCCACCGCCGCCACGGAGCACAAACATCCGGCCGGAAAACCGGCGGAGCGGGAGGGAGCGCGGGCTGGCGCGGAGAGCCCCGGCCTCCGCTCCTGCTGCCCCAGCCGCCCTTCCTCTCCCAGGAATTGCTGCCGAGGTCGCGCACCCGGATGGAAATGCACATTTTTGTGCTCTGTTGGCACGTTTGGGCGCTATTTTTAGAGCAGCAATATTCCTGGGAACGTTAGGCATATGAGCTACTTAGCTCCGGAGCCTGTCGGATTTAAGGCAGCTATCCCGGGGCGCTGTGAGGTGCTCGCTTTGTGTGCTGCAACACTCGCCTTGTTCTTGGCCTGGTGTTTTTACAGATGCTGGCAAAGAGCCGTCATGTTCAAACTGGTGTCGCCAAGTGATGCAGTAGGAGGAAGACCCGCTGGTCCAAGATCAGTGCGAGGGGTAACACGAACAGTTTTTCAGCCTCTTATTAAACAATATTTTTATGAATATTTTATTTTGATACACACAGTGCTCCCAGCATCTGGTTGGGTGGCCGAACTTTCTTGCAGCAGATAAGCATCAAGCACGGCTCAGGCATGTTCAAGTGCAGTTTGCTTGTAGAAGCAAGATATTCCTTTTCATCTCTCTAGTAACTAAGTGCTTATCTATTTGTAGGCAACTTCAGAAAGATTATCTAAATATGATGATGCTTTTGCATTGCTAATAATTCTGCATATATCTCGGTTATAGGGAGTATCCAGTAGTATTAAAATTAGCCCAAAGTCTTCTGATGACACAGGAAAAAAAAAAGGAAAAAAAAAAGGCAGGCAGAGCAGAAGAGTTGAGTTTTTGCCAGCTCAGGGGTTATTTCTTTACAAAAGTGACAAGCTGCTAATTCATGACTTTGTATCTGGTTATCAAAGGGAGGGAGCTGTAAGAGGTTGCATAACCCAGGCCTCTGCCAAGGAGAAGATCACACATTCTGTATTTTTATTACATTCCATGCGTCAGCGCGGCCTTCGGTTTTCAAAGCAAGCTGCAAAAAGGCAAATCTAAGGCCCCGGACCACAGCCAGAGGTACCCCGAGCAGCAGGGAAGCAGGAGGATTCCCCTTCCCCGGCCCGTGGCTGGAGGGCGGCGAGCCCAGATCCAGCTGTGTCCCCAAGGCACCTTTTCCTTGGAGAAGGAAGCTTTTGCAGCCCAAACCTTGCTGCAGTCTAGGCATTTTCTGCAGCAGCAGAGGGGATTGGAGACGCAGCACTGCCAGGTCGGGAGGTTACTGCAGGTTTCAGGGAACTTTGGGACTTTCTTAAAGTCCAAATTTGGTTCTGCTGTGAAAAATGAGTAAAAAAACCTGGTCTTCCTGTAAGTGGAGAAGGGCAGGAGAAAATATGTGGTTAAGGACACGCCGCAAAAACATGTATCTCTGATTTTGTATAAGAATATAAACTCAAGCAAATATGATGATGCTGAATGTGAGATGGTAAAATATTGGTGATGGTTTAGATTTTCCTTCAAATAATGGAATGGTTGGAAATAAACGCAGACTTTCTGCTTCATCGCAGCCTTGCAGACTGGAATAGAAACCAAGGATTTGCTCTGAAGTTTAGAGAGAAAACATCCGTTTTTAGTTACAAAAGAAAATTGCCTTAGGGTTACTGGTTGGCAAGGCTATTTTATTAAGGAATGTCTCCTCGTCTCCCACAAAAGCACTGTTCCCATTAGCTGCTTTTCATCTTCCCAAGTGCAGAGCACTCGGTCTCTCTTAGTAGGTGTTTCCTGGCTAATTTCAGGCTCTGCATTTGGATACCTGCAAGAACTGTGTGTGAAATAATATTTCTGACCTTAATTTTGATTTAAGTATTGAAGGTGGTTGCTTTGATGAGTAGCAGATATTTATGTTCTATACTATTCCATACTATTACAAAAATGTCAACATGATTTTTACTTCTATTAATAATTTGCCAAGTACTGATGGATGCAGTGTCATTTCAAAATTACAGACTTGTAAAACAGAATTAAGATAATAGTCATTTTAGAGCATGACCCTGTGAAAGCTTAGGTGAACTGCAAACATTTAGGAAAGGTGATATTATAGAAAGGCTGTTTCCCCCCACTTCTGTTATTCTCGGCTGTCTATAGTTTTACAGAAACTGGAACTAGCTCCTGCCAGGGTTTGTTGTAGAGATTTCTAGAGAACAACTTAGGGTATTCCAACCTTGTAGCACTGACTTAACTAAAAATGTGGTTTAAGGAAGTTTAAATCAGGGTGCAGCTGTGGTTCTTTTGTGAGTGTACAAAACGGTGACCTGGTCCCTGATACCCAACAGGCTCCTAGCATGTGTTTCCTCAGAACAGGTTTTCCACCTCTGTTTTTCTTCCACCTTTTCTTGCCTCCGCCAAACGAACTTGAGATTTACTTGGAATAATGGGGTGCGCTTTGGGTGCGTTGTTGCTGTTGGAGGCATTCTTGTCCTTTGCCCGAGGGTGGTGGAGACTGCAATCTCTTGTTGCAGGACCCTGAATCAGGAAATGAATCAGGAATGAAGCAATGGGCAGTCAGTTGAAATGCTGATTGCCATCCAGAACAGAGCTGAAAAAGGAACTGATTAAGTGTTTTGGTTCGGCTGGAATGTGCAGCTCGAGCGCAGTAAGGAATGAGTAGGTCTTTTATCCTTTGGGGAAGATTCATGAGACACATGTGATAGAACCCATGCGTAGACTGAACGGATGAATTTACTGCTACTTGGATGGAATTCAGTGGAATTTCATAAAAAACTACGAAGCAAAAATACAGATTTTAAAAATGCTATTGAAATACTTTGAAATACTTTTTTTTTCTATTATTAAGAAACTGGGAATTAAGTCATCCAGGCCATGTCTCTGTCACCTGGTCGGCAAATACAATTTAGAATTAGAATTGAAATCTCTTGAGTCCTTGGAAAAGGTTGGTAACAATATATTTTCTTCCAGAAGATTCAGCCCTTATCCCTGAGTTAAAATGAGTTCTACTAGGCCGCTGTGAAGGATACACGATTCTAAAAGCAAGAAGAATTAATTATACTTGAAAAGTCGCTTTTATAATTTCCAGAGCATATTTGCAGTCATGTGCAGCTGAAGGCCACATTGCCCACACACTTCATAGCTCCATCTTGTGCTGTGTTTATAATTTCAGCATAAGGTTTCCCTCCTGCTTCTGATCTCATCCCCAATATC
Organism: Nothoprocta pentlandii; assembly: GCA_013398315.1. Lineage (NCBI taxonomy): Eukaryota > Metazoa > Chordata > Aves > Tinamiformes > Tinamidae > Nothoprocta > Nothoprocta pentlandii. Next base: position 357,604 of record VZSG01000403.1, read on the forward strand.
GTCTAGATTCCTTAATAGAAAAGTAACTTCTTTGGCAAATTGGCAGTGAGCATATTGAATCGATCACATCAAAGAAATACTTGCAGGATGGCGTTAAGACTCTGCTCCCTTTTCACGCAAGCTGTCTGGGCAGATCTTGGGGCCCCTGTGTAGTTTCACTGGCTTTGATCACAGGCCCTACAGCTGTAGCTGCCTGGAAGGATCAGCGGCAGCCGGAGAGCGGCGAAGGCAGACGGAGACTCTTCCCCCTGCTCCTGGAGACCAGCGTTGCTGGAAACCTGCGGATACAGCCATAAAAGCAAATAGGAATATTCTTGTATCTATTTGGCAGGTAGACCTTTTAGTTTCTACAACATATTCCTGCCAGAAATTCTGAGGGGACATTGATTATTTAAAACAGAAACAGACAAAAAGATTTTTGTTATGTAGAATAATGGCAGTATTTCTCAAACGTGTTTTCATACAAAACTCACCTAACGTAAAATACACACATATATTATTTTCTAGACTTGTTTACTACTGTAGCTATCAGTAGTTTAGATTAAAAGTAGGGAGACTATAATAAAAAAAAATAGTTTGAATAGCTGTGTAGAGATCTGGTGGTAAAAATTACTTTTAAAAATTAATGGTAAAAGTTGTCTTTACATGCAAATACCTTTGATTATATGTCCCTCTCCATTTCCTCAATACTGTTGTCAGAGTACAAATGGCTACAAGTATTTTAGGTTGTTTCTGTGTGTGTGAACCACATTTCAAAGCCTGATGTTTCATGTTCAAACATTTAAAGCAGAAAGAATCAACAGAGTTGCTTGCAGAGTTTTAAGGCAGCCTCCCTGTGTGTCTGTGTCCTGGTACAGCTTTCAATTATACAGGCAGGTTTTTCCCCGTGGGTTTCTTCCTTTTCCGACATCGCTAACCCACAGAATGCTGCAGCTGCTCCCCATTTCATTCTTATTTTCATCAGTAGGTGGCTCCGGGACTTATTTACTTGCATGTTCTTAACCCAAAGGCAGAGCTTTATTTTCACATAGGCTTTTTTAAGATTTCTCATCCCAACAGGGATCTCCAGAGCGTCTAGGGTTTGGCTTGTGGTACAGAAGAGCCTTCAGGATAGTTTTCAGCTTCTGTAATGTGGAAATCTTCTCAATTTCCCACTAGTCACAGGCATTCACAGTCACTCTGGGCTTACCACTATCAATATTAAAGGCCACAACCTTCAAACTATGAAGTGGAGAGCATAGAAATTCCCTATGGCTTCTCCTGCGCTGCTCGCCGGGGTGCTTGCTCAGACCCAGCACCCAAGCTGGGGAGGTGACTTGTGCTTTCCTATCTCGGGTGGAGGGAGCACGGAGGGAAGAACTGTCTGCGGCTTTCTGAGTATTTGCTGATGGAAAAGGAAGATAGAAGACGCTTGCATCCTCCTCTGGCTCCAAGGAAGGAATTCTCGAATGTTTACAGGCTCTTGCCATTGGCCATTGTAACCTGTTTTTGTCCCCGTTTCCTTTGACTGCTCAAAATGTTCTTTGGTAAGAGCTTAAGTGCTAATTTTTTAAATATGGAAACAGGAAGCATACAAAAGTCTTTCATTTTAGCGAGTTAAATTACAGAGAAATAGAAGAAGCTTCTTGAGCATAGACCTAGATCAAAATATTTTTTGCCTTAATTAATATTAAAAGCTTATGTTTATAGTGGAAAGGTTCATTTGAAGGAAAAATATTATTCCTCGTGATGTCATCAGCACTGTCAGCGTTTTTGGCTCTGTGTCATTCAGGAGGACATCTGGGAAGGCAGCAGGAGAAAACCTCTGTGTGGGGCAGTACGAAAGCTTAATTTTAAAAAACTAATTTGCCAAAGTCATTGTACGAGCTCTTGGAAAATATTACGGCAGAGGTGCCTTAGAAATCCCTGGTGTGATAGAAGTGCCTGAAGGGAGCAAAGGGCCGGGCACGGGCAGCCTGCGCAGGGCGACCTGAGCAGGAGAAGCTCCGGCCTTCACCGCTTGCTCCAATCCCCTCCAGCTGCCTGTGCTCCCTTGGGAAAATCCGCTGCCTCCCCTGGCTCTGTTGTGCTTGGGTCTGGGAGCAGCCAACAGGCTCCTTATGGCCCGGGAGCTCAGCGAGCCGCTGGGAAGGGCGTCTGCTGCCGTCGTGGGCTGTGCTTTAAAAGCAGAGGCTCCTGGTGCTGTTGGCTGCGACGTGCCGCTGCGTGGAGCTGGTAGGCGTCGTGCAAATGGGGGAGTGACAGAAACACTGTCAGAGAGGAGAGCTGGAGAGACGCGTCTGCTAGATGCCTTGGAAATGTCATGTTAGCTGCGGCTTTGCTTTCCTTGCCCAGCTGAGGGGGAGCATAGGTTAGCTCCCAGGGTGGTTTCAGGCCTTTCCGTTTTCTTTTCTATTGCCCGGTTTACTTTTTTATTGCTTGTAGGGTTTTTTTTAATGTTATGGCACATTTTGCTTTAGATCAAGGAGCCCAAGAAGGCAGTTTTAATCTCTCCTGAACAGAAGCTGCAGCCTCATATCTAAGCAGCAGGGAGAGCAGGCGGTGCGTAACCTCTGGCGTCAGCTGCAGTAACATAAACTCGCAGAAGCTCTGCTGATATCTTATGTATACAAGTTTGGGCAGAATTTGGCTCCGTAATCAACCTTGTAACCATTAGCTCCCTGTAGTCTGCAGCTAGCCCTGCTCAGCGTGTCTTTGTACGGAGCTGGCTGGTTTGGGGCACCTGGTGCCCTGCTGTGAGGAGCACTGCGCTCAGCCAGCTCCAGCACTGGGTTTGCAGCCAGCCTAGGACATGGGGAAAACAGAGCGCAGCTGTGGGGCGGGTGTGTTCATCTTGTCCTTTTAAAGCAGCCTTTGAAGCAGAGCCCGCTGGTTTGGGGATGGGGCTGTGAGCAGTGGCAGATGAACTCAGTCTCAGTCCAGTTGTGCATTGGGAGCCAAGGCCAGGGAGTGTCATGGGAAGAACGTGTCCAGATGGAGCGTCCTCGTGGGAAGCAGGGAGGGCCATCTCTCACCATGTGTTCGTGAAAGAAAACACAAAAAGAAATGTATATACCCTCCATTTTACAGGACTGCTCAAAAAGTGGCTTGCGTAGGTTAGTGGTGCACACCAACGTGCTTCTCGATGGGTTGGTTCACATGCATTTTTATGTAATTCTTGTGAAAATGTGCATGGGGGTATATACGCTTGCATAAAGACATACAGTTGTGCAATATGCAATATATTGGGTCTGTAGCTTTATATATCTCTGTGTGCATGTGTGTATGTATGTTTTCATCTGTGTTGTTATACTTAGAACTAGATGTAAGAAGAAAGGTTCATCTCAGCAAATGCCGTCTGTACAAGGCCCTGTCTTTATCTAGCTGGAGTTTGGTTTTGCTCCCATTTTCCTTCTAGGTGTTTAAATGAAATGCAAGTCAGCAGCTCTTTTAAAAAGCTAAAGATGAAATGCAGCCAAAGAACAAGTTAGGTGGAAGAAATATCCCAGTTAGATTTTTTTTGTGGATTCAAGGGATAATAACTTAGCAGGATTCTTGTTAAGCTTTGGAGGGATTTAAAGCTGTGCCTAGGTGACCTTGCCTTTTTGCTGTATTTAAAAAGGTTGATAATCTCACAAGCAGAACAAGTGGTCATGCAAAGCAGGTAGAGGCAGGTAGACAGAATCACAAAAAAAAAAAAAAAATCTGTGCTCGTCCTTAAACTTCTCTGAAAAGTTATTCCACAGCGCAGTGCTCTGTGTCAACAGCCTTGTCGTTGTTCTGGAACCAACATTCTTTCACCAAACCCAGTCATGGTGGCATTTATGTCTATGTCTGTGAGCAGCCTCTTTGCATGTGATGTTGTCGTGATTCTTGTGAACTCCCTGTGACTTACAGGGAGTATCTGATAGGAGCCGCCTATTATCGTTGATTGGTTACGTTGCACACATCCAGCTAGAACTCCCTCTGCTATATTGTTTTACCATCTTTTTATTATTTCCTCTTACCATTACAGTTTGGTAAAAACGGAAGCTGTCATCTTTTAAATTTGCTTTCTCTTCTTATCTGGTTCACTTAAACCTCTCACTGGAGTAGATGAATCACGTTTTAAGTTCCTTTAAGAGCAATTGCTGATTTAGCCGGCTTGTGTAGACTTCAGATAAATTTTATTTCAGTTTCACCTAAAAATTTGCCCACTGTTTAAGCCCTGTGTGCATTTTATACTTTGTGGTTTTAACATAGTTAGGCCTCATTACAGCCTTTAAAGGAGCACTTTTAGCAATATATAAAACAAGTTTAAACATAGTTCTCAAACTTGGTTTTAAAGCCAATGTAAATGAAGTCTTGTAATGCCACATTCCAGGGATTCTGACATCAGAGGAATATCTACAGTAATAAATTTTCATATTAAAGCTGCTGGATTTTTATATGCCTGAAAGAAGCAAACTGGAGCCTGATGTGGAGAAGTAATAGGCTAAGCATTCAGGGCACTAACATTTCTTTCTTCATGAACAACTTCTTTGCTGTCTGGAAGATAATTGTGACGTATACATTTTGATACAAGAAAATGATATTTCTCTAAAAAAAGAAAACTTCAGAAAAAGTGAGCATCCCTCATTGCTCCATGCTACGGGGTCCCGATTCTTTTGAATTTACAATTACAGAGTCTTGGTGTTGTTTTCTTTCAGATTCTTCTCATTCCTTCCATCGAGATGAGACTATAGTTATTGCCCTCGCATCTGTGTCCGTGCTGGCCGTGCTGATTGCGGCGCTCTTCTTTGGATACCGGATGCTTGCAGGTACTGTGTGGGGATACTGCCTTTTATATTATTCTTTTTACTCAGTGTTGTGCTTAGAACTTCTACCCCAGTGCCCATTGTATGCAAATATACAGTGTTCCCCATCTCCTCTCTGGCATTTCCTGCCCCTATATCCCTTTCATAACAGCCTAGAGAGGTTTATTAGTAAATGGGTCTAGAGGACCCGTTTCTCTTCAACAAATCCTCCGTTCACCGCAGGCAGTTGGGACTGCTGCGGCTCTGCTTTACAGTTATTGCCAGTGACATTCAATAATCTAAGCAGCAGATAGCCCTCGCGTCCTGCCCCCAGTGCCTCCGCTGCTGCTTTTACTGCCTCCGAGAGGGTTTTACAGGATTCCTTTCCAGTTGTCCTGCCCTTCCTTAGGAAGAGTGTTCCCGGCAGATTCCAGGTGTGCTTTACTGTTTTCATGTGTCGTATGGCAAACCCCTGAACCTGCCTGCATCCCCTTGCCTTACAGGAGACCGCAAGCAGGGTTTGCACAGCATGAACATGATGGAGGCGGCCACATCGGAGCCCTCGCTGGATCTCGATAACCTGAAGTTACTGGAGGTAAATGTTCAACGTGGTTTCTCAACCCTGCCACTGAGTGTAGCAGCTGCCATCGCAGGGCTTGCCAGATTAGAATTACAGGAATAAATATATCCCTACGCTTCTCTAATGTTTTCTTCGAAGCTTTAGTTAGGAAAACAAATCAAATGCAACAAAACCCAAGGCAAAACAGATTTCCTCAGTTGCTTTGCCTATTTGTGTCAGCAGTACTGCAGGTGTGAGCTTGACTGTGCTCTGCAACGCTCCGGGTGCTGGGGGAAGGGGGCTGTGTTTCAGTGTCGCGTGAGGAACCCTCTGTGTTTGGCATGGGGGGCTCTGCAAGTGCAGTGCCCTGCGGCGGTCAGCACACGCAGGAGCACGGACGGCACCACAGGTGAGGGCAGAGTGTTTCCCTGGCCCTGCGTTTGCAGGTGCCACTTCTCACCCTCTGGTACTGTCTCTTGTCAGGGCTGCTACAGGCCAACCACAGAGCTTGGGCTGAGCGGTTCCCTCAGAAAGCTGCAGCATCTCATGTCCCCAAGGGGCACGCGGAACTTGCATGAGATTTTTTAAAGCTTTTAGTCAAGAATCAATAGCAATGGGGTGAGGTCTTTGTGAGTGGGAGGTAGAGGGTGACACCTTTCTTCCTTTTGCCCCTCCAAAGTCATCCCTAGAGACACAGGCCACAGAAAAGTCGTCCCCCTGCTGTGACACACGCTGCAGAACTGTGCAGATCCCCAGGTGCAGGTTTTGCTGCGCACTGCTGGACAGGGCTCTGCTGGAGGTCCCGTGCAGGCTCTGCACTGCCCTTTCTCAGACGTGCAGCACCACTCTGGGCCCTCGCACTGCGCTGTGGGGCCAGCTGCCTTTCTCTGTGTCTGCCTTCTCGTGTCTCTGTGCGTGTAGTATGTTCTGTCTTTACACCGTGAGGTGGCTTGCTGCCTCCTTGCAGTCCCGTGCAGGGGGTGCCTGGTGTGGAAAGAAGGAGAAACAAGAAGTCTGACTGTCAAATGATGCTTTCCTGTAGATGTTTTTATCATCTTTAGCGGCATTAATTTATAATCCCTTTATCCTTTCCTTTCTACTCCAATTGCAAGTATTTTAAAAAGATGTTTGTCCAGGAAGTCGCTGTGATTTCGTGTCAAGGTTCTTGTGTCAGTGTTTGAAGTGACTAAACCCTTAAGTCCTGGTGAAGTGGGATTTTTTTTTCCAGCTTTCAAAGCTAGGACTGTGCCCTGCGTTCAGGGTCAGAGCAGGGAGCCCGTCCATCTCGGTTGCCAGGGAGATGGGAAAGGTTTTTCTGTGACAAGGCTCTGACAGGGTGGGCTCTAGACTGAAGGTAGCACAGAGCGATTCCTGTCTGTAACATACCTGTGTGTCTCTTTTTCTCTTTATTCTGCACTGCAAATGCGTGTATTACTACTATTACTATCCTAGAACATATCTAGTATTCAGTTTAATACCTGTGATCTTGGGCATTAATCAAGGCTGGTCATGTAAAAGCTCAAAAATATTTGGTAGGCAGAAGCTGAGTAAGGGATTTGTCAGCGCAAGACAAATCACAGATTTTGCTCATCCTGCCTACAAAGTTGCTTAAGAGATTATTTATGATTTATTAATTGAATATTTGAACTGTAGATCAGTTTAGTAAGATCTAATTTGGCCTGTCTTAGTATTTCCAGTTCTGAAACAGCTCTTCTGACATTGTTTTACCTCCGGCTTTCAATACAAAATATTAACCATTTTGTGCGGTGTAATGCAGCATAGAAGTCGGCATATATTCCTTGTGGAGTGAAAACTTTGATCTTTGTCTTCATTTATTAGTTAGTGAACTAATAACTTTCTTTTCTTTTGTTTTCTTGCAGTTGATTGGCCGGGGACGATACGGAGCAGTGTATAAAGGCTCCCTGGATGAGCGCCCCGTTGCTGTGAAGGTTTTTTCTTTTGCTAATCGCCAGAACTTCGTCAATGAGAGGAACATCTACAGAGTTCCCCTGATGGAGCATGACAACATTGCCCGCTTCATCGTGGGAGATGAAAGGTTCACTGCAGATGGGCGTATGGAATATTTATTGGTGATGGAATATTACCCCAACGTAAGTGCCTCCAACAGAAAAAGAGGTTTAGTTTCCTAAGAGTAGCTGGATGGAAAGGTTAGGCTTTATTATTTGCCACCTGTTTTTTATTAGTTCTTTTTGCAAAGTAGTTATCTTTGCCTCGTGTAATGTCAAGATTATCCATATAAATTATTATTGTTTTCAAGCTATTTATTTTGTCCTATAAATCACTTGTTTTTTATCCTGTTATCTTTCTTCAAGTATTCTGCGACATAGCCTACTTATTCTACCACATCAGGTACTGATGATAAAGGAGAAGTCTCAGGCAGCCTTGCATCCCACAGATGCTCCTTGTGCTCCTTTTCACAGCTCCTTGGCTAACTGAGTATTTACGTCCTCAAATTCACTGACCCCATTGGGAGCTCTGCACAGGTGCACACACATGTGCATTGAAGCACAGATTGTTTAAAATGCACAACATTCACGTGAACTGCTTGTCATGAAAAATCATAAAATGACAAGTATATATGTGAATACATAAATATGCATGCATTCATTTTATACTTCTGCATTTCATAGTTTTTTTTTAATAGAAAATGACTTTATCTTTTCAGTTAAATCATTTTTACTACTTTGTTTTGTCTCAGCTAAATGAGCTTATGTTGTATTGACTCCAGTGTATGAAATGATTGGCAGAAGCCTGATTTGTTACGGAGACAACTGGACAAAAACTTCTCAATCAAGTAGCAAAAATAATCAGAGTAGTAATAAATAGCAGCAGTGATCGCCTCTCTCAAGATGCTTAAGATATATGTGTGTACTGAAAGTTAAATATATATACTTTTACAAATAGCTGTATGTCAATAAAAATTTAAGACGACGACATAACACTAGAAGATAATGTAAAAAGTATCTTAACTGAATCTTAGGTATCTTAACCTTTTTGAAGTGAAAACACAGTTGAAAAAGCAGTATCATTTTATAAGAGACAGACATCCAAGAGGAGATTGCAGAAAGTAGAAGGGGCCACGGAAAAGCTCGATCACACACGCACTGTAGGTGCAGTAGCAAAGAACCTCAGCTCTGACTACAGATGCAAAAATAACCCCCCTCACGCTGGCTTATTTTAGAAATAAGATTAAAATAAATAAGCCAGCGATAATAAATAAGCCAGCCAATAAATAAGATTAGAAAAATCCAAACTGTGCAACTATCCAAACAGCTTCAGTCCAGTGGAAGTAGCAACACTGAAAGGGAGGATGTGAATAAACAATGGGGATAAGTCACAGACTAGTTGCAAAAGACCTGAGAGTCACACATTTGTTCCCCAGCAGGCAGATGTTCCTGTCTTTTAAGAACAATTAAAAATCAGTTAAACACATAGTAGAATATTACAGTTGTCAAAACAAAACTGTCAATTTTATCAAAAGTCATTATCAGAGGGAACAAGTATCTTTGATTTAATATGTAATTCGTGACTGACAAGAATAATCTTGGTTAAAAATATGTATCTATAAATCTTGACTGGGACTTTTCCTGAATTTCATTTATGCTCTTATTGAAATTCAATATAAAAATCACTGTCAGCAGCCAGTTCTTAGCTGAAAACTGAGAACAGATTCTCAGTTTTCTTAATAAAAATATGCTACAAATGTTATACATAAGATTTCATATTTAAATAGTGGGTAGCCTGTACTCATAAATAAACATGGTATTGTATTTTTACAGAGAAGGTGGAACTTCTTAAGCATTATACATAAGGGCTTTTTTGAGTCTATTGTTGCTGGTGGCCTACGTACATAACAACTGCAGGCAACGCTGTAGTTTGCAGCATCTGATTCTCATTTGAGATGGCAGTTTGAGTTTCTAGAACATTTCAACATCATAACTGGCATCTTTCTTTCTGCTTTTCTTGGAGAGTCTTCTCCAACTTACCAAAAACTTATTTTCACATAAAACTTTTCTTCCAAGAAAGGGGGAACATGACAGCTTTTCCCTTTTTCTTCAGTGCATGTGGACAGTCTTTTGTTTTGAACTGTTTTGGTTGTTTTGTTTTGTTCTTTACTTTGCTAACTAACTACATTAGAGCAGGGGAGGTGCCAGTGAGAGGCGGTGGGTTTTCTGCTACTGGTTCCAAGCCCACTGCTGGTAAACCTGCAGGTACCTTTCTTCTTCTGTTGTTCAGCTACAGTTTCTTTGAAAGAAAAAATAAAATAATCATTTTTCTGTTGCATTATAACTAATACCATTCCTCATAGAGGCAAGGCATGTTATTTTTCAATAAATAGTACATTTTCTGTTCTTCTTCATACAAAGTGAGTGACAGTACTAAAGACTGGTGCAACTTGTACCTGAGCTTGTGGTTGACAACTCTTGGGTAAACACAGACACAGTTGCAGGGTTCAGTCTTTCAGGAGCAGATGAAACTGCATTTTTAAAAAATTTTGGGTTGTTAAAGATTTTAATCCAGTGTTTTTTGTTTTTTGGTTTTTTTTAGGGCTCTTTATGCAAGTATCTGAGTCTCCACACGAGTGACTGGGTGAGCTCTTGTCGCTTGGCCCATTCTATTACGAGGGGCTTGGCCTACCTGCACACGGAGCTGCCCCGCGGAGGTAAGGCCGGAGGGACACCGCGTGGTCCACTGAACTCTGCCACCATCCTAACGTCCTCTGCCTCTTTGTGATGTTGGAATCATAGAATCCTTAAGGTTGGAAGATGTTGTCCTTTAGACATCATCTAGTCCAACCTTCCCTGCACACGCAGGGTCACCTAGAGCACATGGCACAGGATTGTGTCTAAGCGGGTTTTGAAGATCTCTGCAGAAGGAGATTCCACAACCTCTCTTGGCAGCCTGTTCCAGTTCCTGTGGAACTTTTGGTGCTTCAGTTTGTGGCTATTTCCTCTAGTCCTGTCAGTGGCCGTCACTGAAAAGAGACCGCCCCATCTTCCTCACTGCCTCCCTTGAGGTATTTATAGACAGTGATCAGGTCCCCCCTCAGCCTTCTCTTCTCCAGGCTGAACAGGCCCAGCTCCCTCAGCCTTTCCTCACAGGGCAGATGTTCCAGGCCACACATCATCCTTGGAGCCCTGCGCTGGACTCTATCCAGCAGCTCCACATCCCTCTTCTAGAAATGGTGAATTTCATGTAGCAATGGTGAATTAAGATAGAGATTGCTCACAACCTCTTGTACAAACCACACATACCAAAAGAAATTGCTTAATCTGCTGCACCAGTTTCGTCACAACTCTTCATTTCTGTCTGAGAGGGTGGACCTCATCTTCTCTAGTGACCAATGACACTGCTGAATTTTCAGTGCCTTAAGAGCACTAGCTGTAGCCACACAGATTTATATATCTCTGCTTGCCTGCTTCATTCAGGAGCAACTGGGATTGTGTGGCAGATATTCTGTGATCTCTCATGTAACAAGCTATAGAATATGGCCTGGTGCTGAAGCATTAGTGTTCTGGCAGAAAGGAAAGGAATAATTATCATAGTAGCATGAATTCTACATTAAGGTCCTAAAGTCTGAATTAAAATCCCCAATTTTATATGTCAAGTATGAAGCATCATCTCCGGCACAGACTGAAAACCGGAGATCCTGTTAAAAGAGCAAGGCTGACGCGAGCCGGTGTTGCAGTCCTGTGTGCCATGGAGATGGCAGCTTTTATCTTAACGTGCTCATTGTGCAATGTGCAGCCAGGTGTGTCCATTAGCAGCCAGAAACCGCCTGCCCTTTCCATCCCAAAGGAAGATGGAGCCATAAACTGGACTATAAAGGCTAGGAAGGAACCCAGGGAGTAAATTCTTGAGAACAGTAACCAGTTTTATAGTCCTCGCTGGTTTACTTTACAAAAACAAAACATCTCTATCAAAAAAGCGTTTAAACTAGGACAACTGAGATTGTTCTGTGGAGGTCAAATGCACTGCAAGGTTAGCGTGTTCAAGCTCTCAGGAATAATATTGACTGCGTATCTTGTGAGTACATGCCAGGCACTATCACAATGTCAACAGCTGTAAAAAGCCTCCTTTGACACAGGTCTGTGCACGTGAGGGAGCACATGGGGCCTGGCTGGCCAGGCTGTGGCAGCAGGCTTGTATTTGAGCACATATTTTTTCCTGTGATTTTGCATGATACTTCAGCATGATATTCCATGCTGAAATATCTTCTGGATGTGAAAGCAGCTTGTTGGTGAACACTAAAGCTGATATATGGCATTAATACAGTCAGTTTTCTATACATAGCGTACTGTGATGCTCATAAAGAAGCAAAAATGTCAGCTTTCTGAAAAGAATAGGTTGATTTTCTGTTTATAGTAAGTGTGCAGACACAACAAGGGTCTCTTATTTTGCCAAACGGTGCAGGTGCTCAAGTAACGAGCCCTTTCCCATGTCCAAACAGACCATTACAAACCTGCCATATCCCACCGTGACCTGAACAGCCGCAACGTGCTGGTGAAGAACGACGGCACGTGCGTCATCAGTGACTTCGGGCTCTCCATGAAGCTCACTGGGAACAGGCTGGTGCGCCCCGGCGAGGAGGACAACGCGGCCATTAGCGAGGTAAGTGCACATATAGATCAGCTGCTCTGCAAAGGGAGAAAAATGGGAAAAATGAGAGTGGAAGCAAGGTGGATGCTTGCTCATTGCTGTGGTTGTAAGGTGGCACAATTCCTGTTGGGAAGGAGGATTGCTGCAAGATGGGGAGAAGTGGCTGAAGCCTTGAAAAGGGTGAGACTGGTTCTTATGTCAAAAAACTTGAATGCAAATCCAGCATTATTGAAAGGTGACAGAGCTGCTGTTCTGGCAAACTGAAGCACTCTGCATCAGGAATTGGTTGCAGTGTTGGTTGCAGTGCCGAGGATACAAATCCCTTGGATCTTCTACCGAAGATATTAATTAAGTCCAAACACTCTTCTCTTTGGAAAGTTCTTTTTATTTTCTTTCTTTTTTTCTCTTTTTTTTTTTTCTCGTTTTTCCCCTAAATGGTGCCATATTGCATTCCATGTTTTGTGACTGTTTCTGTGGATGTCATCTGTAATTTCCTGGATGTGAAATGGGTGCACCTGGGGCAACGAAAGCATGCGAAAAGACACAGACCAACTGAGAAGGAACCAGAATAGAATCAAAGGAGGTGCTTGAAAATGTGACCTAGAAGAAAAGATTGAAAGAATTAGGGTTGTTTAGTCTAGTGTAGTAAAGACAGAGCCAAGGCTTCAAATATGTAAACAGCTGCCACAAAGAGAAGGAATAAACTGTTCGTATTTACTGTGGATAGGACAAGAGATAATGGGATTATGTTGCAGAAGGGAAAAATAGGTTATATATGAAGAAATCTTTCTGGCCTGTAGAAGGGCAGTGAAGCTCTGCAATAGATTGCCAAGGAAGGCTATAGAATTTGCAAGATTTTATGATTTTTAACAGGAGATGGGAAAAACAGCCCTCAGGAGTGCAATAGGTACCTGGACAGAAAGAAGTTTTGGGGCTTGTGTTTTTATGATGCTGTGATTCAGAGAGGGCTGCTTTGTTGGTTTATGTTTGTATATGTCTAAATATAGGTACTAAACTTCAGTGAGACTACTTTAAATGAAGTTAAGTCCCAAAACGCATCAGCATATCTGTCTTCTTTCTGCTCTTAGCATGCAATCTTTTACATTTCATTCAGAGAATGTGTTGCCCAGTTCTAACAGCTTCCCTTAGAGAGGAAGAGTTTCAGGGATGCTTCCTAGCCCAGAGGAGCCCTTGCCCTGTCCCCCCTCGCTGAAGGAAAGGATACGAGGCTGAGAACGCAGAGCGGTGCTGTGACCTGTCCTGCAAGGAGCGGGGAAGGAGAGCTCAGCTCTGACCGATTCCCCAGGGGAAATGAGCATGGACTCATTTAGTGCTTCCAATAACCTGTAAACCCAGAAGAGGTAGGAGAGAGCCAGGCCAACAGTCCAGGACTAAAGAGAACAAGTGCCTTGTTCAGCTGCGGCCTCCCCTCATATGGTATGTGCTTTCACATAGGATGGGTAATTTCAGGAAACAAAAACAAAAAAAAACATTTCTGCTATATTCAGAACGTATATGTGAGGACATTGTGTAAGGGGCAAACTTATTATTTTGTTTAGGTGCAAGCAATATGTGACAAAGCACAGAAAGGGTTTTATTATGGCTAGACAACTGATAAAGAGTCTGGAAGCTGAGGACATTGATTAGAAGAGAACAGCATTTTCTGGTGAACTGTAGAAAACATGAAGTTGGGTATAAATAAAAACTGTAATAAACAAAACACCATGAAGGATTTGCTTCCTGATTTGAAACTTTGATTTTGCATTTTTCCAGGTTGGTACGATCCGCTATATGGCCCCAGAAGTGCTCGAGGGAGCAGTGAACCTGCGGGACTGTGAGTCTGCCTTGAAGCAAGTGGATATGTATGCGCTGGGCCTCATCTACTGGGAGATATTTATGAGATGCACAGACCTCTTCCCAGGTAAATGAAAGAAGCAGGAAAAAAAGTAGTAGTAGAAAATAGTATCATCAACCAAAGTTAATCCCTACCCAAGCGAATCCTTCATAAAAGCGAATCCTTCATAGAAAGGAAGTGATTTTCACAATTGCTTTTCACCATTAGGTCAGTGCCATCTAGTGTTCAAAGTGGTGTTGTTAGCAGGAAATAACTGGGACACGATGGCTTCTCCTCACCGGCTTGTAACCAGCCTCGTGATCATGCAAGCTGAGCACTGTCATCAGTGGCCAGAGTTCATGTTAGTGACATTGAAAATGCAGGGAAATCCACATCTGTAGCATAAAACAGGAGGAATTAAGGGGGGGAAAGATTGATACATGAGAAAGTGCCGTTACGACCCTTTTGTCCCTGAGATGTAACCTAAGATGTAACCTAACCTTAGTAGTCTGACATGCCGTATCCCTCTGTTGTCACACAGCTGTGTCTTACCTGCTGGGTCTTGGAAAGGCTTTGGGTCTCCTCCCAGATGAAGCATGTGTGTATTTTTGGTCTGCAGTGTTCCAGAAAATTAGATGTCATCCTCAGTTTCCAAGCTATTCTCAATGTGCCAGTCAACCAGCAAGGCTTTAGGACGCTGGCCTTAGAGAGGCTCCTAACCAACACTTAATTCAGCTTCCTTTATGAGGCCAGGCTTTGGGGAAAATGGAGAACATCCTGCTAGACAACAACTTTGTTCTTGCCTTCAATCACCCCATACCTCTTGTTCTTCTTTTTGCTTTATATATTTATTTCTTAAGCTGTGGGTTTTTTTTCCTGTCTTTTGCTACCAGGGGAATCTGTGCCAGAGTACCAGATGGCGTTCCAGACAGAAGTTGGAAACCATCCCACTTTTGAAGATATGCAAGTCTTGGTGTCTAGGGAGAAGCAAAGACCAAAATTCCCAGAAGCCTGGAAAGAAAACAGCCTGGTGAGATAGAATGTTTACAAAGAAACATGGGGTTAGCCAGCTATAAGGTGCTCTCCTTTCCTAAAAGCAAATCTTTAGGATATTTTTCATGTAATTTTTGTTGGTATTTAAGGACGGTGAGCTGTTCTGTCCGGACTTCTTAAGTATTGAACTTGGTTTTAAAAAGCCAGTGAAATGTGTTTATTTTAAGGAAAAATACTGTGATTTTTATGAGATTTTGAAGTGTGATAGGCTGAAGTTCACTTGTTGTTTTAATTTGCACATAGTGTCTGTAGTACTGTGCATAAAGTGCCCACATATCCTCTCTAAAGCCAATGAGAAAAACAAATGTATTTTCAGTCCTTTGTTGGACTACATTAGTCTACGTTAGTTCTATAAACTACCTACATTAGTTTGCAAAAATGTGATTATACTCCTCCAAAAATGAAATTTCATCAACATTACCGTAAACTTCCTGAAGATGTCTATTCCTCAGGATCTGCAGAGCCTGTAATTTCTAGCAAGAGTTGTATTCTAACTGCATCAGGCGTTTTGCCTGGCTTCATTTGATGTGCAAGCTCTATTTCCAAAGCTGCAGGCGCCCCGTGTTTGTTTTGAATTAGCCCAGGCAGGGTGAGCGCCCTGCCCACAGGCCGGCAGGTTCCTGCAGGTCGGCGGCGCCGCTTCCCTCGCAGCGAGCGCGGGGTGCCGCCCCGGCCCCGCGGCCTTCGCGCCTCCCCTGCAAGCAGAGCCAGAGGCAGACAGGGACAGCACTGGCTGGGACCTGCTACGTCATCTAGGCTGAAATAGCCTGATTACGAGTTAAAAGGATGCTTTTAGTTACTCCTCCTCTGAAGTTATGGCCATCAACCTTCAGAGCCTTTACTAGTCGATAGGTTTGTAGCTGCTGTGCAGATAATGGGGAGCCTGAGGCCTCATCTGTGCTGGTACTTGTAAATATGTATGAAACCATTTTCAGAGAGGAGCATAGCCTCCAGTGTTAGTGCTGTTATAAAACATGTTTTAACCGAGTTGAAAGCTTCACAGAGAGCCTATTTTATTGCGCAGCTTTGGCCAGCCAATCCTGAAGAAGTCCACACCCAAACTGTGCAGGAAATCAAGCAGCCGCTGCTGTAGCTGCGGCCGCGCTGGCAAACACAGGGCTGGGAGAACCCGGCTCGACAGCTGTTGGTGAAGACAGTCACAACTAGAGCAGTTCAAGAAGGTTTTGCTCTGCTGACTTCCATCTGAAATGTTTATTGTGCTCCAACGCATTGTGGCCTCCAGTGTGATTAGACACTGAGCTAGAGTGATCCCCGTATTTAAGCTGCGTAACAGTTCTGTGTGTTGTCCATAGCATTTTGGCAAAAATCCAAAATAATATTTTAAAAAGAATGTAGTGCTCTAAGGATGGATGTGCAGCAGTGCTCAGAGAGCAGGGGGACCAAGTAGTCGTGTCGTGGATACAAGTGACCAACCCGCTCTGCGACCTAGGGCTGATCCCGGGGGAGATGCTGTGGAGAGCACCACGGAACCGGAGAGAACCAGAGCCGGGACCCAGCTCCTAGCCTTGGCAGCGGCGCAAGGGTGAAGGCTGCTCCTGGCTGTCCCGGCACAGGGGAGCCAGGCGGATCTGTCCCCTTCTGAGCGCCCCGGCTGCCAGTGCAGAGGCTGGAGCCAGGACAACGTGGCACGTCCTGGCAGCTGGTGTCCCGCCGTGGGCTGCCAAGCGGCGGCGGAACGATGAATGTCCGGCCCTTGGGGACACTTGGGGTGCACTGCAGTGGAAGTGCTCAGGGCTCTCGTAGCCCCAGGGCTCTCTGCTCCAGGTGTCCGTCCATGTGGCTGGAAACCATGTGGGGGTGTTGAGCTCTAGCCCTGACTGCAGCAGGCACGCACAGTGTGGGAAAGGGTCCGTGTTTCTGCACGTGGAAGGTGAGGGCAGCAGTCGTGTCCCCGCAGTGCAGACATGTGCACTGAGGTTTGAGAGGCGCTTGGTGCAACCACAGCGCACGGGAGAAGAAGGGGCCACGACAGGAGCAGGGCTGCGTGCGGGCAAGGCAGGAGCGCCCGCCACGTGGAGCATCGGGCAACCACGGCCTTCCCAGAGCGTCATCGACCCCCTTTGCGTGGCGGGGTGGCCACACACGCATCCACGAGGGCATTTTCCTAAATAATGATCTTCCCACCTTGTGTGTGTGACATGATGGTGTTAATCCTGCATATTGCTATTATTAGGATAAACTGGCTGTGAATTACATTATGTTGTGTATCTCACATTTGTCACCTTGGAACTATTTCCATGTGTACGGAATGCTGTCATGAGACAGTAAATTAGAAGCCCGATGCAAAGGGGAAATAATGCCAGACAGAGATTTTGTTTTTTTCCCCGGCAGGCTGTGAGGTCACTCAAAGAGACCATTGAAGACTGTTGGGATCAAGATGCTGAAGCGCGGCTGACAGCGCAGTGCGCTGAGGAGAGGATGGCAGAGCTCATGATGATCTGGGAGAGGAACAAGTCGGTTAGCCCGACGGTCAACCCCATGTCAACTGCCATGCAAAACGAGCGGTGAGAAGCAAAGCCCCTTCGCGTGAGCCGGGCGGGTGCAGCGCGGCTGGCTCCAGCAGGCAGCTCCTAGCGGGACGGTAGCGCTGTGAGCTGGTCTGCCCTGGTGTGTTGGTAACGGTAAAGCGATGCTGCTGCTCCATTTTACATGAATCCCCATGGGAGGAGTTCTGAGATGGAAACATCCCCAGAATTCACCTTGTAGGGAAACTGGACTTAGCCCAGAGGGGGCTTTCTGACTGAACGAACAGGCTTACGCAGACAGGAGGTCATCTGGAGCAGTGGTTAAAGTCTCTTGCTGTATGATGTGTAAAACTTCTATTTCAAACTTAGCTAGTAACAGCTGCACGTGTTCAGGAGATACTTGTTCAGGAAGTCACCAGATCTCAACCCTGCAGCTTTTCAGTTAAAGAACCACAAGGCCAACGTTTCAGCTGCCATTATTCCGACCCCAGCAGGCGAGGTGCTGCACATGTCCCTCTCTGTCCATAAGTTATCTAGAGAGCAGGAGAATTAGCTCATCTGACACTAATACTTAGCATATACCAGAGATCTGGGTTTAGAGAAGAGGAATATTTTGTACAAGGCAGTAAGTCTTGTTGTTAAGAAATTTTGTTCAGAACATAGCACACTTAAATTATTAAAATAATGGATTTTCAGAGTTTGGAACCTTGAGACCTTTCCTAGGATCACTTTCTCTATCCTGTAGAGTTCTTGTGGTTTCAAGTTCTCCTGCAGTTTCACTTCTCTGCAGTGCTAGACTCTAGTGCCTTAGCAGTGATCTGCTAAGACAGTGTTTTGGGCAAATAAAATATTAATAATCTCTGATTTAAGTGTATAAATAACACTCATGATAAAATTTCTTTTATCCTGCCCAAAATTTTTCTAGGAAATTACAGAAAGATCTCAGTTTGAACTGTATCTGTCCCTAGATTATGCATGAAAAGAAACGGAAAGACATTCAACTTTCTTAACTGAGAGGCCTTATAAAGTAAGGTGATTATTACGTATGTGGTCTTAATATCCCTTATTTTTCCTTAAAGGAATCTCTCGCATCACAGGCGTGTGTCCAAGATAAGGCCATATCCAGATTACTCCTCTTCCTCCTACATCGAGGACTCCATGCACCACGCAGACAGCATAGTGAAGAACATTTCCTCTGAGCATTCGATGTCCACGACGCCGCTGACTTCGGGGGAGAAGAACAGAAACTCCATTAACTACGAGCGTCAGCAAGCCCAGGCTCGCATCCCCAGCCCCGAGACCAGCGTCACCAGCTTGTCCACCAACACCACCACCACCAACACCACCGGCCTCACGCCCAGCACTGGCATGACCACCATATCGGAGATGCCTTACTCAGATGAAACCAACTTGCACCCCGCAAACGTCATGCAGCCGGGGGGCCCCACCCCGGTTTGTCTGCAGCTAACGGAGGAGGACCTGGAGACCAACAAACTGGATCCTAAGGAAGTGGACAAGAACCTGAAGGAGAGCTCTGATGAGAACCTGATGGAGCATTCCCTCAAGCAGTTTAGTGGGCCAGATCCACTCAGCAGCACGAGTTCCAGCTTACTCTACCCACTCATAAAACTCGCTGTGGAGGTGACAGGGCAGCAGGACTTCACACAAACTGGCAATGGTCAAGCGTGTTTGATTCCTGATGTCCCATCTGCTCAGGTCTATCCTCTCCCCAAGCAACAAAACCTTCCGAAGAGGCCAACTACCCTTCCTTTAAACGCCAAAAATTCAACGAAGGAGCCGCGGTTAAAGTTCGGTGGCAAGCACAAATCAAACTTGAAGCAAGTGGAAACGGGAGTGGCCAAGATGAACACGATCAACGCGGCCGAGCCTCACGTGGTGACAGTCACCATGAACGGGGTGGCTGGCAGAAGCCACGGCCTGAACTCTCACACTGTCACGGCCCCCTACGCAAACGGGACAGTGCCCTCGGGCCAGACGAGCAGCTCCGTCGCGCAGAGGGCCCAGGAGATGCTTCAGAACCAGTTCAGCGGGGAGGATAGTCGGCTGAATATCAACTCAAGCCCTGACGAGCACGAGCCCCTGTTGAGGCGGGAGCAGCAGGTTGGCCACGACGAGGGCGTCCTGGACCGCTTGGTGGACAGGAGGGAGCGACCGCTGGATAACGGCCGAACGAATGCCAATAACAACAACAGCAATCCGGGCCCGGCGCAAGACGCGGAGGCGCTCGGCGTCCAGAGCGTAGCAAGAAACCCTGGGCAGAGCCAGCCTAGAAGAGCGCAGAGGCCCAACTCGCTGGATCTGTCGGCCGCCAGCAGTTTGGATAGCAGTAGTGTGCAGTGTAAGTGCCGGCAGGGCGTCAGCACCTGCTCTGACCCTTTTTCACTCAAAAACTAACTACTTTTATCTTCTCCTGTATCCCCTTCCCCTCCTCAAAGCATGCCTACTGAATCCCATATAAGTTTAATTTCCACCAAGGCAATGTCAGTCTTCTCAGTAGAGGGCTGCCTTCTGTGTCTGTCACCTTTAGAACGTGAGGCCGTTCTTCCTGCTCCATGCCTGGGATGCCGTCCCGTGCTGACCCACCTGCTCTGGCCCTAGACACGCGCTCACGTCTGCTGGCACTGCTCCCTGCAAGGCAGTGGCCTGGGCAGCTGCCAAGCATGCTGAAATAGCCTCCTAGTTTTTCTTTCAGGGGCCTATTTTTCCCTACTTTTCCTCATTTTCTTAGGAGCAGTCATCTGTAAGATGCATTGATTAAAATAATTTATTAAAATAACTACTCACACATTTCATTATTTAAAGTGACAGATTGCACTGTATTATTCCAGCATAGATAGACATTGAGGCATTCTGGGCTCCAGTAATTGCAGCACTCTCATCAATTTACCATGTGCGTATCAAAAATTAATCGAAGTAGTTAGAGAAGGAATCAGTCTTAATAGTCACCGTCAGAATAGCTGCCTTAGTGCTCTACAGGCGAAGATGGAAGAGGCTGTCAGGGCTCTCCTGCCTTCAGTAGGCAGGACCTGACATCCGCTGAGATGTCGCTTGTCCCTGCACCTGGTGGAGCCACTGCCAATGCTTCCTTGGGAGAGGCAGCATTTCCAGAGGGCACCACAGTCTCTGAAAGGTCCTTGCCAACCTTTGACCATGTTTAGATAAGAGACCATAATTGCTGGTGGGATTGTCTGGTGTGCCAGGCCTTATGTGCATGGAAGCGCAGGCTTTGGAAGCAAACCAGACCGGATCCTCCAGGAAATGCAGTTGAATATTCAGCAGTTGAATATTCAGCAGTGGAATGTTCAGGCTTTTCAAGGTTTCCTTTTAAGTAGGAAACCTTAATTCTTTTGGTAATGTGGCGATGGGAGTTGAAATTTTATTGAATGAGGAGAAAAATGTTATTTCAGTAGCTTTAATTAAAGAGGAAATTAAAGGAGAAGAAAAAGCTTTTGAAGGTTATATAAGTGAAAGGGTTGGACTACAAAAATCAGGGAGTGGACCATTATGCCCCCAGGTGAAGGCCTAAGCCTTTCGCCAGGCCCTGTGTGTGAAGGAATCGCTGTGCCAGGTGAAGCGGGATTATTTAGGGACTCTGTTATTTAATTACACTATTAAAAATGAGCCTTTGCCACCCTGTAGTAGCCCCGTTTTTCTGTGCCTCCCATTACAGGCAATATAAGATACTGTGATTGCGAAACCTACTCAAAGGCAGCGGCTGTTTCTGCTGTTCGATGCCAGTGCCCATTCCAGGTAACACAAATCACTTCACTGAGGTGACTGTTGACAGAGAACAGCGTGTGAGCCTTTGTTTCCTGGCACCTACTCTGGGCACTTAGTCGGTGTTCCCGTCTCAGACACACAGTAGCTTATTTTGAAAAGATGTCGCTCGTGTATTCGCCGGGCAAGAGCCATGACCGCCGCCGCATCCCCAGCGTGATCTCACAGTGCTCTTTTCCATTTGGTTTCGTTTCCTCTTCAGTAGGTGACTCCTCGCAGGAGGGCAAATCGGGCTCAGGAGACAAGATCAAGAAACGTGTGAAAACTCCCTACTCGCTCAAGCGGTGGCGTCCGTCCACGTGGGTCATCTCCACGGAGCCGCTGCCCTGCGAGGTCAACAACAACGGGCGGGAGCGGGGAGCCCAGCCCAAGTCCAGCACCGCCGTGTACCTCGCGGAAGGAGGCGCCGCCACCACCATGGTGTCCAAGGACACAGGAGTGAACTGCCTGTGAAACGCGCTCCAAGCCCAGCAATGACCTTTTTTTGCATTATTTGAAACCAGACGTGCAGAAGACATTTGAAAAAAACTGCTTTCTCCTCCTGTCAGCAGCCCCCTACCAAGGACTCGCTTTAAATAGATTTCAGCTATGCAGAAAATTTTTAGCTTATGCTTCCATATTTTTTTATTTTGTTTTATTTTTTGGATGTTTTTGCACTTTTATTTAGTATCGCTAAAGTTAAGTCTGTCTGTTTTGACCACAGAATATATATATGTGTATCAAAAATGTGGTCGCAAAATATTTTTTTAAAAAAAAAGTAACAAAAAAAGTATTGCTGATAATCAGTTTGGACCAGTTTGTTAAGGTCACTAAGATCATAAGCAGACTATAAGACAGGTTTGACTGCAGTGGTGTCTTGTAACCATGTTTTGATTTCTGTGCACAAGCTAGTCTGTATATTTCTATGTTAAAATGTATTCTCTTTTGAACCTTTATTTTCCTTGTGTCATGTTGAAATGTGCAATAGTCTCTAGTTCACAGTATGCTTTCTGGAGAAGTGTGTTTCCTGACCTGCCCCCTTCCCTCTCTGTGAGTGTTTGTTCATTCTTCCCTGACAGTGGAACCGTCGGCCGGTCCTGGCGGGGCCCTTTGCACAGCGGAGCCGGCTCGGAGCAGCTGCCTGGACCACGTTGTGCCCGGAGGTGACAGTGCATGGAGCTTCCCGACGGGAAAGGGCTCTTCAAAAGGAGCAACAAAAAAGGAAGAGAGCTCAGTACCTTTCCTTTAATCCTTCCAAATCTAAATGTGTGTCCTAGTAGATGCTAGCCTGTGAAGTTTGGAATAACAAAACACTGAACAAATGTAAGGAAACCATGTCAGCCATTTTTTCCATTTTCTTTTGTGTGCAGTTTCAGCCTATGTATTTATGTAAATCCTTATTTAGATCACTAAAAATGTACATGGAAAAAATACATTTTTATCAGCTATGTAAATGACTGTTGTACTGAAAAGCTCTAGTGAAGACAGTTGCTAAGATATTTTGTTTACATAGAGGACACAAAATCATGAATCCTGATTGGCACAAACTGTTCTGTCATGAGTCACAAATCCTGCAGGATTTACCTCCTACCAAAAGTGTGAGGTAAAATCAGCCCAACTACTTGTGCAAGTAGCTGCATCGCAAATGCTCTTGTTGCAGAGCTAAAACTCTTCTTCCCATCAGAGCCTCTCATTCATCTTGTTAAAATATAATGCATGCTTTTAAACTTCACGGTTGTGAGTGTCTTGGGGTGAGAGCTCTTTGTTTTTTTCTGGTTAGAAGTTTCTCTCTGCTTGTGTAAACACTCCACACAGTGACTTCAGGTGTCAGTGATCAGGAACGTAGCGTCTGTTGAGAAAAATCGTTTTTGCATCTTCTCAAGTAAACGTTATTATCATAACATTATTGCAGCAATCATTTTTGCTGTCTACTGAAAGAAATTAATATCTTTACTGGCCAAACCCTCCTTCTGTCTAAAACATTTAGCTGGAGAAATCATCTTTCTGATTAAAAAAAAAAAAAAAAAAAAAAAACCTTCCTTAAAGCCAATTTACATTAGAAGTAAATTGTGTCCGCTCTGTTCTTTACATCTCATGACCTACCTGGCATATATAAAAAATGCCTTCCTACACTTGATTCTTACTGTTTCCCAGACATTTCTGTTCATATCTGATTTCTGTGATTTCCCATCTTGATGTTCCTTAAGTAACTCTTAGATTCTCCTAGATGTCTCCGAGAGGTCAAGCTGTATGACCAGGCTCAGGTTCAGCGTAGCTGTGGGAACACAGGCCAGGACAGGGTTTGAGCTCGCCGGGGTCTCATCTCTGTTGTACCTCAGGTAATACCTTTCTTCTGCTCCGAGACAGAACTCTGCTATGTCCTCATGGGTAATACAGCTCCACGTCCCCTCTCCAGAGGAGCAGCCCAGCTCTGCTTCTGTTTTGAATTCCCTGTGCAGTTGGTCACCTGCTGCCGTCCCGCAGCCTGTGCCAGAGCTGCCGCTGGCTCCGCTGCCCGCCGGGCCTGGCTGCCCTTGCTGCCGTGGCCGTTGTGCTGCTGGCCCTGCCTCTCATCCCGCTGGGTCTGCGTTTGCCCGGGCCAGAACCCTGTTCCGTGGGGATCACTGTGTCATACACGTTAAAGGTGCTTCACTCCTTTTCCACATACTTTTGGCTTTGTCTAACTTGTACCTTCTAAGAGCATTGCAGAATGCGGCCTGAAAAGCACACTTAAGACACGTTTATCTAATTTGAAACACTCTGGGGAAAGAAAAGTTATTTACTCCAGCTTTTGCTTTTTTTTCCTACTAAAACAGCTTTACAGCAATCTTCTAGCCTTTCTTTTCAGGCCAGTTCTTTGTGAGAAATTGAACTTTGTATGCTCAATGCAATCAAAAGATGCTACTAAAATGAGGTATCAGATGGGAAGGTTCTTCTGCAGTTCTGCAGTTTTTCTTAAAGATTCTCCAAACCAACACAAGGATTTAATTTTCCTTATCTTTGTCTATCACTTGATGAAAAAGCCTTTGGGAAGAAATGTAATAAAAGCAAAACAAAAGATGATCTAATCTACGTGGATAAGTATAATTTGAAATTTCATAAGTAGAATTTGACATGAGAGCAAGGTATACTACTTTATCCCCAAATACCTTAGGTAAGCTGTTTGTTTTTAAAGGTCAATCAAAATGAACTCTCAAGTAGGTACCAACATATTCTGATTCTGCCACAGCCTGATGAGATCAGATCAGCAGTTTGTTTTTAGTGGTTCATTTCGTATTGCCCTTTTTTGCTCAGTCTTTACTGAATATATTCTCTATAAATTGAATGATCCTGAATTGTACCTCGCAGAGGTACCTTGGGGAATCATCCATAAATGAACGAAAGACTTGTAGCTTGTAAGAGAATTCTACAAATTGGCTACGTATGGATAATTGATTAATATCTGTTATCTGATGAATTGATTAATATCAGTTATCTGCTGGGGGGAGGGAGGAATGTGTTTTATTTCTTTTTTTTTAATAATTAAAGGAAAAAAAAAGGTTAGTTATGGAAGATGGTAGTTTTCTATCAATTTCCAGTGTATATTGCAGAAAAGATAAATAGTGTAAATAACTGTGCCACTGTCAAATGGGCAACTGTAGAGTGCTTGCTGTGGTAATTTATAATGTATAATTCAAGTAAAAGGTTACAGCAAGTATGTGTGATGTCTGTGTACATAAGCCAAAATCCAAAACCTTACTGATTTTAGAAAAATCCCATGATAACAGAAACTAAAAGACTTGCTTGGGCTAAAGACGTTACCTGGTTTTCTATTTCCTGTAACAGAGATACTCATCAATGCTTCAGTTTTTAGAATTGGAATTCTAACCATGTGTCTGCATAGTGAAATGTATTTTCTTCTAAAATTAGTATTTACAACTCAGATT
This sequence comes from Nothoprocta pentlandii, assembly GCA_013398315.1. Classification (NCBI taxonomy): domain Eukaryota; kingdom Metazoa; phylum Chordata; class Aves; order Tinamiformes; family Tinamidae; genus Nothoprocta; species Nothoprocta pentlandii. The sequence goes on from VZSG01000403.1 coordinate 382,614, forward strand.
ATCTGGAACACTTCCCCTGGATTTGCCTGCAATGGTCTGTAGCTTCATACATTAAAAAGTAATAAAAAATGTCATTCTTGTAAGTCCCAAAGCACTTAAATGCATAGCTAAAGGTAAACTAATGCTCAGTTTAAAAGGAAAATGATTGGGATTTTCATCAATACAGTGTTCTGTGAAACAAGGGACATTTCAATTGAAAATCGTGTTTATCTGTGTTTTGCTGTCTTAGTTGCAGTTCACTTAAGGGTTCTTGGTGTCTATAACATTACGTGACTTTCAAAGGCAACACAAATTTCATATTTTGTGACTCTGTTAGGGTCAAAAGCCAGTGCAAGATGGGATGCTGGCAGGTGTCAGGGATAAATACAGATTATAAATATCATTAGAAAATACATATCTTCTTGCCTAGCAGCTCTTTGCAGAGCACATTTTTAATCCTAGCTGCCTGAGGAAGGAGTATAAGGGGGTTCTGTGTATGTGTGCAAGAGAATATTGTGCAAAACTTAGTAACAATGACTAGGTATTTAGAGAATACACGTTGTGTGCATTATCCATGGCATAGTGTCCGTGTTAGGCTGATTTTTAGGGTTATGGTTCCTGCTGTAAAGATGCCCCTACAGTACTTTTGAGAGTGCTATTAAAAAGCAACAAATTCCATTAGTGTAATATTACTGGATTTATGATGAGATGATAATTTTCTTCTTTGGAAAATGCTCAGAAGATCACAGCTGTTTTGCCCTTGAAATGTTGTTATGAAAAGCTCTAGTCTAATTAAAGAGAATTTTTAAATTCACATGTGTAGTCATTGCAGGAGAAATGTCTTGTGGTGTGCTATAATTTTTACTTGTATAAAAATGATAAAGTTCCCATTGCTGAATCAGAGAATGCTTTTTAAGCACTAAAATAGTAAATGTCAAGCATAACTCCCTTGATGTTTGTTAAGTTTGAAAATTTGGAACCATTTTTCAAAGAAGTTTGAGAAAGGATCGATTAGACTAGGAGTGTTGGATTATAGAATCACAGAATCACAGAAGGGTTGAGGTTGGAAGGGACCTCTAGAGATCATCTAGTCCAACCATCCTGCTCCAGCAGGGACAAATGATGGACTGGATGACTCAATACTTCAGATAAATTTGGCTTATTTGAATTTTGCTATCTGATCTGCCACAGTCCGTTTGAATAGATAAATATATTAAATAACCTCTGGAATTCTTCAGTCTGGTAATTTTCACAGGGCTTTTGTTCTGTAGTAGCTATGGTCACGTGTGGTTGCCATTTCAACGTAAGGGGTTTTAGGCTGTTAATGCAATGCGGGGAGGTTACTTTTTAGGCTTGCCCATTGCCACACAAAGCTGCTGTGGCCTCACGGCTCTGCCGGCGCTGCGGGGCCGGCACTCACAACTGGTGCCACGGCGCCCGGAGCACCGGGCTGGGAGCAGGACTGCAGCGGGGCGGTGCCTGCGCTCAGCTCGCCCATGATTCACTTAATATAGAAGTCCTTTTTATGGTAATTCCTGTTTATTTCACTGGGGCTGGATCTGCTATTCTGCAAAATAGCCAGGAACCGGCTGGCGTTACGTTGGTTTATAATATTGTCAGATTAATGGTGTAAAACTGCAAGTCACTCGGTTAACTGTAAGACACAGGTCGTGTTTCAACAGAGTCAGTAACTGTCACAGTAAGAGAGATTTCTTCCAGGCTCTTGCAGGCTCCTGCAGCGGCGTTGCAGGAGCGAAGCCTCTTGCATGCTCACTCTTTTGCAGTAGAAATTGTTACTTTTTATAGCTAATTATTTTTAAGGCCTCCCCAAAGTCACCTTTTGTAGCCCATTCCCATTCCTGTTTTCAGAGGAAGCAGAGAGTCGTGAGGTTGTTTTCTCGAGCACTTGTTTCACTTTTTGCGCCTCAGGCCTGTATCCTGACGCGCCCCTCTTCAATCCCGTTCACTGAGGAGCCAGGGAAACGGTTAAACGCGGGCAGCCCTTTCGGAACAGTTGCACACACAAAGAAAGGGGCAAGTCCAAGCTACAGCTGACTTTCATTTGTCACTTTCCCGACCCGCTCTGATTTGTGGCTCTTCTCTCTTTCACAATGTTGAAATGTATTTAAAAAGTTTGTATGTACTGTTTCTTGTCTGCTTTTTGTCTCTAGGGGAAAGCGTGCTCTATTCACATTTATATAAGCTGGAATCCTATTTTACAATCACTGTTCATTATTTTCCCCCAGAATGCAGTACAAAAGGAAAATGAGCGTGGCAAAGACTAATTTCCAGGGCTTGGTCTTCTGTAAAAGCTGAAATACGGAGATGTGAAACTGCCATTTTCTTTATGAAAGACTGTAAAAAGAGCGATGATTTCTGAGCGAGCATTTCTGGGGAGGAGGGGGAGAAGCCCTAGAATACGGAGCCTCATCAGAACCCTTTTCTTAACGGGTATTTTATTTTTCCTCTCAAGTAACGGAGGAGATATCATGTATGAATTTATAAATAATTTCTTTCAGTTATTTCTTTTATATAAGCTGCCCAATACCCTTGCTATGCTGTATAAGTTGTGTTTCATGGAACAGTGTGAGTATGAAATAAAAAGCTAATTTTTGTTTTTTAATCATCCGTGGATGCCACTATGAAAGCTGACATTGTTGAAGCCACTACAGAGTTTTCTATGAATACTTGTAAGAATTGCTTTGTTATATATAAACCTAAATAAAGAGATTGTATTGATACAGAGACATTGGATAAGAACATTTAAAAAGGCTATTCTTTAGGTCTAAAAGAAATGGCTTGCTGTAAAATGGTGCATTATTCCATTTATTAAAGATCGTATTAATGACAAGAAGCCTGGTGTCCCGTGGGTTTTTCATGGTGCTCCCAGAGGAAAACTCCCCTCGGGGCTGCGTTTCATGGGCTCCAGGATGAGGAGCTACTTCATTAGCGAGGGCTGAGTAGGACCTTGAGACACCTGTGATGGACGGGACACGGCACCGACCATGGCACCGTGAGCGGTGACTGTGCAACAACTCGGGCTGCGTGGAAGCAGCACCTCTGCCTGCCCTGCTCCCCGTCACCCCTGGGGGGCTGCTTACACTGGCGACTAAGCGCAGGTTGTGGGCCTTACAAAGTGCCCGTGTAGGAAAGAAAAAAAGGGGGAGAGGCCTCGTGTGGTTGCAGATCTTAACTGAAGGCTTTTCCCCTTGGCTTTTGGTTTGGCTGAACTTGGATGATGACAGCCAGTGCATGGGAGGAGCAGCACGACCACAGCCTGGGCGCCCACGAGGACACGGTGTCTTGTGCTACTGCGCAGTGAAGACTCTTCTCCAGCTTCCCTTCTCCCAGGGACGCTTGTGGGAACTCCAGGTGTGCCCTGGGTGGGAGCCCCCACCTTGCAAACGTCGGCAACTTCCCGTTGCACACGGCGGGGGAGGCCTCATTCACCGCTCTTGCTCTGCTCTCTGCACCTCTGCTCGTTGCTTGATTCTTGGCGCTTTGTCTCAACAGTGACTGCTGATTTTGCAGGCAGGCAGGACGGCCCTGCCAGGCCGACAGCGCTGCGGTGACGGGTCCGAGAGGAGCCGGCGCAGCCCTGGTCCCGCTGTGCGGCGCCGGGCAGCGCGCGGGCTGCACGTCCCAGCTCCCCGCGAGCCAGCACAGCCCAGGACGGGCCTCCCTGCTGCCGGCAGGCGCCGCTGAGCTGCGCCCTGGGCACCGCAGCCGCCTCCAGCCGCCTCCGCTGCTGAGCTTGGCTGAGAGGCTCCCTCCCGCGCCCCGAGCTGCTCTGTCTCAAGAAATACATAGCAACCTCCTAGCACCTTCCCTGCGCGACCTTGTGCACTCGCCTCGGCCTCCTCTCTTCTGCAGACAAAACCAGCCGTTTTCCTTGTGCTATTTCTTTGCTAATGGGAAATGAAGGTAGAACAGAGTAATTACGTTCCTCTTTGTCCCAGCACAGCGCTGCAGCTGCAGACACACTCCATGGAACACAGCCACATCGGAGTTTCACTTGCTCCAGTTCAGTTTTTCCCCCCACTTAATTCCTTGCTAATTCTGATGTTACGGAAATTCTCCACGTGCAAGAGCATCTGCTCCGTGCCGTGACCCAAACCACGTTCTACTGTGAAAATTGACTTGAGGAAGAGGAAAGAGCAGAGGGTAGGGGAGAAATCTTTGTTTGGGGCTTTAGCCACACGGTAGGTTTCAGCCCTTGTCTTTGACCTATTTTGTTGCTCTCTGCCAAGTGCTAGTAGGAAAAGGCTGATAGTCCAGGGCGCAGTGATAAAATCAAAGAGGTAACAGCAGCTGCACAGCCCATGTTATCAGTGCTCCCACTTGTAACCGGCCTGCGAGCAGCTCCTAGGATGGGCAGGGGCTCCTTTTGCTTCCTTCTCTCACTTAATGCAGCCTTTGTTTGCCAGCAGGTAACACCCAGGTGTGCCGAGTTCCTGAGCCGGGTAACCAGCAACACGTCTTGCTTGCAGTGCTTTAATGCACCTGGAGCCGCGCGCACTTCCTAAGGGAGGTGCGTTTGTGCTCTGTGGCTAGTGCGTTTTTTGCAGGGAGCAGTGTTTTATCTGGCTTCCTCTCGGGTGCCTCTCATTGGAGAGGCAGTAACGGGCCCCGCAGGAGTGTAAGGAACAACTTGCAGCCCCTCCGGCCCGCTGCGTGTGTGAAACCCGCTCTGAGACAGAGCACGGCAGGAAGCCCTAGGCCTGAGTGTGTCCATGAGGCAGCGGCGGTGGCGGCTGCTGCTCCCTTTGGTGTCACTGGCTGCGGGGCAGGAGGCTCCTGCAGGAGGCTCTGCTGGTGCACAGCGCCCAGTATTCACCGGGAGCACCATTACTGTCGTGTGCCAAGGTACTTCTTGCAGGAAAGGTAAAAATGATCAGTCAGGCTCCAGGAACCAGCAGCTGGTTTAATATCATCATTACTAGCAGGTTGGTTTTATTGTCCAAATTCTGGAAGCTAAGAATTCAAGGATATCATGAGTTTGAGCTTGACCCCAAGATCCTGAGGGTGCAAATACGCTAAGAACCAAAGGAAGGAGACATTCCCACAGCTGACTCCAACTGCTCCTTTCCTTCAGCAACTGGACACGTTTCACAACACGGCTGTTATTCACCATCCATCCCCACTGCCGTTTCACATGCGTTCAAAGCATTGATCCGTATGCAGTGTGAAACACGTAGCATGTAGGATTTGCTCCTGAAGAAATGAAACTGGTTCTTCTCACAGGTACTTTGTGTGCCATGGATGTGCAGAGAAAACCCTCCCAGGCTGCAGCTAGGGGTTTCAGTAAGGAACAGGGCTCGTCAAAGAGGCCTTAGTTTAATGGCCGTGAGGGCCTGAAGCCTCGGGATGTTATTTATATGGTGGCTTTTCTTAAGGATTGTAACTGCATGAACTGTGGCAAAGATGCATTTTGCTGTAAGTTGCTTCTTGCATTTAGCTTGAATTGTGTCCGAGATCCTGTCTCTTCTTTTTATTGCTTCAACCTCACTACCTTATTTCAATCTGCTGGTCCTCAAGACATTATGGAATCGTAATGGGGCTCTGACAGCTACAGGAAGAAATAACTGTTACAGTTGTCTTTTTTTTATTATTTAATATGTTTTTTACGTGTTTATGTTGAGCGTCCACGTAAACAAGCAAAACTAACTCAGTCTGCAGGGCAGAGACGTGGAAGTGCAGTCAGATACTTGGGGCATAATCTAATATTCAGACTCACAGAATTTTCATCTTTCAACCTTCAATATTACTTACAGCAACCACAGCTAAACAATTTCAGGGTAGAGTGCTGTTTTATAGGTACTGCTCTGCGTTTATTTATGCATAAGACAAGAACATATTTGAGCTTGCTTTGAGCACTGAATTTGGTTTGCTCATGACTATGTATTTTTCATGCATGTTACTCTGCAGGTAGTTCTCCTCATAACCTTTCAGGCCTCGGTCTGACAAAGCTTCCTGAGGTATTACTGCTTTTGACGGGCAGTAATCAGTGGGATTTGGGCTTATGAACTTGTTTCTCAGCCCTTGTTTCTGTTTTACTTTCAGGGTTACTGTTCCGACTACTTCCTTGACTTATTTATGTTCCTATTTTCTGAATGTTTCAAATCTCTGTATTCAGCTCTGCATTTTTTACCTACGTGCTTTGAGGACACTTTTGAAATGCTTTTAACACCTGGATTGATTTGTTTGTATCTTCCCCTCTTACTGGACACTATGCTTAAGAAAAACTGCCTGGAACAGGATTTTCATTCTTATTTTGGGGGATCTGTGCTGGCCCCTTCACGCTGGGTGTTGTGGGCAGAACAAGATGTCACTGATGTGAAGCAGCTGCAGCCTAAAGGTTGCACAGGGCGCTGTACAAATGCCCTGGGCACCTTTGGGCAGTGTCCTTGCACAGCGAGGGTGCCACAGCCGACACTGAGCTTACATCTCAGCAGATGCGACCTCAGGAAGGGTCTGCTGGGGGGAAGGACATCCTGCATCCAAGTTGCCAGGGCTTTGCTTGCTTGTTTCTTTGATATTTTTGCATAACTTACATTTAGAAACAACAACGAAACACCCTTTCAAACTATTTTCAGATAATTCATAAAGCTACTGTAGTTGTTTCTGTTATTTCCATGGGGAGTAGGAGTCAGATCCCATCATAACACATTTGTTACAGTTTAAACAAATTACTGTATGAAGCGCACACTGCTTGCTTAGCCCCGAGTACAGGGCTCCACACTGACCATTTGCTCAGGTCTAATGCACACCAAGCAATACAAGTGGTGGGGAGCAGTGCCCATGAGGGCCTTGCTTTACACTCGGAGCAGCTGTGTGGAGCAGAGCCACTTCTGCACTGTGACAAGGATGAGGCACGTACTGTACTTATTAGCCATATCTCGTGCTTTCAGAATTGTGGCGTGGCTAAAGTTCACCACGCACATAAATGTGAATAAATACCTTTAGTCTTCTGGCCTTTTCACAAGGAATCAGGAATTGTTCGGTTTATTTTATGCCTTAAAAATGGCGTACTGTTTTATGGCATGTTGCTTCCAAACAGATCTAGTATTTCTGGAGAGGATAAACTGTGTAAATAATAAAAGCAGCTGAACAGCTGTACTGGCACCGGCTGTAAGAGATAGTCCTTAGGCCACACCAGAAAGGGTGGTAGAAAGGATTTTACCTTGTCATCCAGACGGAAAATGGCACAGAAGGAGCGAATAGACGCTGCCCAGCTCTCCTGGCACTGTTCAGACCTTCCGCAGCGGCAGCAGCCTCCCCAGCTTTGGGCCATCACGCTGCGCTGCTTGCCCAGCCTGCACGTAGGACACCCCGATGGTCAGCATGGCCTCGCCTGGCACGGGCTCCCGCCAAAGCGGCGCAGAGGCTCCGGCTGGTCCTCGGGACCGCGCTGCGAGGCTCTCCCTCCTGCAGGGCACTGGTGCAGCACCAGCACGCGCAGCCTCTCCCACAGTACACACCATCACGGAGGGAACCGCGCGATCTGCCTCCTCCTGCACGCAGCCCCTGCTGCTCTCCACATTCCCCGTGAGCACCGCGCCGTTTCCCCCGCGTTTCGTTAAGTTAGCAGGTTCTCTGCGTTTTGACTCATTGCCCGTGATGGCTGCAGGGAGCCTCCATGTGTTGGCCCTACATGTGTGACTTGTGGAGTGGCTGCAGGCTAAAAGGGGCCTGTTGGTGAGCAGCCAGGCTGCTGCCGCCTTTCCCTGCAACAGGCACTTTCAGGCGTAGGCCAGGATAATTCCCAAGAGAGCACAGAGCTGTAGCCCACTCTGGCTGGCCCATCTCTCTGTCCTGCAGGCCGGTTTACTGTCATTTATGGTCCCGTGAAGGATATCTGTCCTTCAAACTACATTCGGTTCGTTCAGAATGCAAGAGCTAACTTACTTGGTCCTCAGAAACACATCAGTTCTTTTCAGAAGCGAAAAGGGGCTTTTTCAGTAAGGGAGGCTTCAGAAACAGCAAAAGGGAACAGAAAAAGCAGGCTGAGGACAAGCAAGAACAATATGTAACTTGTCACATCGTTTGTATCACACTATTGGTATTCTATTGCAACATACAATTTGCAGGCCAATGCTGAAAAGAATTGGGGTAATGAAAGTCCTCTTCAGGGGCACAGAAGTGGCATTTGCCAAAAGGAGAGGGGATGTAGGGATTCCTCCATGTGCTCAAACTGCTAAATGGCGTTTACCTTGCACCTAAACAATGCAGCCTCTCGAACTGTGGCCCGCTGAATGTGCGTGTGCAATTCTCTCACATAGATCAGGTTCAAAGGCAGACTGCAATCTGCAAGGCCTTGGGAAAGACGTATTTTGAAGATGCCTGAGCAAAGCATCTGCTGGAGAACCGTACCCCCCGCTGTGAGAGGGAAAGGGGGGCAAGTCTGCCCGGATATTACCACCGCACACCCGGTGCCATCATCACTAACGCTAAGCTGGCAGCAAGGCCATTGGGTAAAGTGCTGCTGAGCCCTCATCCCCTCGTCTGTTGCACGGGGAGGTAAAAACAACCGGGCAGCCCCACGCCTAGCGCTCCGCGGCTTCCGCGGGCCAGGCTGCTGCCGCGGGCGGGCCGGG
>VZSG01000403.1:392169-433848 GCA_013398315.1 Nothoprocta pentlandii
CGCCGCCGGGCTGCGGGCCCTCGCCCTGCGCCTCGCCCGTGCCTGCGCTGCCGGAGGGCAGCGCTGCGGCCGCGGGCAGGCTCCGGCACCGCCGGCACTCGCCGGAGCCGCCCAGGAGCTCCCCGGAGAGGAAGAGCCCCAGCTCGCCGGTCTGCAAAGGTGAGCGCCGCCGGCCCCGCCTCGCCCCGTGACCGCCAGGTGCGCGGCGCGACCGTGACCCGCGCGAGGAGACTGAGGGGCGCGACCGTGACCCGCGCGGGGAACGTTGGGGGGCGCGGGGCGCGACCGTGACCCGCGCGGGGAACGTTGGGGGCCGCGGGGCGCGACCGTGACCCGCGCGGGGAACGTTGGGGGGCGCGGGGCGCGACCGTTACCTGCGCAAGGCGCCTGAGGGGCTCGCGGCGCGACCGTTAGCCGCGCGGGGACTGCTGGGGGACACGCGGCGCGACCGTTACCTGCGCAAGGCGCCTGAGGGGCTCGCGGCGCGACCGTTAGCCGCGCGGGGACTGCTGGGGGACACGCGGCGCGACCGTTAGCCGCGCGGGACCGTTGGGGCGCGCGGCGGGTGCCTGAGGAGAGTAGGGGGGACGGCAGTGCCCCTCTCGCCGTGCCCCTGGCTGCGCGGGATGCGGTTCTCTCCCAGGCCACGTCCCCAGGCCTGCGATGGCCACAAATCTGACCAGCCTTGCAGGCGTTGAACGTATATAGGAGAAGGAAAGTGTTCTTAGTCGCTGCTTGCAAGGTAAACCCTGCAGAAGGGTGTGTGAGCTTGGGAGTGACGACAGGCAAGGATCGGAAATGTATGGCAGTGGTAGATGTCCTGTGTGAGCAAGCTGCTTTTCACTGTTTTTAATCTTTAAAGCATACTGAGGGACACTGAAATGTAAACAGCATGTGGTTGAGGCGACTAGAGGCTTCCGTATGTAAATCCTTGGTCTTAGCATAGCAGTTTACTCCAAAATGTATGGGTGGGCAGTGTGTTATTGTCCTCACATCTGGAAAATAAGTGATTTTTTCAATAGAAGACAAAGCTACAGCTGGTGTTTTGTCATGAACTTGCATCACATACTTGCACCAAGTTGAGTAATATGTGAAAGTGGGAAGGCAGAAATGTGGGACCGGCACAATTCCCATTAACTTTTCCACTTCTGCTTATGTTGCCCCGCTCCCCCTCTTCTAAGATTACAATTGTAGCCACACTACAGTTTTTATGTAGCCTAATTCTGCAGGAATGGTTTACCAGATTAGTCATAACCAACTGTGTTTGTGCAGTACTTAGTTACGTCTGTGTGATTTAATTTTATTTTTCTGTATGTTGGATTTTGTCCTTTTTATTCAGATGCACTTCTTTGAGATTACCATACGTCTATTTCTCTGAAATGTAAGAGAGCAAAACTACAAAGGCATTTAGGTTCTGATTTCAATCTCCAGCTTTCCAGATAAGAGTGATGTGTTTTGCTTAAGGTCATACTCTGAAGTTTTGTGTTGAGAAATATGTATATTCTTTATCTGAGATTCTTGTTAACGAGTCTGAAAGGCATTCTACACAGCACAAAATTCATCTTTGTTGCTACAACTCGAGAGAAATTCTCCCCCAAAATGCAATCTCCTGGGTAGCCTGGAGAGCGAGGACTAGGGTGGCTACTCTTGAGATCCAGATTCAAAAGCAGGTTGTGAAAGCTCCTATTAGACCACTTAGAAGGGGGAGAGAATTGCACCGTCTTGATACCGTCATGTAGAGACCTGTTAGAACAACACTGCCTACCCGACTTCTTTAACTGGATCTAGGAAGTAGCATAAAGAAAGAAAAAAGTAGTTTGATCACTAGCTGTTTCCCACTGCTGTGTTAGCAGATAACCCCACTAGCTTTTTGCGAGAGGAGGGGAAGAAGAAGAGTCGTGTCCTTTTAACTGCTGCCATATATTTAAATTTCTGAACAGGGCTGGTATTGGCACAGAATTAAAATGCAAATCAAGCCAGTTTAATATTAATATTTGCATTGTACAGTTCAGTTTGATAGAGGCTGACTTTTAATGGAACTTCAAATGTTGATACTGGTTCTGTAAGCTGTACATTTAAGGCTCAACTTCATGTTTATCTAATTTTCTTTTCTAATAAGCAGTTGAAGAGTCTAGAATGTAATGTTTTCTCCAATATATTTAACATGAGAGCAACTTTCAAAATGTACCTTAATAGTTTTTTTTTCCCCCTCTTTTTAGACCTAAGATTTCTGAAGTAAATTGCAATGAAATTGAAATTTTGGAAATATTTAAAATATTTAGCTGAAAATTCTATTCAGATGGGGTAATTACAAACTGAAGATTTCATGAAACACTCCCTTTTTAATTCCCATCCTCTCTTGGTGCTTTCCTCCTGAATAATAGGACCAGTAGGACCAAGATATTTCTTCTTACCGCTTTCTCGTCTTTTATTTTCCTTTGCTACAGTCTCCATCACTAATTTCTCTCATTTCAGCTTCTACATTTGTGTTACTCAACACTGATTTTCATGTTTTAAGCTCTCTTTCCTATCACTTCTGGGGTGATTGACTCTTATACCTCCGTTCTACACTGCAGGGTCTGTCCTGCAAATCCCAATTCTGGCTTGCCTTTTGCATACAGTACCTGCAGACACATTTATCAGAGCAAGTTAGTCATCTGATTTTCTCTGCACCTTCTTTCAGATACATTTTGCTTGACTCACAGTTCAATAGCTTTTCCACATGACAGATTTGGAAATCAATTAATGACATCTTTACCACTCACTGTCAGCATTTTCTCTCTTTGTTCTGTCTGCCCTTATGGGATCCTGTTACTCCTGAAAGTAGGATCAAAATTTGGTTAGAGGTGGTTTGGGGCTCTATTAGATGAATGGAGAATGGTCAGTGTGACACCACAGAGGAAATCATAGGTGTCCTTTTGTCCAAGTATGGAAATAGAGCCTCATGTATACTTTCATTAGAGCTTTCCACTGAGGATATCCTGAGGTATGATGTACATCTCAGAACATACTTACTTAAAATAGGATAGTCTATGTTTTAGAGTGGGAACAAAATCTCATTTTGACCTATTAGTAGGTCCAAAACACATATGCTCTACTATGTTTATTTTGGTTTATCTACTGAGTAAAGCGCAAGTGTGATCTTTGGTTATTTGTGTTCTTTAATGGAACAGGGCTGAGAAGAGTCCAACTGCAGATCAGGAGTGCTCTTTAGAGACAGTGAGTAAGGTACAGCTGGAGCACTAGGAGCCAGATGGTTGGCTTACCAAGCTTCAATATCAAAGGAGGCCATTCAATAGATGTCAAGTTCCAGAAAAAGTGTGCCTATGTATGTGAACCAAAGAGTAAGCACATGAGAGCTTGAACAGTAGTGTTCAGCTGCAGAAATGTTAGGACACATGAGGCTATGTGAACAAGAAGATAAGGATCGATGTGGTTACAGTTGTTTACTGGCCAGTTCAAGTGTCTTGAGATTCTGAGAGATTGTTTCTGCATAGTGAACTTTCTGCTGTGTTGCTGTTGACTACGTTGTCTTTTACTGTTTAGAATAGTATATGAGGAAGTAATATTAAAGCCAGCTGATGTGAAAGGGAGTGGTGGAAGAAAATGATAGTAACGTATATCAGAAAGTCTTAAAGAGTTTAGATGGGAGACCCTCCTTGGGGAAGATAGAAGGATGGGAGCTGCATTATGCTCTAAAATTTCACTGTAGCATTTCAAGTGGGGGTACAGCCATTTCAGTAAGTTGGCCTTGGGCCAACCATGCACCCTTGTGGCAAAGAAGACATCCCAAGTGGCATTAGCAGAGCATTGTCGGCAGTGGGGAGGGAGATGATCCTACCTCTGGATCTTCCAGACTCAATGTGTGCATCATACTCCGTGTCTGACCTTAATTCAGTTGAGCCTGGTGAGTACTTTCAACGAAACGTGAAAAGGTCATTGTAGTTGCATTTCCTTATAGTTTTGGAGAAAAAAAGAGAGTGGGTTTGAGGAGAGAAAACTGACTATAAAAACCTGCTCAGCCATATTACCAGATGCCAGAGAAGCTTGTTGATCTTGCTTTGGGTATTTCAGGTGTGTATAAGGCTTCAGTTCGAACTTTGTTTGCCAGAGAATTTGATTCTGATTGTAATGGCATCCCAGGCTTTCTTGGAAAAGCAATGGCTTTCTGCTGCTTGCTAGTCATGTTTCTTTTCATGGTGTCTATCAGAAAATGTTTCTTTGAAGCTTTTAATTTCCTTTTAGAAAATTTTTAATAAGAAACGTTTAGAAAGACAACATCAGGGATGTAAGATCAATCTCCAGGTTATACTTCATCGGTCATCATTATTTTGTGCTTTGAGCACTTGTAACAATAGTTCTGGCTTTTTTAGGAAAATTAAAAGATTAATCTTCAGGGTTTTTTTTTTCCTTAGGACCTTTTCATGAGATAGAGACTTACCTTGTTTTTGTATGTAAAAGATTTCTCCTTTCACATGTCCTTTTCAAAGATGCGTGTGCTCACAATATGGGTCCCTTATTTTTTTTCCCCCAATTGTTATTGTAGTAGTAGCTATAGAATTTGATTAAAAGTACATCAAAGTCTGTGTTCTTTCATTAGCTTTCATGTAGTTATCTGTATCTGTATTGAGCCTTATTTTTTATTTTTTTATTGGTCAATGTCCGTTTTTTCTTGTTCAGTCGCACTGTTTGACTGTCTTAGCTTAATTCGTCTTCGCAGGTGTGTGCCTCTTCTTAAAATTGCAAAAGGTGTGTGCCAAAGCAATTGACCTCAGTTGTGCTGCAATGACATGTTGAGACATGATAACTAGATTATTTTTTCCCATGCTCTAGGTTTTTTTTGATTTATATTCTGTATGTTCAATTGATACTTTGTTATTGTTTTGCTTTATTTCAAACTAGATTGCAAAGAAAGCTTTGTTTCCCAATAGATTTTAGTGTTGGGGGGAGAGCAGGGCTGGTGTTTGTCACAAATATTGGTTTAAAGAGATAATCAAGCCAATTAAAACAAATATAATGTTTAAGAAGCTTCAGTTTGATGAAACGGCTCCATTGTTTTTCATCAGCCACAGCTGTTGTAACTGTTATCTCTATGGAGGCAGATCTCTTGTTATGTAGGTCACATAAAGGGAAAATAGCAGCTGAGCACTTGCTCCAAGAACTATAGAGAAAAATGTAATGAAAACATTGTAAACGTTTCCATTGAAGTGCTCTGAATCACCAAGAGGATTTGAATAGTAGACACTGGCAATTTGTTTTAAGATATCTTGTGATAGTACAGTGCCTGGTTATTAAAAAAAAATCAAAAAATGTATTAAATCATCAGCAATTCTTGTCCAATATAAATAAAGCAACCTGAAATCAGAATTCATACTGCAGTTAATTTTGCAGGAATATTGAGATTGGAAGGGGGAAGAAAAGATGTGTTTATGCTTTTGTGCTTTGAAATAAGCAGCTTCCCTTGAACCTAGCTAGTAAACAAGCTCTTCGGTTTTTGTTCTGTCTGCCTGCAAAAATACTCCATCCGTTTTTGTTGGGGGCGGGGATGCAGGAGTAGTTTGTGCCGCTTCAATTTTAAAGATGTCTGTTGCAGTTGCTTTGCAGATGATGTGACTGGCCACACACACTTCGTGATTCTTTTTGTTTCCACTTGTTTTCTATTCCCCCCTTTGTAAAAGGAGAGAACCTTCTTAAAAAGGAAAAAATAATAATTTGGAAGACAAATAAATGGTTAGACAGAGCATGGCAATTATTTCTCAAACAAATAGCATGTTTGACATGCATGGAATCTTTTTGATGTCTTGTACAGTGATACCCATCCTATGCCTTATCCTAGTATTTTGATAAAGGACCCTTCATCTGCAGAGTGATTTTTAGATTAAAATTTGCTGCTACTCCCTGAGTGCAGATATGTTATGAGCTTGCTGGTAAGATTTTGATTGTTTTTGCCTGTGGAAATAATTAATCAGATGAGGATTTGAGAGTAATTTGTGAGAGCTGCTGACTAAAGCACTAATAATTATTTTCTTATAGTTAAGTTGAAATATTTTTCACTGTTTTAATGTTAATACTTTTAATGCAATATTTATATAAGCAATATTATTTATTGAATGTCACTAGACCTAAATTTGAACTACTGGTGTTCTAATAGACTTAAATGTTGTCTTCAGCACTAATAGGTTAAAAATAATAAAAACCTATTCCTAAAAATTGATTTTTTTTTTCTTTATTAGGTTAAAGCTGCTGGGAAATATAATTCTGGAATTCTCTTTGTTTTGACCAGCAATTTGACAGTAGTCATGGGCTAATTCTTTTGCATATGAATGAATTTATGTAGCGTGTCAATTGCCATGTTATTGGTGCTTCTAGTACAGAACTTGTCCTATGCACCACCCTAAGCAGTATGTACAGTATATGACTATGATCTTCCCAGTGCTTTTCTAAAGCTTCCTCTTGATCTCTGTGTCATTTGCTGTGTTTTAGCCATTTGTTCCATCCTTTGCATTCTTCAAAGGTCAGATTAATGTGTGATATTTATCAGATGTAAGTCTGGAGAGAACTAGATGGATTGACAATAAGCTTAAATCATTGGAGTCTATGAATTAGCCTTCTACATCTGGAATGACTAATGACAATAGTGTGCATGTGTAAGCATATATGTATATCTAAACCCGTATGCCAGTTCTTTAATTTCATAAACCTCTTCAAATCTCGTGTTGAGGAACCTTTACTTCTAGTGTTTGACACTTACAGTAACAAACTAAGCTATAACCTAGTAATCCCACTTTAAAATAGAATTGATAGATGGAGTGTGTGCAACTTTTTTTAACATGTTTTCTTCTGTTTTCACTTCCTACATTTGTTATACTTAAGCTTCCCCTCTACCTCCCTTCAGTAAAGACTCCTGTTAATATATAGGTTTATTTGAAAAATGGTGTCAACATAAACCCTAAAAGTGTTGGATAACATTTTGCAGAAGGTGAAGGACACATGAATGTAGTTACCAAGTTGCATGTAAAGGGAGCAAATGTCTTGTAAGCTATGAATCATTAATCAAAACTGACATCTAGAATTAAGAGTTAAATACACCTCTTTACAAATCTGTGACGTATTTTGAGCAGTTAGTAAAACTTGTCAGCTTGCAGTACCTCTTGAATTAAAACAGACAAAGGGAAAGGGTTAATGTTATGAATTCTAATAAAATTATTATTAAACTGGAAATATTTTAGCATGACTTTTCTTAGTTAGCCTTTGACAGGTATAAGGAAACTTAGCTATTTTATTTTCCTGCAGACCTTATCTGTTTAAGTATCCAATGACTGTTGTGCTTTTGGGGAAATAAATAGTGACTTATTGGTACCGATGCCAAGTTTTTGACAAAGAATGTTTTTCAGGGAAACTGCAAAAACACCTTGTATTGCTTATTAAAACTAAATAGAACCTAAATGGCAAGCTTACTTTCAGTATAGGAATTACCTTATCCTTTCCTGGCACAAGATGGCAATTCTGATCTATGGCTTACTGAGATAACAGAAATAATTAAGCTCTTTGATTTGCTTTCTTTCTAAACATATGATCTCATTCCAGCTGACAAATCAAGACCACCTTCCTCGAGCCCTTCCAGTATTATCCGCCGCACTTCCTCACTGGATACATTTGCTGCCCCATATCTCGCTGGACAGTGGCCTCGTGATAATCATGGTCAAGCTGTTCCATGTATGAGAGACAAAGCCACACAGGTAGGACAGATTTTTTTTTTCCTTTAAAATAGTCAATATTTCTAACATCTATATTTCTAAATAAGAAGACAGGATTTAAATACAAGAAGCTTTTCTTTGAAGCGCTCCCTTTGGCTTTCTAGCTTGCAAGTTCTTGTTCACTTTGAAATTATAGAAGTTTTGCTTTTGGTATTTCACAACTGGGTTATTTACATCCTTCTCTAAGAGAAGGCCCTGAACTGTGGCATCTGTTAAGAGTACATCTTACTCCTTTTTTCTCTTAGAAGGGCACTAGTGTACCACGCATCAGTGTTTTCATTGTTTGTACTGTGTGGAAGAAAAACATTGTTTTGGTTAAGTATCATTTAGTCTTTAATTTATGCAAGCAAACTTAATGTGACCCCGATGCATGTTTCAGTTACAAAACTTAAGAAATTTTAGATTTCATTAAAGTTATTCTAGTCTTTCCTATGAAAGCCCCTCAATCCTGTGATTGTAACAACTCTTTTAATATTCACCTGAGTATATACATTGACGTGCTGTCTCTGAGGAATGAATTGCGCTCAAATTCAGTTGAACTGCAAAGCATTTTAAAAGTACCTGATTTAGTGATTAGCTTCAAGAACTTGACAATATTTTACAGCCTTTTAATGATACATTCCCATGCTGTCTGTAAAGACAGAACCAGCAAACAGTTCAATGGAACTGTGACATTACCAGAGCTGTAAGTTTACCACATGGCACTTGTTTCATCACATTCTCCTTACAGGGAGCAGTCTTACATGATATCATACTGTATGTAGAAGAGGTTCAAGGTGGATGTTTCCCTCCATTATCAGAATATTTCATCCCAGCTTTTGTGCGTACAGTTGATTTCTCTTACCTGTGGAGTGAAAGGGAGAACTAAGCATCTCAAATTTAAGTACCTAATTTTAGAGCATGGTTACATCAACAAGTCTTTACCAATTCCAAATAATATCTCTCAACTGCTTCTGGCAAATACACAGGTAGCATGTGAGGCATACTTAAGTGTAAACCTACCATCGTTAGAAGTGGTAACAATAATGAAAATGCAGCCACGCAGGCTGGTGCTCCCCAAATCTGTAAAATCCTTTAGTTCAAAGGAGAAGATCAGTGGGCAAGTAAGGTATTTCACAGAGGGATTTGACCAAGTGCATAATTTAAAAACTGATGAGGGAGGAAGAATTCAGGAGCAAGTTCTCTGTGCAAGAAAATGAACAGGAGACTGTTAGATGGTGTGAAAAGGGAAAACAAATTGTAGTGAGAGAAGAAGGCATATGATATACAAGGTATTTCCATTCATTCTTAGCTATTAACAACCCTGTTTAAAGCACAAAAGAGAAAGCTTGTGGATGCCTTAGCTCTGTATTTGCAAACTTGATTTCTTAGCATAGTAGGTTTTTTCCCCCAAAATAATGGTATTTCTAAAATGCTACCAGAGTGTTTGTTGTATTCATTTGATCTCTTTAACTTTGTTAGGTTTTAGTCATGTCAGGGTTCTTAAAATCTGTATTTTTCAGTCAGATTAGATAGTATCTTTTTTTGGTTTATACTGTTCTTTTGGCATTTTCTTCTAATTCTGACACACCCAACTGCTAAGGTGGATGGAGTTTTATATATAAAAGGAAACACATCTGCAGAGGTTAGTGGGAAGGCTATATATGTGTGTATATACATGAATTAAAAAAAATCCATTTGGGATTTCCTCAGAATGAGTGTATTTAATGGTCATTAACGTTAGTATACTCCTGAAGGAAACAGAATGATATTTTTACACTTGTCTGACAAGGTAGAAAGTTCTGAGATAACCTGCATGTGATGTCTGACCCTGGAGCTGATATGACACTGACAAGACTTGTTTTTAATTTTTCTAGTGGGCTTGAGAGCAACCATCTGAGTTAGTGCTGAGTTTCAAACGTGATTTAACAATAACTAATTTCCCAAGACTGTAGGCTCTTAAGTTAGTCGGTTTATTTTTCTTGTGAAGACATGAAATTTCACTTGCTAGGTATCATGGTTTCACTTTGTAATGTCAGATTTCACAAAGTCTGTCATCTCCCCCATTTTCACATACTTTGAGCCTGTGCTTATTTTCCAACAGTGGCTATCAGCTAATTCTAATTGTCACCAGGAGTTGAGGCATGTAAGAGAGCCAATGTTGTTATGTTGCAGATGGATAAACACAGTTATATACTCAAATGCAAGAGCTGGTTCAAAATTACTCCAAATGCTTTTGTTACAACAGCTAGGCTTCAAATAATGTATGAAGGGAATAGCTGTTAATACTTTTTATTTAAAACATAAAGATGCCAATTTTGGCAAAAATACAGGTAGTTAAAGTCTGTTTTTCTATCAACACTGTGACATATGTTTTAATGGAGGTCTCCATTGCAAGCTGAAACTACAAATATGTAGAAGATTTCTGAGTTGAGTCAGCTGAAGATCTCGAGTCCATGACCGCATGGAGTGGTCAATCACGGTGCAGACTGAGAAGCAGCAGCAGTTTGTGACACGCTTTGGCTTGCAGGCTCTTAGAGATGCCTGTAGATCACACATGAGAATTGTGGAGCACAAACTGTCTGTATATCAGACTTCTACTTCAACCATTTTATTTCAGTGAGGTACAACTTAATTTCTAAAACCAGACTGAATTATGTGCATGCAGAATGATGTTTGTCGGATGAAAAAGCTGAGCATCCTAGGTCTGGTTAGAATTCATGCATCTGGGCATTGTTATTAATTGTTGCTTGAATAAATATTTCTAACCTGTTCTGTCTTTGATTCAGACGTGTTTGGTTTTGCCTGTAATTATTTGAAAAACTCAAAATGCAAATTAAAATGAGACAACTGTTTTGAAATTTTTTAGCTGTTAAAGAATAATTTAAATTTCAAGTACAATTTGTTTAAAGCCTTTTTCTTAAGTCTTTTTTGTTGTGTTCTAGTATCTAGTATAAAATTTACCCATAAACGAGCTTCTTGTAATTCCAGAGCAGACGTTGTGAAAGCAAGTAACTAACAAGCAACTAATAGTATGTTAAGAACCTAGAGGAATAAAAATCCTTGTTTATGTTGGTTGTTGGTTCAATCCATTTGTTCTTAAAATATATATTATAAAATATAGAGAAGAAGTAGGAGACTTGCTAAAATGGTATTACATTTCTGGCTTGGTATAAGTGATTTAATATCTTATTCCTACTCCTGCTCTAAAAAATCTTGTACCTATTTGCTTTGAAGATTAATATCAAAATAAACTTTAATCCTTTAAAATGAATCAGATATTAAGATTTGGTACAAAGTTTTGAGCATATGCAAAGACTGATTGAAGTGTAAATGAGATTCTTGTTGGCAAGTGGAGTAGTTGTGTTTAGCAGGGAAGTTAGAATTAATGGAAAAAATAGATTGTTCTAGGAGCTAAAAGATAGCATAGGATTCCAGACCAAAATTAGAGAATGGACTAGACAAAGACTGGGTCTAGCATCATGAGCTAGGAAACAGGGTTTGTCAGTTTTTCTGTTCTAATGAAGTCAGAAAATATAGATGGGATTTTATGGCCTGGAAGGATCATTCTGTCATTCAGGTAAAAGTCCCTGGAAAAATGAATTCTGATATTTGCCTACAGAATTCCTGTTCAACCCTACTGAGTTGTTGTTCAAATTTGTCCTAGTTAGTTGCTCATTTAGAGTCATTAATAGGAAAGCCTGCTGATGGCTTTCCATGGAGGTTTCATTTATGTGAAACCACCATCTATACCTGAAATCAGTGTAAGTTGCAGCTGGTGTGTTCCAAGAGTTACATTTCCATTTGCCCCAGAGAACTGGGATTAGTATCACATCATTAAGGATTTTTCAATTTTCGGTGCTCAACAAATAGATAGGTAAGCCCAGTGAGCTTGTGCCTTGCAAGCTGTTTGCCCTAGTTGTTGTGTGAATATGGTCCTAAACTACTGTTGTGTGTTTTGGATTTGGAGGCTCTGAAGCAACTGAAGTTTCTGTCTGCGGGGGAAAGTGAGACCTCAGTGACTCCTAAGGCTGAGGTAGCCAAGGCACCCTTGGATGCTGTCGCAAGCTGCAGACTGCACTGCCGTCCTGGGGCTTGCAAGGAGGTCGCTTGCTCTCAGCTTGTTTGCTGCTTCCAGGGTTATTTCTCTTTGCTTCATTAGATAGGTTTATTGTGGTGGAAGGGAGGTTCTCGATGGGTTATCCCTGACCTGGAGGATTTAGAGTTCACTGCTTTTGACGGCAGTTCTAGACACAGCTGGGTAGGAATACAGATTTTGTCCATAAAGCATGCAGTGTTATCAGAGGCATGCTCATGGGTTTTGTTACCTTTAGTGAGCGTGACTTATTTTAATGATACTTGGAACATCCCAGATCTATTTTTAGTTATAATGTATTCACATGTTTCTCTACCAAATGTTAATGACTTGGTTTAGTGAAACTAGCATAGTATGGTATGGGTTGCTTTCTGAAAGTTGGTCTGAAAGTTGGTCTCATAGTTGATAAATAGAGTTTCACTATGTATTTTCATATTTTACTTGCTAGAAAAGCTTCTATTCAATAACTACTTTTCATTTGCAGTTTTGCATCCAGAAAATCTTAACGCTGTTCTCTCTTCTAGTTTGTCTGAAAATATTTCTTTGTAATTAATGTAGTAATCCTTTCACTGCAGACAGAAAGTGCCTGGGCTGAAGAATATTTAGAAAAGAAGAAAAACTCACACAAGCGTTCAGCATCGTGGGGCAGTAACGAACAACTCAAGGAGGTCAGGAATGCTATTATGTGATATGATTTGGGGTTAAATTGGTTGCTGTTATGCACCATTGACTTGAGTTTTTTGGGAAGGCATGAAAGTTGTACCTTTTGTATTATGTAAAGCTCAGGCTTGGTGGAAAATAAGCTAAAATATACTTCAGCTGTTCATTTGGCTTTGTTCTCTTATAGCAGTACAGGACTTAATTTCTTTTCTACCTACTGAAATTAAAAAAATTAATCAAATGGGGATGACTTTCTTCAGAAACAGCGACCTAATTATTTTCAAATTTTATGTATTTTGTTAAACTTCAGGAAATATCTCCTGGACCTGAACTGGTATCTGGCTTTATTACTTTTGCAGGAACTTTAGTTTAGTGCTGGTGCTACTTATGAAAAGCCTGGTAGGAGAGGCTTAGATAAATGATCAATTAAGCTGTGGAACCATATGTAGCTGGGCATGTCTGGTAAAGCCTAACTTGCATTTTTCCTTTGTTAGATTGCAAAGTTACGTCAACATTTGCAGAGGAGCAAGCACAGCAGTAGGCACCATCGGGATAAGGAAAGACAGTCTCCGTTTCACGGTAACCACGCAGCCATTAACCATAGTCAGGTAAGGCTATGCTATCTTTTTAGGTATAGTGGGTAGCTAATACTGTTTTTAACTCTGCTCAAGATTTTAAGGGGACTCATGTACTTCTAAATGCATTGTAACGATAGGAGAATTCTGTGAAATTTCCTTTGGCTTTCAAGACTACCTTAGGTGCAGGATCTCTTTGTTTCATGGCTAGGTTATCTTGCTGCATAACTCTGCTTTCAAAGAATTTCAAACAGAATTTCAACTTTTTTAAAAAATAGTTGCTCTGTCAAAAAGTGTGTGTCCTCTCAATGGCTGCATTCAACCTCAGCCTTTGTAACCATTTCTCTGCGATTTATCATCGTACCTTGAGACTCTGAGTAGTAGTCACTAAGAAAACTGTGATGGCTATGCCACGTGTTCAGTGTGCAGTTGTAGCTTTATCTAGACACTTTGAATGAGCCCTGCTTCACAGGGAGATGATATTTTTAGCTTGGTTGATTTTAGGTGGAAAAGATTAGAGGTTTTCTGACATACAAATTCTTTTTCAGATCTCTTTTGCTTGAGTAACTTTAAGAAAATCAATAGGAAAGCGTGGCCAGTTTCTCAGAGTTTTCTCCAGAAATATTTTCTCAGAATATATAAATATATCAATTAAATATCAACAGCTATTTAGTGACAGATTAAGATGGGACAGCTGTGATTTCCAGAATTCTAATTTACACAAAACTAATCATCTGGCCTCATATTTGGCTTTTGCACAAAAAACAGTGTTTGCAAGATGAGTATAGTCTCCTTTAACATTAAAAGCACCTCTAAAATTTGTGCAGTAATAGCTGAACATACTTTAAGTACCGAATGGCACAGAATTCAGTTTTTGTTGTTTTATGCATGTTTGTAACTGCTTGTTTAGCCTTTATGCTAGGAGAACAATAATGCATGTTGCATGTACAATGTCAAAATTATGTTGATCTAGCCCCTTCCTTGGTAACTGAGGTAGATATGCCCAGGAAAAGAGTCAAGGGAGGTGGTGGGGGGGAAGAAAAATAAAACATTTTTTTTTTCCATCTGCTCTTGCCATAGCACTCTAAGTGACAACAAACTACCATTAAAACAAAATTATAGTGAAGTTACAGTAAATCCTATGGAGAAGGAAGTGGAGTTGTAGTACAGCTCATTTCAAAGGGAACTGGAATGTATTTGTAAAGGCTCTGTGGCTAAAACATTTGTCTTATTTAAATCAGAGCATTTTTGTTAATTTTGCACTTTTAAAGTAGCAAAAGCTTTTCCTGCTACAAATTAGATTTGTAGAAGTTTTTAAATGTCTCTGTCCTCATTTAAAGGTATCTATTTTAATGCGGTTTTTAGAGCTGCTTATAAATCTTCAGTATTTAGGAATAGATATGTTCTGGTTAAAAGGTGACATTTAAGTAAAAATATTAGCTATGTTTTGTAAGTAAATTTATGTCACTTCCTCACTGCTTCTGTTTTTCAGCCTCCCATTCCAAAGAGTGCTCTTGTTCCTGTGATACCTATTGCCAAATCAACAGGATCGCGATTCCGAAACAGCGTAGAAGGACTGAATCAAGAGATTGAGATAATCATTAAGGAGACAGGAGACAAAGAAGAGCAGCTTGTTGTATGTATTTGTCCACATAATGACCTTTGAAAATTACTTAAGTTTTTCTGCAATTAATTTTGTTTCCATAATGGAAGTTGTTGGAAGATCTCTTAGGAAAAAAAAAAAGTTAAATTTGAAGCTGAACCTTTTTCTTTGTGATTACTCTGACATAGCTAGGTTTTCAGTGAAATAAGAAAGTTTAATAAGACAAGAGAGGAAAAGAGAACTATTTTGAAAATTTTCCCTAGTAACTCTTATTTCCCTCTTTGCCTATTCCAAGGTGGAATTCCTATCTCCCTTTGGATGAAGTATAACTCTCCTATTTTTCATTTACATTTTATCTTCAGGGTTTAGAGATAAATTGGTAATAGAAATAAAAAATAAAAACTGTTTTGTTCTTATTTTCAAAAACGGAGTGGTTTTATCCTCTGCTGGAATTTTGTGTACTAAATAAAACTGTCCATTTTAAACAGATTTTGAAATCAGAGAGCAAAAATCCTCAGCACTAATGGGTTTAAAGAAGTTGCTAACCAGATGGGAACAACCTTCTGATACAGTTAGATGCTTTTGTTTTTGACAGCCCCAAGATATTCCAGATGGGCACCGTGCTCCCCCTCCGGTGGTTCAGCGTAGCAGTAGTACCCGCAGCATCGATACCCAAACGCCCGGTGGAGCAGACAGAGGTAGTAACAACAGCAGCCGTTCCCAGTCGGTGTCTCCAGCCTCGTTTCTCACCATCTCTACTGAGGGCAGTGAGGAAAGTCCGTGTTCCACAGATGATCTTCTTGCTGAATCCAGAGATAAAGGTACTAAAGATAAAAGTATGTGCTCCTCCAGAATCCCTATGTGTGCAGAATACATTTCTAGTGTTCTGTGGTTGAAGCTGGATAGGTATGAGAGGAACATGCTTCTCAAACAGCATTATTCTGTTAATAAATATTTTAAGTGTCTTAAGTGGGAAATTGAAGAAATAAGTGTGCAGGGGCAGGTGCAATAGTGAAGTATTCTTGTCCTCTTGTCTCTGTTAGGGATCTGTTATGATTTAGACCAAAAGGGGTAGCTTTCCACCTTCTGGCAATTCTTTCTCTCTCCCACCTCTCCTGCCCAATGTTTTTTTGTTATGTTTTGTTTCTTTGTTTTCTTTTTTGTTGTTTGTTTCAATTAGAAAAAAAATGGAGCAATAATAGGTTTCTGTTAAATTATATAGGTGTCTCATTTGTTTTTTTTATAGTCTGACATATTTAAGTAATGCAAACTCTGTTTCTGCAGAGAATGGGAATAATTCTCCACTGCCAAAATACGCTACCTCACCAAAACCCAATAACAGCTACATGTTCAAGCGTGAACCTCCAGAAGGCTGCGAAAAGGTGAAGGTCTTTGAGGAAAGCTTGTAAGTTGATCTTTACTACATAAGAAGTAACATTTAATGCTCTGGGGTGCCCAGTGACTTATTGATTTTGTGTCAGATCAAATTATTAGTCTAGTACTAAAATAACACTGTAGCAGCGCAGTCTGCTTTGTATGACTATATACTGGTGTGTATTTATTGCTGGACTTTCGTATGAAAATCAAAATCTTGATAAACTGTGGTTTTCGAAGGTTGTTTCACAAGCTGGTAGTTTAGCCTTCAGCTGAGGATGCTTGAATAATCTTCCTACTTGATTTAAGAAAATAGTTTGAAAATTTACTTATGAACATACAAGTCCTTTTCATACTCGAGACATAAATTCTGTCAAGTTTCTCTATGGTCAAATGAGCTTAACATGAGAGAACCATGGTCAAGCCAACTCTGCCTACTCAGCAGATAACGTGAGGGAAAAAGCAAGTAAGTATGAAGAGATGAACTCTGGATCTTTAATGCAGGTGCATCAGCCTATGAATCTCAGAGCTTGTTAGCTGTGGGTTAGCGGCACCTTGTTGGGCTTGAGCTGACTCTTTCAGGACTAGAAGGCTATTTTCATGCCTTATTATCTGAAGCTCAGGGAGATCTAAATCCTCTCAATCCCATTTATGATGGAGACTCAAATGTGGCTCAAGGTACCTTTGCATCACGGAGTGTTTCCGTTGAATCTCAACACCATATCCTAGGAAGCTGATCCCACTTTCACACAAACCCTGATCTTTCTTCCTGGCATCTGACATGGCCTGTGTAACTCCAGCATAAGCTAGAAACCTGCCCATTTATTCTTTAGGGTAGTAATGCCTCTACAAAGTTCTTGGCAGAGAAATGTTATCTCTTTCTCCTACTTTTCTCCCAAGCTTATAGAGTTGGTCAGCTTTTAGGCAACTATTACTTTTTTCCTCAGCTCTTGGGTCCCTACCAAGGCTGCCCCTTATGCAACAGTCCCTGGACTCTGTGCCTGTGAGATCCTGCTCTGAGTTAGAGCTTATTTAATTTGTGAACCTGCTATTTGTATTACTCTGTTCTTCCGCCCAGAGTCTGTTTCTTCATCCTTTTCAAAGGTGACTGTGAACCAGGAAGTCTACTCTAGTTCCAAAGCATGGAACGTAGTCACCCATCCAGGCGCTGGTTAAGCAGGTATATTCAAACCTTCTCACAACAGCACCCAGTTTGCAACCTCACAGACCAGCCTGGGACATTAATTTACAATTGCTGCCATTTCTCTGCTGTTTGTCCTGACTTGATATTTGTGGGTATCAGGAGTAAAATCTGTAGAGGAACTGGACAGGTTAACTCGTGGTATTCATTTTATTACTAATATGTTTGTAGAATACTTTTTTCCTCTTTCCTACAGACTGCAAATCTTAGGGGAAAACATTCATACAGGCATGAATAAACATTCATAGCCATCTTGAGTGTGCCATGAAGCAGGAACATCATAAAAGCAGCACTGAGTCTCTGAAATATTTCAAGCTTAAACCTGCCCACCATGTCTGTGGTGACATGTTCAGCAAAGCCTAGCTGTCAGAGGCACAATTTGATGTTGGTTTTCAATGCTGGTTTAAACTGTTCTGTGTATTTTCTTTCTAGGCCAAAGCCATTGCATGAAATTCCAGCCTTCTACTGCCCTGACAAGAACAAAGTGAATTTCATTCCTAAAAGTGGCTCTGCTTTCTGTCTTGTCAGCATCCTCAAGCCTCTTCTTCCCACACAGGATCTTACACGCAAGGCCACTGCTCACAGTCTGACTGTCTCTTCTGGCATGACACCCAGTTTGTTACAGCCCATTGCTGTGGCTTCCCTATCTGCAAGCACAGATCAAGACAGGATCTCTCGTGGAACAAGTATGATAATACCACAGACCTCTTTACTCCAGCAATCAGGACATACTGAAGAAGCTGAGGGATAGGTTTGGATTGTTTAGACATTTTTTTTTCTGGGAAACTCCTGGGAAAAATTTGGAACCAGTTGAGTGGACCTTCCTGTTCACACTATTTGCATTTTAACAACTTGTGGCACTGTCATAAGTAAACTGCTTGTACGTATGACAATTTGGTAATATACTGAAAAGTTCAGGATGATGCAGCAGCAGATGTTCTGTCTGCACTTTCTGAAGACTCCAGTTCTGTTTTCTTGCCTGCTTTTTTAAACACTGGTGAAATGAAGACTGTCAATCCTTTGCCTTTTAAAGGACCGGTTCTTGTGATACAGCGTGTCCTTTGACTTCTTTTTTCCGTAAAAACAAATTTCAAGACCAACCAGCTGACCCCGTTTGCTGTTGTGATCTGCAAAGGGAGGGGCAATCAAATGGTTTTGCAAGATGTCTTTTGTATGAAAATGTGTATTTTATAACAAAAACTCGCTTTTTCTGGTGCATAGCAAAGTGTTGAAAAGATACTTTCCTGAGCACAATCCCCCAACACACCTTTTTTATTTGGTTTTATTTTAGTAGGGAGAGTTTTTCTCGGCTGTTTTACAGCTCCTGGGACCAAAGGATTGCTGAAGTATTTTAGCAGTCTCAAATCATGTGATCTTGCTTAGCAGCCTCAACCCTAAATAAGAAGACTAATGTTCTTGAAAAGACTTAAGAGTATCCAAAAAGCAGTGTTAGGATATAGTGTGCTTTATGTGGGGGTTTTTTTTTTTAATATATCTGAAGTTTGTGCTTTGGGTAAGTCACATTCTTAAGACTCCTTCCTTCACAGAATTCTCATCTGTGTTTGTTTATTGCCTGGAAAATTGCATTTGAAAGCACTTGTCCTAGTAGTGTTGCATTTGTCCATAGGATTTTTGTGTAGAGGTGGGGAAAAACAAATCCTCTTATTCTCCTCGCTTTTTTTTTCCCCCCAGAAAATATGCTTCTTGCCTCTTACAGGATTTCTTGGCTACTGAGAGCATTAGTCAACTTGAATCACTAACCACTCTTGGCACAAATTTGCTCTGTCATGACTCATTGCTGTATTATAGCCCCCTGCCACATAGCACTGGAATATTTGAATGGTTTCTTCCCTATCACTGTAGCGGGGTTTTGTGGGTCTGCTGAGGGTGATGGTTTGTAGGGTGTGATATTTGTCAAACAACAGTTTACAGCAACAGATACATTCTCCTTTTTTGATAACCAGCCTTGGCTGGTATGTAAAGCACAGGATTTTCTCACACTTGGTATTGACATGCAGCAGTTCATGGTCCTTTGGCAACTCTAACAAATGGAAATAGGGGAAGCAGCCATTTCAAGCTGACACTGTTCTGAACTTCAGTAAGGCTTCTTCTGTGTCGCTGAAGTTACTTGGGTTTGAGCAAAATGCAACTGCAGTTGCTTAACTTCAACTTACAAAGTGAATCGGCCTTGTAGCCTCTCTTACAGAGCAGGTTCAGTAATTCTAAATTTATTCTCTGGGTAATTCTACTTCTAAAAGTACCTTATTCTCTCAGTCTGAATATTGGTCTGTTGCACGCGAGCAGTTCTCACCGATTTGGGTATATGAAGCTTCCATGGAGCAGCTGCATACTCAAGTCTTCTCATGATTGCATCTATTTAAATATTATACTTCAAGTATAACAACTGTATTCAGTGCTCAGCATGCTAAATTTGGTCGCAGACATTTCACTTAGAGAAAAAATACCTGTGTACCTTTGCAGGTAACAGTCACTGTTTTGGTACACACTTTGTGTTCCTGTAAATGCCACATAAAAACTGTTGGATAGCAATAAATTTTACAGAGCTAATGCACATGAATCGTGCTAGCTGATGCAAGCCCCTTTTTAAAACATTATGCAAAAGTTCAGCATATTAAAAATGAAAAATATGCCACTAAATATTATGACACTTGTTAAATTAGCGAATGAGCAGAGCTTGGTTTGTCATCTTGTTCTCATCAAAATAGCTCTGACTTACACTAAGAAATTGTTAGGGAGAGGAGATTACATGGTTTGGTGCTTCAATTTTCTCTAGTATTGGTTGTGAGTTTTTTGTATTTTTTTATGAATATTGGTAAAATTCTTCTGAAATTTTTGAAATCTGAGGTCTAAAATGTATTGCTGTAGCTA
The DNA here is from genome assembly GCA_013398315.1 of Nothoprocta pentlandii. NCBI lineage: Eukaryota > Metazoa > Chordata > Aves > Tinamiformes > Tinamidae > Nothoprocta > Nothoprocta pentlandii. Next base: position 412,304 of record VZSG01000403.1, read on the forward strand.
GCTTTGTGTAAACCTGACGTGACTGGCTTTGTGGCAGAAAGGCTTATTCAGATGAATTACTTGCAAGTCTGTGTTTATTCCGCAGGAGTAGCATATGGAGGGATTCATCAATGCCAAACAGCCTAGTGCTTTATCAGGAGATCTTAACTGAACAGTTAAGAATCAAAGGGCTAAAGTTAACAAGCAGCCTTCATCACTTCATCACTGCCTTGAGACTTAGCTGACTTCACCAGAACTGTGTTCTCGTTTGTTGTCATCCACGAGTGAGTCCCAAATAGCAACAGCTTCCTCACCTTAGATCTTTCTCTTACACCTGTTACTGTAATGCTTGAGCATCTCTTAGTTTACATTATGTGTTATCAGACAACGTACTGTACCAGTTAGTGAGCCGCTCTGAGAAAAACCAAATGTAAATGTGACATTTTTGCTTTTTATAAAAACGATCTGGTTTTAGGACTTCTTTTTTTTTTGTAAAGGACAACTCCACTCATTGCAGTGGCAGCTCTACTTTATTATGAATCCATGCTAAAAACTCAGAATTAAGAAAATAAGGCGGCTCTTGTTCCAAGAGCAGCTTTTATGCACGTACACCTAAAAATTAGCCTTAAGCATCTTATATGCAGTCTTCTGCAGAGCTGTTAGGTATTTAAATCAATTTCAGTATAGACTTCTTAAAATTGCATTATTTATGGGTTAGGATGTTTGGGTCTGGGACGTTTTACCCATGTGTTACTCAAGCACAGTTTTACCAAGAATTTGAGTTCATTTGGCATCCTTTCAGTCCTAACTATGCATGAACTTGGTCAGTTCCTTGATTGCCTATCTTGTAGCTTAAAAAAAAAAAAGGAAAGGTCTATTTTTTATGAACCACTTGACACGCTGGTCCTCTGTTTACCCAGCATTGCAGGCTTCTAGCAACACGTACAGGCCGGTGGCAGAGTGTGCAGTAACACTGACAGTTGATTTTTGAGATGTGTAAATTGTGTTTCCCTACTTGTAAACTCTGAGTCACAAGGTAGAAGGTCAATGTTGTAATAAAGACTTGCGCTGGCAGCTCTATTGGAATCCTTGTTTTAAGAGTGCAGGGCACAAGGAAAGAAGGCTTGTTAAATTTTAACTTGCTTCTGCTGTTCTCTTCTCACAGGATTGGTGCCATAATCCTGTAGCAACAAATTTAAGTACTGAGGCAGTAAAGGCTAATGCTTGAGGACAAGTTCCTTGGATGGAAGTCCTTGGTTGCATCTACATACTCTCTATGAGAAAGAGAGGACAGAAAATTAAGTGCTGAGTACAATAGAAGTGATTTTTGTCTTTGACTTAGGTAAAGCAATAGCAGCTCCTAAAAAGTAGGTTTACTCTCAGGGCTACCTTTTTGTTTATTGCAAATAACAGTGTACTGGAATTCAGAATTTGAGATTTTTGAGAAACACTGAAGTTGAACTTGCATCATTTTGTTCTTATGATATCTGGAAATACTTTATATATTGTGAACTTTATGTACCTATTAACAAATACATTTAAAAATGAATCATCCTATGAAGATCAGAAGCTTTATATATATTGAAAGATCTGAAAGTTGCTAAAGACAGCTTTTGAAGCAGAAGATGCATTAATCTCAAGTTAAAAGTTTAGTAACAGGAAGAAAAACTGAACAAATAAAATATTAACCTTTCTACTGCCTCAGGACTGACATGTTGCCTGTTGAATCTGAGTAGCATAGCAGCAATTTCTTGTTGAACTGTTGTCTGTTCTCTCCCACCCTCTCTGGAATGCTTGGTGATAATCTCACAGTAACTCAGTGCCAGCCATGTCCAGAAGACTTCCCTCTTATTAATGTTTCTTGGCTGAATATCTGGCAGTTTCTCTATGAAACTATAACAGATGGTGAGGAACAAGGCGTTTTTTGCACCTCATAGAAGGACACCAGTAGCTTGCAGTTACAAATATCAGTGCTGTTGACTTCATAGGTGTTCGGAGCTCTGTGTGTCTGACTAGGGATGTATACATACAGTCTGTATAGATCTGCCTCTTTCTAGTTGGAGTCAGGACTAATATTTGTAAGGATTTTTTTTTTCCTGTGGATAGACTTTCAGAGCTGTCCTCATGCAGGTCCGATACACACTTTTTACACAAGCCCTTGCAAAGCAAAATTGCCTGTTACTTCAACTAGTTCTCTTGACGTGAATATGGTCTGAAAAAAGAAAGTCAGGACTGTGCTTTCTCTGTGTAATGCCACAGTCTAAGTGCCCTTCGTCAGAAGTTGTAGCCTAAAGATGTTGTGCTGGGTTAGACCCAAGATGGACTGGAGTGTGTTACAACTAAAACACTATTTCTTAGATAAAGTTAATAGAAAGTTCTGCCTTCCTAACCTAGATGAATAAAAAGTGCAGTGGAAGATTAGGTTTCACTGTGGTTGAACGGTTCTTATGAAATTGTTATTCTAAACCTGGGCATGCGGCAAATGAAGTGTCTGCTTCTTGCAAAATGTTCTTGTATGGGTTTTTTGACATGAATTTGTGAGTCTTCATCTTCTGTAGGAGTTGGTTGTGCTCTTTTAATGCAAAGAATGGCCTAGATGCATTGTTTTGAAAATATTTTGTATGTAGAATTGAGTAGGGAGAGAATATTAGCTGTAAAGAGCATCTGTAAAGATACAATCCTGTATCCCAACTGTATTGCCACAGTCTCTTTCAAAATGCTTACTGAATTTTGTTGCTGCTTTCTTGATCTTATTGCATGTCATCAGTAATCATTTAAATATGGTCTTTGCTCATCAGTTCTTCATTGGGTTTTGTATTGGGCAACAGAGGCTTCTGTAGTGTTGACATGGCTATCTGAATTGCAGAAAAATACTGGGCCTGATAACACTGGATGTTCTGTTTCATTTTGACATGTATTTTGAAACACTCTGGAAAATCTTGGAAGCTAAAACATGAAAACCATTTCTAGACACCTCAGCCATCCTAATTGTCAATATGTTGGTTGTTAAAGAATAATATTGCTTGGCTTTATTCAGAGTAAGTCTTCATTTATTAAAATGTGCAATTTTTGAGTTGGGCAGTCCAGGGGTGTCCAAAACTGCCTGTAGATTTGCCTTTGTATGAAATTGGCTGGTATATTTTCCTCTGTTACACTGTGATAACTTGTGGAGATGTTCTTGTGTGTGTTGTACCGCTAGGTTCCTTGTTGCATGTAAGGCTATTTTTGTAAGCAAGAGGAATTCCAGGGATGCTCTGTGAAAGAGCATTTCCTGAGGTGATGTACACTGGTGTAAAACTGGAGCAGCTCAACTGATTTCAATGGAATTCTTGAATTACACTAGTCTCCTTGCTACGTGTAGTTAATGCCAGTACTACTTTGCACAATGTTATTTTGAATCTTGAGTTCTGACTTGTGAACTGTTTCCACTGAAAACATAGAAAATTTTACAAACTGCAATGGTGGAATGTTGGGGGGGGAGGGGTGGTTTTTTGTTTTTGTTTTTTCTTTGTTTTTTCTTAAAATAAAAAGTCATCACTTGCATCCATTGGGCTAGTTGTGTTGTTTCTGGTAGATAGGAATTGTGTGTGCTCTGATAGCCTGAAGATTTCCATCAGAATTTACCCCAGATATAGTAGGCATTTACCGCAGAAGGAATTATATACTTTTTAGCCCTTTCAGAGTAAACTTGGCAGGGGAGAAACTTTCAATTAACCTTTTTTTTTCAGTGCATCTTTAGAACATAGTGAGCTAGATAAACGATGTATTTTGCTTTCTGCTAGCTCTCTTATTAAATTTCATATGTTTGTATATATATATAATATTAGAAACATATTTCATATATTTAGAATATATGGAACAGTTCCTCTTCTGGAAAATCATTGCCAGCTGCATTGCAACCAAGAATGAAATGAGATTTTTCAGTGTATGAGTGAGGCTTCCACTGTCTGCCACAAACCAGGGCTGGTTTGCTCGTATGTGGGAAGAGGATGGACAAATACACAGCACAGCAGCAGCATGTGCCCATCAACATGGATTTCACCGCAGGCTCCTGGGGTAAATCAGTACCTCAAACTCATCTGTTAAACTTTAAAAGAGGAGGTTGAACTTCTGCACAGAATTCAAGGCTGTCTTGATACTTTTTCCCACGTACCAGGTCTACCTGTCTGCAGGTGAGCAGGACGTAGGGTCAATATTAAACATCCTGTGACCAAATTTCCCATTAAATTGTTTCTTCTCTACTAATTACAAACCTAGTAGCTACGTTTTCATCTATGCAGGTTGATTTTACTCTAAATACATCTTGTAAATCCTTTTTAGCATGTTTTATACGTATTATTCCCTGACTTCTGTTTGTGGCTCTTCAAAGTGTTCTGCTGCAAACTAATACTGCGTGTCATGCAGTATCTTCTTTAAATCTGCAACAAAACCAACAAAACTTTAGGTAAAATTGTCCTGGATTAAATGTAACAAAAGCTAAACCAGCCACTGAAAGTCCTCAGCCGTAGCAATTCACCAATGCCATAATTCCCCTAATCTCCAATAATCCTCCTCCAATTTATTAATTAGATCTCGCATGTCTGATTCCTTCGAGTGTGTTCTGTCCTGTTGCGTTGGGGGTGCGTGAGTGGATTATGTTCAAATTACTGGGTGGCTCTTTGCATTTTAGTGGCAATGACTGTGCAGCTGACTTTTATCTATGGAAAGAACTCTGCTTGAAGGGCTTCTCAGGATGAAAAAGCCACCTGGGCCTTAGGATTTATGAGATTAGTATTGAAGAGACCTGATGTTATTGGTCTTGTTTACAGGGAAATTAGGAGTTGAAGGTCATTTAAGATCAAAGTAGTATTTTACACACCAAACTCTTAGCCTAATGTATAGCAAATATCTGCTACAATGGACAGCAGGGAAGAAGGTAGCAGGATAGAAAGGGATACACATTTCATTTTATCTTTCTGCTGCTTAATTCTGGTGTTTTTAAGTTCTTTCCCTGCCTTGTGTAACAGAAGATGCAAGACACAGGAAGCAGCTGGGGAAGATAATCTCTGAAGACAAAAAGAACGGAAAAAGTAATTCTGTGCGGTGAGCAAGACGAGTCTTCAATTTTGATTCACTCTTTATTGTGAGAAGGTCTCGTCAGTTAAATAATTGTTAATGTTGTTTTTTGAGATGGCGAAACAAACTGGAAACCAGCTAAGAGTCTTTTTCAGGTATTTCAATCCTCTGATAGAAGTAAACCTGATTACATAGCAATTAGTATTAGAAATTGAAGTGAAGGCTGCTTGTATTTTTTCCTAAATCCATGTTGTCCTTTTGCCACCTCTTGAGCATCGACTCAACACTTTTAAGTTGTACGAGATAGTCCTCCCTTCCAAACTTACAATCAAGTTACTGTCTTAAAATACTCCTTCTGTATAAATATATGTATATTATATATAATATTGTATATGCAGATATGTATTATATGTGTAAATATATATTATGTATTTGTAGAAGCAATGCTGAACTGCAAGACACATGCAGGATTCAGTGCCATGTAGGTTAGACCTACAAGTGGAAAGGGACAGAGGTAATAGCTCTAGGTCCCTCTCTGACAACAAACTGGGGACATCACTGCTGCATGGACCCTTCTTCCAAGACTTCCTCCTGCAGAACAAGCCTTATTTGCCACCTCCTGCACTGCATGTGTGCAGTAGCCTCTACTACCCTTTGGGGCAGCCGTCGTATTTCAGAGGGAGCACTTTGAAAGAGGTGACCTGTTGCCACCTCACCTTGATGCCTGTCTTGAGGTGGGAGCACGTTTGTAATGAATAACACTTTCATGTTGTGGCAATGCTGTGGGAAAAGAAATATATCAGTGCTGCATTAAAAACTAATTACTGCAAGCAAAGTTCAATGCTGTTCATCAATTCATACCCTTCACAGCAGGGATGTGCAACTGCTTTGCTAAAGCTGGTTATTAAGAACCTCTGTTAACATCCATTGTGGATGTGTTGGCTAATGATAAATGAGGAGCTGACCAGTGTAAATACATTGACTGAGGGAAATGGCATTTAGGAGACTTCCCCAACCACAGCAGCAGGTTCGCCAGTACGTACTTGTGAACAACACGTGTAGTCAGAATAAATCAGGCTGTGTGAGGCAAGAGGTAAGAATTTGTATTCTCTTGTAGCTCTTCACCTTTCCAAACCTCTGAAGTTGACTGCAAGCTAAGGCAGAGCTTGACCTATGTCGTTTTGTACTGGACAAATTAACAAAAAGGTTACACCCTGGCCTAGCCAAGATCTTTTGTATTGTTTTCTTAAAAATCAAGATTTTTAACCATGCCTTGAACTATTTTTTGTGTATATAGCATTTATGGAGGCAGTGCTTGGCTGCGAGGCACGTTCAGAGTGCAGCGCTGTGTCAGCTGGATGGAGAACTGCAGCAGAATGTGGTTCACAATCTGCAGGTAAAATTACCCATAACTGATGTAGCAAATGCAATTAATGTCAATTGTGAAACTACAAACTAAGCTGAGCAGTAGGAGAATTGCCAATGACTTCTCCCTTGAGGTGAAGTTACAGTTTCCCTTTTCTCTTTAAATGGAACAGTTTGATAGTCCGATTTTTCTTCAATAACCTTTTGAGTGTGTTTTATTGTGAGATATTTAATCCCTTGCTAAGAGGTTGCTAGCAGTGGTTTTTTTTTTTTTTTCGCAGTTTATATGGAACAATTTCCTTTCCCCACACAAATGACTTTTTGCTAGAATCTTTTGATACAAACTGTATCAAAATCTGTATACAAACCTGTATAAACCTGTGTCTCCTGCTGCAGTGGAAAGGACACATGTTCTCAGTCTCACTTTTGGGGCCAATGTGGTTCTGTGAAATTGTAGACAACTAGCAGAACAATTCTAAAGTGCAATTAAAAATGAAAAGTAATGACTTCCTCCAGGATAAGGAAATGACTCCATCATCCTATCCACATTTTTGTCCTAAATACAGATTAGCTGGCTCAGAGGGGTGTGGGGTTTATGCATGTTGTTTCCTTGAAAACATAGTGATAAAAAAAGAGTCCATTGTATGCCTTGAACTCATATTTGACTGGTAACACTAGAGATACTATTTTTGGAGGACTGAGGAAGAAAGTAAAGTAATTAACTAGATCTAGTTTGCTTTTTTCTTTTTTTTCTTTCCAATTCATCAGAAACCAATTTTTTTACAAATCTAATCTTAACAGATTAGTCAACTTTCAAATAGCACCAGAACATTCCCAAAGCAAGGCATTGAAGAGGGTGACTTAATGCTTGTGTCAGGGCCTTTTAATGCTCTTATCTTCTTGGAAATAAAACGTCCCCCTAGTGTCAGATAATGATGGTATATGTTTGTAGTAGGATTTGGCAAATAGTAATGATGGTATATGTTAGTAGTAGGATTTGGCAAAATGAAATTAGGCTGCTTTGAATAGACTAAACTAGCAAAATACTATTAAAATTTTGCCCCTTGGGTGACTCTTGTTAAACATGTAGAAGTTCAGCATATGAATATCCAATGACATCAGGATTTGAAAGGAGATCCAGATATCCAAATTGAACCTGATCTCAGGATGTTTCCCAAGGGCAATCACATAACAAATTGGGTCTGTTTCTCTTTCAACAAACCATACGTGCTATCCTGATGTGAGTTGTTTGATAAGACTGATATCGACACCTATAACAGTGAGGGAGAGTATCAGCTGCTTCATAAGCAACTTAATGTTTCATGTTATTTAGAATTAAGGACTTACTAAAGTAGAGACTCCTGACATGCCTCATTAGAATAATTCATAACACTGTGGAACACAATGCACTTAATTTTTTTCTCATTTTGTCACGTGAGCTCTGCAACAAGAGCTTACCAGTGTAGCCAATGTCAAATACAGCATTGCAAGAGCATTTACATTACTTTTTTTTTTTTTCTTAGCTTACTGACGCATTTTTGGTACTAGTAGAATTTGGAATATGCAGATTATAGACTGAATGCCAAGCGTTTGGTTCACCTGCACAATATTCACCAAAATGCAAAATGTAGCTCATCTATCAAAGAGAAGAAATGGGTTTGCAGGACCTTGCAGTTTCTTCTGAAGTACAGCAGGAGCAGAACACATTTCCTAACTGAGAGCGAATAGGGAAGTTAATAGGGACTGGGGATCAAATGATGGTATATTTATCCAGAGGAAATTCATATTTTGCCGTTTTTCCTGATATTTCTTCAACAGCAATTGGAGAACCAAAGGACAGCAGAGAAACCAAGGCAGAAGGAACATCAGTAATGCAGAAGGTTTACGTTAGGTGTTTTGAAAAGGGTCCAGGGGACTGAACCCTTTGTTAATTTAAAATTTCATTATGTAATTAAATGAAAATCTTTCCTGAATCTTTAAGTCTTTAACGTTCCTTTTCTCCATAGAGAAATCTCCATCTGGGTGCTCTCCCTCTTCTTGCAGCACTTTGTGTGGAAAGTATTAATGGTGTTAATGTGTTTTGGTAGAAAATGGTGGTTTATTGGTGAGCCATTTGGGCTGTGCAGGTGATGAGTATATCATTTAGATGATATTTCTTGTTGCTGTCCACGTTAACCCAAGGGTATTTATTAAGGTGAGCTCATGGAAAACTGCTCCATTTGTAAAAGTGGTCTTCAGAGGATCCTCTGTTTTGAAAGTAGTAATGAGAAATGTCAGATGTTATTTTGAGCCCAGATATTGAAGGCATTTTTAGCTTCCTGAATTTTCCTATTTTTCTCAGAACTTAAAAAGTGAGAGTCATCAGGCTTGTTTATTTGCAAATTGTTTCTTCCTTGAACTTCTGTCAATGGAAAAAATCCAGAAATAAAAATAGTCTTGAGCTGAAAAAATGCCAGAAGAGCTGAAAATTAAAGCCAGCAGGCCAGAAGAAATTCCCAAGCCAGTATGTATGTTTAGAGTGAATCTGTCCCATCATTATTTGCTAAAGAAATTATTACATAAAAAGATGACAAAAATTTAGTATTATTGCTTCAACATTATATCTTTCCTACATAAATTAGCTGCTCTGAGTCAGAGAGAGTTCCTTTTAAAAAGGATATTGAGAAATGTGACTTTTATCTCCATTGTTTATAATATCCTTTTTCAGCATGAAAATATTTTTGTGTTCCCATCAGTTTTATTTTTTTTTTAATTTGGCAGACATGAATATTTTTCTGGAACTGTAAGTAGAATGAAAACTCATTATTTTTGTTGGCTTGCAGATACTGTAGCTTCCCTTCCAGTAAGACTGGCAGATTTATTTTTAGAGATGTTGTACTAGTATACATCCTATAGGATTATTTAGTGAAAACGGATTTTGTGAGCTCACGAGCAGGTGTAGTTTAGGGCCTGACTGTGCAGGTTGAGAGGGAGCTCCATGTGACAGAGAATGTGATTTTCCATTTTGTTTAACGATACAGTAAGTTTTACTCCAGGATTGCACAGCGCCCTGTTTAGTGCTTTTGGCTTTCCCCATTTCCCTCTAACCTAGCTCCAAAGGGAGGACTTCTGACATTCCAAACTGCTGAGCAGCTTTCCGACAGCTGCCATTAAAACACAAAGAAAAACACAATTATTTTCCTCTTCCCAACCGTGTATCGGTGAAATTAGAGCCCGTTTTTTGTGTGCACCAGCCCTACCCTGCTGTGCCATCACCAGTGCCAGAGTCAGCACCTCTGAAGCCTCCGTGAGAAGGGAACCACGCGCAGAAAGCTGCAGGGTGACAGTGTCCTGGGCAGGAGCCATCAACCCTGCACTTGGTCCTTCTATGTCCTGAAGGTACTGGCACCCAGGAGGCAGTGCTGGTAAGGGGGCTGAGGACATGCTCTGAACACATGCTCTGAACGTGCTCTAAAATTCTTTTTTTCTTCCATAGAATCATCATAGAATCATATGTCTGTATGGACATTTCCATCCACTTTGATCTTCATTGTAATAGATGCAACAGTCCCTTCCCTGCAATGGTCTTTGCTAGAGCAGCAGCTGTACTTCCTTTCCACCTACCACATCTTCTCTAGCTGTTCCATCGTTCTAACAGGAAACTTAATAGCAGAAACAAGATAAATGGGGAGAAAATGCATGTCAGAGGCAAATGGTATGGCCTGCAGTAATGGCTCTTGTATCATAATGTAGTCAGTAATGTACATGGGAAGAGGAATGCAGTAGTAACACATTAGACAACCAGAATCATTTTATGTGTTTGGTCATTTTAGCCTCAGGTCAAGACCTGACATATTTAGAAGAAGGGCCTGACCACCTTGACCTTGATGTTCTTGTGAGAAATAAGAGTCTTGGTACTTTTCTTGTCATCCATTTTGTGTTTGACAAAATAAGAAAAGTAAATGTCAAGAAGATATTACTGCACAGGGAAATAAAAAAGTTTGTATTTCTCTGTATTTTTTTCCAATGGCACCCTTACAAACTGTTGTGTTATAAATAATAGAAAGTGAATGAAAGGCCAATAGGAAAAGATGCAAGCAGTGCTCAAATCAGCTAAGCAAAATTAGTGGTTTCTGACATATCTGCCAAGGCATGTCAGTTACAATGCAGATATATCCCAAAACTGAAAATATTTTTGGTTCTGCAGCAAGTTGAGAAAGTATTATAAATAAGGATTGTGTTTTTCCCTTCCAGACTTCCTTGGCATAGGATGTTGTTATTCTTTACAAGAATAATTTGGTCAGCTAAAAATTTGTATGATATAATTCCATGCTTACATCTAGCAAGCAATGCTTTAGGTAGTCCAGAAATTCAGAATTATGAGTTAATGCATGAGTTCTAAGTTGCTTTCCTTGCAAAAATAGTGGCTTCCGTTCACAACACCCCTCAAGATTCGTACACTTCCAGCTGATGAGAGACAAAATCTGTAGTATCTTTATTATGAAAGGAGTTGCCGTGAAAACAAGCCTTTTTATTTTCTCCTTCCAGAAAGGGCTTAGCTGACATGCAAAATATGATTTTTGAGAACTGTTCTGGCTCTTATTTTTCAGCTGCATCAAGATATAAGATCTAATTATAGTAAATTACATTCATTTATGTTGCTTGGAGCTTTATTCCATTGACTTTGATAGGCTTCAGTGACTTAACTGAGGTGTTCTAGAATTACAGCAGTGTAACCAAAATCAAAATGTGTTTCAGTGCTTAGATATAGAAAATGTTTAAGCTAATTGCACTTTCCAAAAAATTAATACAAATTCTTTGGAGGGGGCAGGTTGTACTGTTGCACTCTTAAAAAGGAAAGCTAAAACCTTCTAATTAATTTCTTCTTTTAGATTCTATAGGTACATAAAGACGACCTCTTGCATGTTCACGGAAGAAAGATGTTTTGTGTAACCCCAAGAACTGTGCTTTACCTCTGTTCCAAGGTTAAAAACCCCAGCCAGTAAGTTCCAAAACCATAAATTCCACCGAAGTAATGAACTAATAACATAGAATGTGCTGAACTATCAGATTCCTCATCTGAAATTAAGGGTGGAAAAGTGAAAGGCTGCTCTGATCTCACAAGCAACTTGAACAAATTCTGGACCCTGATGAGGCTCAGTTGAGTTAGGGCAGATTTTGACTTTCTGTTTATTTATTTATTTGTTAACATCAGGGTCAGAACCCAAACCCGAATTTGTATGAACCTTCCAAGAAGAGTTCAGGCTAATGACTGTGCAAAATCCAAGGCTAAAAGGATGTGGAAGAGATGAAAATGTGCTGCTTGAATTACAAGCCAAATTACTGTGTTTATTTTGGCAGGGAAGATTAGAGAACAGATGTTTGTGAATCCAAAACATACAGAAAATAAACAACTAACTTCTTGATAATGCACACTCCCACCACGCTTGAAGACTTTTGTTCCAAGTACCTTTTCAGCAGGTTCCTCTGAATTTCCACACACCTGTTTGATGTGTAAAGCACCTTCTAGCTTAGCTTTGAATCACAGAAATCACTTTGAATCTTTTTTTTGCCTCAAAAACTGTACAAATGAAGGAAACTGTCCAGCTTAAAGTACTTAGTACTTTTTAGTGACAAGAGAAGTAATGTCATTTTTGTGTTTGACATTTGACGTTTATTTACATTTAACATTGTAAATTCTTTGCCAGATGTCAGTCTACTCCTTAAGGGTCCTTAGACTCACCCCTAATTTGGCATCCACATCTGCACCAGAGGTTACCATAAACTCATTATCTTCATATATTTGATTAGCACTTGTTTCATTTTCCAGTATCTTGTCTACATTCTGCTGACCTGTTACTGGTCTTTTGACCTTTATTCTCCACAAAAATCCCTGAGGTGGCTGGCAGGGCTGCATAATAAACTGGAACATTTTTTCAGCAACCAAGATATAGGAATTAAGTCCTATATCCTAATAAGTCTATTATCCTTGTTATCTTACTAAGTGCCTTTCCTGAATGAACTCTAGTATTTTACTTTACCTGAAATACATGTTTCAGAGGTAGTTTTGCAGCGGTTGTGTTGTGACCAAAGGCTACAACTTCCATCCTCTTAAATAAATAGACCATAACAATAAAAAGTGTGATGAGGGGAGAACCTTTTGGGGTAAACAATTAAGATTATTGGTTTTTGGTTTTTTTTGGTTCAATTTTATTTTATAATAAAACCTAGCATCCATATGGCTTTTGGTGAATTCTAGTCTGCATCAAGAGAGAGTTTCAAACAGTGAAAGAAATATCAGTGCTCAAATTATATCTCTCAATAGCAGTCAGAAAGGATGCTTATTTCAAAATTTATTTGGTTTTACATTTATACTCATACTAAGATCTCCTGTGACAGCACAACGTAAATTGGTCACAGGCTACTGGCTTATCCATTGGAGTAAACTGCAAAGATCTGAAAACTGACATTTTAAAATGTTGAATATGGATATTGTAACAGATGCAGAAAGTTAAAATGTTAAGGTTTGAGTTACTTTTTCAGCATTCTATACAGTAAATCTTTTGATTTGGACAGCTTGGTAGGCTTGTCCAGACTGAGCAGCTATCTTTTCTAAACCAAATTCATTCAACTTTTCACAGTTAAAAATACATGCAGCTCAAAAACCACTTATTCCTGTTCCTTGCAATTCATAGAAAAACTTAGATTGGTTTTAATGACAACATTAATGCAGGTTTTGTCCTGACTTTAGTTTTGTGCCCACATGCTTGACTTAAACACAGTTGATTTTAGCTTGATCGGGCTTCTCTAGCATGTGAATGGTAACATCTAACCAAGTAGCCTGTCCAGTGCACTAGATCTGTGTGACTTTTCTCATGTGAGTTGGCCAAATTTTGAAGACTTCATGAAGACTCTGCACTTGAGAGTCAGGGAAAATGCCTCAGTTCATTGGATCACTTCCCCAGGTGCATTACTTAATACTTCTGCATTCCTTTCTCAACTTGTACCAAATAGGTTCATTTAGTGAAAATACTAGTGAAGAAGAATATTTATCGCTGCAATTTGTTTTTTTTCCCCTTATGTGATCACAAATGCTGTGAATGTGATGCTGCTTATTGGAGAATTGTTTAGGACAGCCACAGACTCTGAATTAATGGAACAGGCAAGTCACTTGGAAAGGTAAGGTTTTCTATTCAGCTGTGTTGATTATTACACCAGTGCTCCTTGATTTTAATGATATTTAGCTTTCCAGCACTTGTGCTTTCCACTCTGTCTAGATATTTTCCTTTCAGAGGTTTTGTTTAAAGTTCAAAATACAGCCTTATGATATTGCTTGCTTCATGTGTTACCACTTCACTCATTTTTACTAAGCTTTTCCACTTGTTTGTGTAACAAAATAACTTCCCTGAAGTTATTTTTCTGATTATCTGTATCAAATTTCTTAGGCTTTCTTCATGTTTTACAGCAAACTATAGCAAGGACGAAAACAGTATTTAAGAAAGAAGCTGATCATTACTGAGAGATTAAAAGCATAAGCTAAAGGTGTATTTTTGTTGTGAGGAATCTCTGTGAGTACCTTTTGTATTGTGGAAATAATTTTTAGCACATATTTGATTAAATCTACCTTCTAATGTTAGTTGTACTGAAATTTAGTGAAGTATATTGAGTTTGTCCTGGCCGTTTCCCAGCCTACACAAATATCATATAAACTTGGGGTAAGTTTATTAGGGAAAAACTTTGCCACCATTAACTGCAAAAAGCAATGATAAAAAAAAAAAAAAAAAAGTCTACTTCTTTGCTGTGTAATTTGTGAATGAATGGAGAGAAACAGGTGACATGGATCTAGAAGGAAGGAAGGGAGGCTTCCACAAGCTTAAAAAAATAAACTATAGCTGTGTACGTAACCAGATATTTGTCTTGTTATCACATACCAGTCCCAGGCCATGTCAAGAAAACCTCGTAGTATTTGCTGTGTAGGTTCACTATCAAATGCAGTAGCAGGTGGGGAAGCAGCTATTTGAAATGCTTGAAAGTGACTCTGGTTGAGAAAAGCCATTCTATTTTAAATAAGCAAATTAAAAAAAAAAGTGGAATAGTTATCTCTGAATAGTGTAAGAGTAGGAACTTATTAAATATTTATATTTTTAAGGTGACTTTTAATTGGTTCTTAATAAATCTAGTTGTACAGTACTAGCATGATTTTGAATATTTAATATATATATATGGTAAATATAGTGATAAACTATACTAATTAACCATACTAATTAAAACATAAGATGCAAATAGAAAAGAAGAAAAAGAAAAATAAATGCAAAAGATTTGAGAATTTCAAACTTGCAAGAAGTGTCCTTGTCATTAGCATCATTCAACAAAATTTTAGGCATCTGTCAAGAAAGACAGATGATTACAGAGCTTTATAAATATAGAAATGTCAGAAGTGTCAGAGCTCAGTGTACAAGCTCCAAGTAAACGAACTTGGAGTTCACACGAAGCTTTGTGGAAAATACCTTTACAGGTATGCAAAACTTAGTCTTACCTTATAAAGTGGGTTTAATGTTAGTTGGCTATATGCTAGTTTTGTTGAGGATGACTTCAGAAAATAAGCTGTTTGATTTTTCAGCTCCGTTTCAGAATAGGAATGATAACCATAACTATCTTATTTTCAAAGAATGAAAAATAAACTTTGTTTTGTTTTGCTCAAGCTTAGCAGAGGGAGAGACTGGAGCTAATTAAACACACCTCTGGTGCTGAATTTTGTTTTTCTTCTTCGGATCATGGAATTTTAGTGTAACTCACTTTGTTGTAAAGTCTTTCCATTACTTCCATAGAAATTTGTTATTGAGTTTTCCCATATGAAATGATATTATCCTTTTAATATCTTTAGACCAATTACTCCAAAAATAGTTTTATGACAGGATTGTTGTCCTGGGAGAGAGAAGGGAAGGGAAAAACACCAAGAAGGGAGATTCTGGGAGCTGTTTACAAAGATTTACTAGGACTTCATTGGTTACATAACTTGATAAGGCCTTGTACTAACTTTGTCCTGATATTTGGAAGGAAGATGCTATATTATGTCATAAATATATTATTGAATGATTCCTTGATAAGCCAAAAACAAAATCAAACATCTGTCTGGGCTCTCCTAGACACAGGGAGGAAGATCTGTGTTCAAGTGGCCAAAAAAAAGACGAGCTGGAGAAGCTGCTGTATCCATAAACATTTGTTGCAGCCTCTGGCCAGTGTGGGCTGTAAAATGAGGTATTTATATAATGAAGAATTTGCTGCAGATGTGCTGCTGTTACCCCATTGCACCAGCCTTTCTTTTGCAATGCCTGCCATGAGCTACAGGGGGCAGGGTCACATCAGGATCCAAACAGCTTCTGCACAGGCAGTGGCTTCAAGCAGCCTTGTCCTTTCCTAAACTTCCTCTTCCTTCTTGATATGGTGAATGGGGACAACATTACAGGAATTAACTTGCTTGCATGGACACAAATGGAGAGCTTGGAATGAACCTCTTGTTTCTTTTTTGTTTTGGTGCTAAATCCCCTCTTTCATGTAAGAATAGTTGACCCAGGCTAAAGTCAAACGCAGACTGTGAAAGTGTGCTAAGGCCTGTGATGCACGCAGTGTGCGAGGGCACTACCTGCGTTTCCACGGAACGCCAGCCTGTGCAGCACTCCATGTCATGCTGTTGTTTCCAGCCTAGCAATACCAGGCCCTGGAAGCAGGCCTGGAGCGGTCGCTCCACAGAGCTGGAATCCGCGCTCCGTGTCGCGCCGAGGGCACAGCTGCGAGTGGGGCATTTACAGGGCGCACTCACAGGAAATTGCATCTCAGCTCCTTGGATGTTTTCCAGGGGATCTGTCTGGAAGGTTTAGGATGCATGTGACTTATGGGTTACAGGATTGTGTTGGAAACAGCTGCTATGTTTGAAGTAATTGATCTGAAGTGTTTTGCAGTCTCCACGCTAACGGCTACAAAAGCAGACCAAGCGAAGGGGCTTTTCTGCCTCAACCCAAAGCAAGCGGGCCCTGCAGAAGTTGCCCCTAGGGTGCTTGGAAACGAGCAGTGCGCTGATCTCAAGGGGGAACAACCAGTAGGGAAGTGTTTGGCTGGGGAGCAAGTTTCCAAAGCGGAAGGTGCAGTTTGAGGGGTCAAAAGGCTCGAGCTGCCCCAGGTTGAGATCCCTGTGGGCAACGCCGTGTATGGAGCTCGTGGGCTCCTCTGGTGCAGGGGCTGCAGGTTTGTGGGTGCTACCGTGGGGAGCTGCATTGCACTGTTGTACTGCATTGTACTGGGAAACCACTGGGACCAAGGTTTTGTTGTGACACTTTCACTAGGACAGCTACAGGTTCTTTCCCATGTTTTTAATTCAATGTCTTAGTTTAAAGAACAAACAAAATGCCACGGAGACAGAAAGGGCAACGCTCTGCCAAGCCTGGCTGGCAGCCATCCAGAAGCAGAGATGAAAAGTCTCAACACAAAAAGAAGGCTCAAAGAGAGAGCTGGAGCAAAAGGAGGCGCCTGAGTGGAAAAAGAGAGTGATCAGAGACCAAGCAGGTGAGCCCCTTTCGTAAATTAACTCTCCTGACGTGTGCCTGAATGAATGATGTGTGAACTGTATTCAGAGTAGTGTATGCCTAACACAAGCTCATTGCTTCAGCCAGGTATTAGGATACAGTAAACAAAACCAATTAATTGCAAAGTTTTTCAAAAAAAAAAAAGCAGGTGCTTCTCTTCCTTTCTCTCTCCTCCCAGTTGTAGTTGTATTTACTACAACTGACTAGTGGGTAGGTCCAATGGATTCAATGTTTGAAGCAATGCCGTTTAGACTTAAGTCTAAGTCTAAATACAATGTTTCTAAACTACATTGATGCAAGTGAGCTAAGGCTCAAATGACAAATAACAATCTGTAGCAGTCTCACTAATGGCTGCAGTTTTCAAAGGGACTGAACATTTCATTTTGTGAAGAGGTTCTGGCATGTTATCTTTTTACAAGGAAGCTATCGCTTTAGTCCTACTGTAATAGACTATGTCCTGTGGAACAAGTCAGGGATATATTTATAAAGCATACTTGCTCACAAGTTAGGCTTGTACATTAGAAAAGAGATCTTTCCATTTCCCAGAGAGTGTCAAATTCCTTTATAAGTACATTTACATCACAAACAAAAGTCTTATCCCCAACAGCAGGACTGGACTTGTCAGTTAAGGACCTCATCTAAAGAACTGGCAACAGTCACACTGAAATGAGTGGCAGAAGTCTTAACTTCTATCTGAAGTGAGACACTAAAGCAATGAACTATAGACAAAAGTTTTATTTTAAGGAAAAAGGGGTAAACTTAAAAAATAATTTAGTCCAGTGAGTAATTTTTCTGCAAGTATCAGAAACAGCTGACTGCTAATACATTGCAGTAGGTATTGTACAGTCTTCTTACAAGAGAAAAGATGTTAATTCAATGCCATGTTCGCTCATCAAAAAGAGAGGGAACATCCTTTGATTCTTGTTTCACACAAACCCTGTTCAAAGCTGCTTGTTGCCCTTCCTCCCTTTTATAAAGATGGATAGAGGTTACTAATACAAAAAAAAAAAGTTCTCTGCTACAGGAAACTGTTGTCTTCAGATGTAGGTTGTAGAGGGATGCCAACAAAGAGGGACTGCTGCAAAATATATTTTAGAAATCTTCTGGCTGTTGACCTTCATGCTCCAACATCCGAGGTTACGGCTGGGTATTTGTAGCAGTACAGTTTGTTGTCTGCGCCACCACTCAGGAGCAACTGAAAGGAGAAACAAACTGTGGTAAGTAACAAAACTAAGCAAAATACCCAAATTTTCCAGTTTTCTTTCCTTTGAAGAGCTAAACAAGAAAGGAAATGAATAATGAACTTTTAACATATAGCCAAAGCCCACCCTCAAAGAGCAGAACTAGTCTCATCTCTTACCCTCCTCCTAAAAGTAGAAAAAAACAAAGTTCTGTGGGAAAATTTCAGAAGCTTTTTCTGCCTTTTCCCATTTCCTGAGAATCTGAATGTTAACTGATTTCCTCCCCGCCCCCCCCATATCTCTGTTTCTCACTACAGTAACAGAATAGGTTATTTGATTACAGTTCCCCTTTCCGATATGTTCTGCCATGACTTAGGTGTCTGTTCATGGTGCCTCTTTGTTCCCATCGGAGCAAAGAGTACCTTAAAATACATATATTTCTCAATAGGGTATTCTGCTGTTCTCACATCCTTCCCTGCTTGGAATGTTGGTGTAATGTCCAATTAATGATATGGAATGTAACCCCCCACCATCCTTCCTAGCATGATAATATGGGAAGTGCTGCAATGTAACTCAATGCAGCACAGTAACTCCTTCTCTTTTACCCAGTATCAGATGCACATTAAAACTTCCTGCCCTCTTCCACATTTAACCATAAAGGAAAAACGCTTTGTAACTGCTCATGGCCTCTTCCTAACCACTCTGTACATGGAGCATCTTGCCCCTGAGGTTCTTACCCCTGCTTCTGTCCAGTCCACACACAAAACCTTGTCTTCATGGGCAGCCAAGTCATACAGCGGAGCTTTGCAACTGGTAAAACAAAGACATTTACTGTCACACAGCTGCATACAGTAACTGCTCACATAACTTCAAAAGTGATCCCAGGAAGAAACACTGGCAGGATGCTCTAACAGATGTGGTCTAGTAGTTACAAATGCTTTCACACAGGGCAGATATCCACCGTCTTTGTGTTTTTATTGCTTTCTCCAGAGATCATCACATCAGTTTTAACATCTACGTCTCCAAAAGGAAAAGTGGCAATATTTTTTCATCTGCTTGCAAATGGCTTGAATGGGATGAAGTTTAAGGAGTTCGTTTTGTTGGTGGTGGTTTTGTTTTTGTTTTCAATGTATTATACAGTTTTCTCCTTCTGTCTGGATACTGTTTGACTGTATTTTCCAGAGAATGCATTTACCTCTTGCAAATGCACTCTCATTCTCTCCTTGAAGATTTGTAATGAAAGCTCTGAAAAGGGGAGCAAGTAAAACTTCACATTATTAATCTCTTTTTTTAGGATATGTTTTGCCTTTGCTATTCTTAATTCCAGTAGCAATGTTGTTATTGCTGCCTTTTGTATTTCAATCGCTGTTATTTTTAATGACAGATAACTCTTGTGCTGGACCGTCATATAGCTCTCAAAGTTGTTAAGCCATTGTTAAGTCTGGTAGGACACAAGTATTTTTTTCTCCCATTCCTAATATGTTTGACTCCTAAATACTAAAGGATTTTCAGAAACACTGAGGCTGTTCTTTCTCATTTCTTTCTCTCTGTTTACTTTTCAAGCTGTTTTTCCTGTTTCGCTAGGTTAAATGACTCTATAAGCTCACATGCCTTTAAAGAGCAAGGAATGTATATTTGCTTTACCTCCTTGTGTCCCAAAGCTTCACAATGTTGTCCAGAGAGCCTGAAATCAGTTGATGCTCATGGGTGGGGGACCACTTCACAGCTGTCACCCAGCCTGTGTGAGAAGTCAGGGACAGGAGAACCAAGGAGCCATCTGGACAGAAGAAGAAAAATCACTCAGCAGCTGTCACCTGAAGCATTGCCTTTCGAGAAGTGTACAAAATCCAGTGAGAAAAAGCTGTAAGAGCCACACCTAGGGCTTCAAGATAGGAGTTTCTTCCCCATTATTCTGTAATTCTAACTTTAAAAACAAAAGTAAATTTTGGAGAGAGCAAATATTGCTATACAATTTCTGGTCAAAGGGAAAACAAACCACAAAACACACAGGAAAAAAAAAAAACCCTAAACTTTCTTTACAGACTTCTCTTTTTTTTTTGCTAGGAGGAGAGCCTGAGGGCAGAAGATTGAAGGCAATGCTTTTAAACCCTGAATCAGATTTATAGAAGCTAAACAAGTATAAATGTATGAAATAAATCAGGTAAATAAATCACCTTGTCAGACATGGCAACACTACCTGAGAACAAATTGGCTACTTTTTCACTTTAGTGATCATCTCCCTGATTCAAACTTAGCTGTGGCAGCCAGCTCACCAAAATAAAACGAAACCCAAGGAAGCAAGTATAGTTTTAGTTATTTAACTTCACAATTGAACATTCATTAATAAGTTAACCACAAACTGAATATTCAATTGTGCCAAATTCATTTTCCAAATTGCAGGTCTGAAACTGAAGAAGTCTTGCATCAGATGATGGAAAATAGAAGCAATCTTTGTTACATCTACGCTCCCACATGGCACCAGAAAACAGTGTGTGAGATTGTTCTGCACCAAGGAGAAGCTCCAGTTCTGACGAAATTGGTCTGTGCACAAGCCTGTGCCAGCTCACCTTTGCTGCGAGGGTCCCACAGTCTAATGTGTCTGTCAGTGCTCCCAGATGCTAAGCGGCGACACAGCGGTGAGTAGGAGATAGAATTAAACACCTTGTTTCCTGTCTGTCAAAAAAAGAAAGAAAACGGAGTAATTTGAAGAAAGGAGCTCCAGTCTTTGGCTCTGTACAAGTATTTCCTTTAATCTGGACTTTAGTTGTACCTACTGACACAACCCTTTAAGTTGCCTATAGTGATCTCACCAAAGTTGATTTGAGACCTCCGGTCTCAGCATCCCACAGTTTGATGGTATGGTCCCAGGATGCGCTGCAGATTTCTTCAGCATCTGACCACAGCACAGAAGAGATGGCTTCTGTGTGGCCAGACAGGGTGGTGAGGGGGGTCTGCAATTTGAGAAGCAAAAGAGACTAGAATGAGTATGGCAGACCAAGCTATTGTTTCAGTGAATAAGCACATCAGCCTCAGGCACATCACCAGAAGTTTCCATTTTTAACAAAGTGAAATTATTTTACATGGCCACAATTTTAAAAGGAAATTGTGGGCAAATCTGGACCTCATTTTACCCTTGTGAGTCCCAACTGTTCAGTTTTCTGCTTTTTCCGTGGTCTGTTAGCTGCCTCTTCCATTTCATCCTCTTCATCTGTAGGTACTATGACAGGAGACAAACTCTGTTTAGAGACTTTTGAAATAGATTTTCAAATGATAAAACATATGAAATAGACACAAACTTCTGAGTGTTCTGAATAACATAAATGGCAGCAGGCAATTGTCAATCATATCTGAAAAATGTGTTTGCAAACAAAAAAACAGAATTTAAGAGAGTGATATATAGTCTTGC
>VZSG01000403.1:447706-491952 GCA_013398315.1 Nothoprocta pentlandii
GCATGCGGGCAGCGGCCGGAGCGGCGGGCAGGTTCGCACTCCCCGGGGCGGTGGGCGGGGCCGGGTAACGGCCGCGAGTAACGGCCGCTCCAACCGCCGCTTCAACCGCCCTCCCAGCCGCCGCGCCGAGGGGAAGGAGGACGCGGCGCCGGGCGGCCAGCAGCCCTCCGGCCGCCGCCTCGCGGGCTGGCCCGGGGGCTCTCCCCCTGCGGCGCTCTCCGAGCCCGGGCGCCTCTCATGAGGCAGGCGCCCGATTATTTAAGCATTTATTTATTTTACGATTTAGCTTTCTTCTTGAGAGCGAAACCTTGCGCTGTTGCCTCAGTTCTGAAACACTGAGCGCTGGAATTCTGAGAAGCAGAGCTTCCATGTGGGATCCGACCTGCTCCCTGTCGCCTGAGGGAATGCAAGGAGCCAAAGTTACTGTGAGACCTCACGGTGAGGTTAGTGCAGAAAGCTGTGTTTTTAGGGACTGCTGCTTGTAATTTCTAGATGTGATCATAAGTGAAAGAGAAGAAGGGAAGAAAATACAGAAATCTGCTACTCTGGCGTAAGTGGAGGTGGGAATAGCCAGTCACTAATACATTTTTAAAGTAATGAGATTTTTACTTTTCTGTCTTAAAAATATTTAAAGATCAGAGTATGGGCTCCATTACAGGAGTGGATTGCAGGTGATGTTGGTGGTTCTTCTACATGAAAGATTCAGCTCTATGCATTGAAATCATGTTCCTCTTTAGAGCATTTGATATTGTGCAGGCTGCATTTGTGGATGACAGTCATTCAGTGACAGTGCAGCATGTGCAAGAGATGTCACTGGTTTCAACAGGCATATTGTCACAGGAGCTTGCCATGGCCAAATGGATTGGAGTCATCTTGTTCCCCAAATGGGGAGAAGGAGGCACTCTTTCACTGTTAGAATAACCTAGCACTTGGCCTGGAAACAGCCTTGGAGTGGTGGAATTCAAGGAGAGCAGAAGTAGGTTAAAGTGGTTTGGGTGGAACTATTCTAAGGCCAAATTTGAGGTGTGGAGTTGTTTCTGCTTGAGGTGTGTGCAGAGGAATAGAGCCTTGGATCCAGTTTTGCACTAACCTCAAATTGTGACAGTTCTTCAAGCTGTTACTGAGTGTATGAGGCAGTGGTGTCATGCTTGAAACACCTGTGATGCCGGCGTTTTTGTGAAAGGAAAAGATACCTGTATATTGTTTATTCGTCCATGACCAGCTATGCCCTTGTATACGTAGACATGCATAGGATTTACCTGTCTTTTTAGGGAGTTAGCTGGTGTTATTTATATTACTATGAAATCTATTAAACATGCTTATACTTCTAAGTATCCGTAAAATATATATTTTTTAGAATGAGATTCATCTTTGTTCATTTGTTTGGAGTTGCTCAGAACTCACAGTAATGAAACCTATGTGGTTAAGCTATGAAATTTGTTACTGATGTGCTTGTCGGTGGCCTATTAAATGAAAACAGTGGTTAGACAAACTCACAGCAGAAAAATGTACCCAGGGCTTTTAAAACAGAAATACGCTACTTAAGGCTCAAGAATTTCTGGACTATTTATTTCTGGAAGCTGGGTAAATATTGCATACTTGTCCTACTGTTATCGTTTTCCCTGGATTATTATTAACCAGTGTTGGATGCTGGATAATTGTCTTCATGGACCATTGGTCCATCCCAATGCAGCTATTCTTGTGGTCCATGGTAGATTTCTAATGCTCTTGGTCCAGGTCTTTCATGCATTTGGACTTCATGCCATCGATATCTTCAGTGTATCTATGTATTGCTTTGGCAAAATTAATAACTAGATGTATGCAGTTGTTGGATGAGTGCTTGTGGACATACTTAGATGAAGAGTGTGAGGGCATGCATGTATGTTTTGTTATCTGTGTGCACCAAATCACATCAAAGTCTGTGATCTTTCGCAAAAGCAGATTTTGCTTGTATGAGAAGCTAAATTGTGCTCCATCAATGTTATTGCTTTATCTATTTCTTATTGCAGGAAAAGAAAAAAAAAAACAAATTAGCAATTTTTAACAAGCGCTCTGTCACTAGCTTGTAATGGCTTTGGAACTTGTAAGGCTAAATTAGTAAGATCAAAAAAATGCAGCAACATCTTGGTTGAGTCTAAAGAATATTTACATGGGAGGCTGAAATAAAGTTTTGTCATCCTTCC
This sequence comes from Nothoprocta pentlandii, assembly GCA_013398315.1. NCBI lineage: Eukaryota > Metazoa > Chordata > Aves > Tinamiformes > Tinamidae > Nothoprocta > Nothoprocta pentlandii. The sequence goes on from VZSG01000403.1 coordinate 449,890, forward strand.
AGGTCCTCTTGTAATGGAAGAAATCGCAGCTGACCATGATGTCACTATGGAAAGATGCAAATACGTGTTGGTGATTGACTGTAGTAGTACAGGGCAGTCCAAGAGAGATGGTTGGATTTTTAAGGTAAATCTGAATGTCTTGTCGTTATGGATCTTTTCTTTTCATTCTTGGACTTTACAGTATGATACTTTGTCAATATGTGTATTTTTCTCTTGATACTAATACAGTGTGTCCTTTTGCAAAGTATCACAGTTCCTTACTTTGAACTCGTGAAGATATACATGTAACATGTAACTAGAGGACCTTTTAATACTGATATTTTGTAGATTCTGCTGCAGTGCTGAAATATTTGTGTTGTCTTAACAAAATCCTCTATTAAAAGAATATTTAATGTGCCTGGGTGTAAGTGACGTTCTGAACTTTGGAAGATCAGATCAAATTGAAATTACTGTGTTATCTTTCCCCTTAGACTGTCTATTCTAGGAAGCAGAAATGTATTCATAATTTCAAAGCCAAAATGAAAAACAAAAATAGAAGTGTTAGTGTTAGCTAGTAGTGTCTTGATTGGAAGGAAAGGAGCATCCTCTGAGAATAAAATGTAGAATGCCCCTTTTATTTATTTATTATTATTATTATTATTATTTTTTTAGCACAAATTACAACTAAGGATTGAAATACATTCCACCGTTTTTCCTCTGTGAAAGCATCTAACCTGCATGGATTCCAGGGAGCTGTCCTTTGGACAGAGAGACCCAATTGCCGTCTGTGTCTCGGGCAGCGCTCCGTGCATGGCTGTGCCTGCGCGGCTCCTAAACCCGGAGGGCCGACCTCGCTCCGAGCTGCCCTCGCTGGGAGGGCCCAGCACGCACATGGTGAGCGCATCCATAGCAGCACCGGTGTCATCCCGAAGGAGGAACCTTTGAGGGAACTTCTTAGGTGGTGCTGGTTTGTCAAAAGAGCTGTCCCAGGCTTCGTCTGTAGCAACAAGGTGGAACTTTTCAGTGGTTCAGGTCATGCTCTCGTGGTTCTTGGCCAAGTAGCCAAATCCTGACTTCAGCTGTTACTAATTTTATGAAAATAACAATGTCATATGTTTTATTGTTATTAGGCTAGGCTGTGATTGTGCAAGAGCATGCACTTTTGCCACTGCTTTCTTTATATTCACTATATTGTTTTTAAGTGTATCTATTAAGACCCTCTCCCCACCCCCCGCATTTGATTTGCTCAAGACATTACTTGGTAATTCTCTTAGCACTTACTTTACAAAAAGGTGACTCTTTGACCCAGAGAGTTTGTTTAGCATGTATTGTACTATTTTTGAAGACAGCTCACCCATCTAAAGACTTGTCAACAAATGTTTGATACTATAGAGTGTTCACCATAATGAATGGTTGTTAGATTTCCAAGAATATCAGGCAAGTTTTTTTTTTTTTTTTTGTCTGTTTTTAAACTCCTGAAGCTTCTCCTCTTTTTGCATTAAGTGTGCCCATTAACCTCACTTTCTTAGAAATAAAGAACAGCATTTTTATATATTGTGATGAATTTTGCTCATCCATGAATGTGATTATGTTGAATCTAATGGTGAATGATTCTTAGGTTTTTTTGGTAGCTTTAATACCAAAATCCCAAATGTCAAATAAGTATATAATTCGATGTAGAATCCTGCTAGGTTTTCTCCTCTCTAGTGAGTTAGAATGTTATTTTAAAAACTGAAGTATTTTTTTTTAAATGACAATTAGTTATCTCTTTGCTTGTGCTATGTGAAAGCACATAAGCTCAAAAGTCTTAGTTCCAACTAGAACTTGTTCTGCTAGTAATCAAAGCCAGTCATACTGTGTGGTAATCACCAATTTGTTATAGTGCCATTCACTTGTATGTGTAATTGCTTTACAGATGATTGTTGCCAGCCATTCTGAACACGGACAGGTGCTTCATGTCATTCCTTCTGCCCAGCCAGGAATGGCCCAAGTGATTGTTCCTCAAGGACAGCTTCTGGACGTGACCAGCATGCAGGGTGAGTTTAATCTGCATTGAATTGTTAGTCAATTTTTAAAATTTCATAGTTAATTCTTTGCTTTTTCTTCATTACCTTAAGATAATTACAAAATATATGCTGAATTTGCCTTCCAAATGTGAATCTGCTGTCCCCCTTTTTTTGGACAAAAAGCCTTATGAACTAAGGATTATTGTGTTTGCTTTATGTGATGGGTACACTGGAATGTCAAGCATAAAGCTGCTTCTTGTCTTATTTACTGTTACAAAGGATATTTTTGCTAAATCACAAAACTGTATTTTCAGTTTTGAGTTACTTTTTAAAGTGAAATAGTTAATTCAAGTAATGCAGCAGAAGATTCTTTTTTTTTTTTTCTGGAGACTACTGTCAGTAATTCATTTCTGGCTTCACAGAAGTTTATTATCTGTGGAGAAAATCAGTTCCCAATGAAGAAAATGAACTGTACCTTTCGTTTCATTGCCAGTGTGTAAGCACAGGGTGAGATGCACAGCTCCATACACAGAACTTAAGTTTTTCTCTGGAAAAGAAACACAGTGAAATCTGAAAGATGTGTCTTTATTTGCAGGCTTAGCTAGATGGCTGAGGTCTGTGTACTAGTTTACAACCTTATCAAGTTTGTAGACTTTATCAGTATTGATTCACAATTATTGAACTTCTTCGTAGTTTGTCATATTGAAATCCTCTTATTTCATATGTAAAAGCTTTTTTCCAACATGCACAATTTATTTGTAGCTTGTTATTTCCTCATATTTGTTCTGCTATTAACCAGGAGGATGTTTTGTTTTTGCAAAGATGTTTCAGAAGAACAGTGTGGTGATGGGAACTTGCAGACAGTAGCAGTGGCTGCTGTAGGAGACACTGCAAGCAGTTACATTCTACATCCACATGCATCTTTCTCTCTATCAAAAAGAAACATCACCAGGTGGGTGAGCAGTTAAAAAGATTACAAAGCACTTTGACCTGCTGGTATTATTGCCAGGTTTTCATGCAGTTTGTTTTTGCAACAGTTACTACAAAATGAACAGAGAAAGTTTCTATGGAGATCGAGGTTCATTAGAATTAGTGAATGACATGTAGCATCCAGTGTTTGCAGGGAGCATTTGTGTGTGATGGAGCAATGGAAAGAGCAGTTAAAGAGCCTGAATTCCAGAGGAAGTGGAATACTTCACTGTAAATATCAATATTTAAAACATCAGTTTTAAATTTAAATTTAACACATACATAAAACCTCAGCTGCTCGAGTCAAAATATATTTAAGTATTTGGGCAATAGAATCAAATATGGGGAAAATCAAACCCACATTTTCAAGGCGAGTTGATATAATGTCTTACAATGTCTATAGCTTAGTCGGATGCTGTAGCAGTGTATATATAATATACTGTTTTCATGTGATAGAGTAAACTATTGCTCTCCTGGTTGTCTCAACGGATTTTTTTTTTCTTTTACTTATTTTTTAGGCTATTGGAAGATCCCTTTCCTATTCCTGTCCAGCCATTGCCCCCAAATACACCTCCATGGGCACACCGTCTCAGGAACTGTGAGGTGGGCTGCAAACAATTCTGACTTGATGGTTTATTTCATCTAGATCATGACACACTTAAAGGAATATTCTTATAGTTGTAAAATTTGCATGTTCTCAAGCACACTGGTTCTGTGAAAAAGCACTGGTACTAGCACATTATAAAATGTAAAATACTGTGGGAGCCTTTGTAATGCTAGAAATTGAATGCTCTTAATACTGCAGCACTAGAAAAAGTTACTGATTCTCAGCAGCCTGCTGGCTTCTACTGAGCAAATTGCTGTTTTGTTACACTAGGGATTCATTAATTAAGGAATAAAATTCCTTTAATATGGCGTAAGTCTGTAGTGGTTCACATCACTTGGTGTTTTCCTCTAGAAATTGAAAAACACTTGTTGGGGCCTAGTCTGGGACTGAGAAGAACACCTTAATGTCAATGTTTAGTAAAACATTTAGCTTTTAGATACTCCCTCAGATTTGCTTTTTGTTGTGCAAGCGTGGTTACCTGTAGCTTTTTTTCTCTCTTATGAAAAAATTCTGTGGTATCAGCTGCACAGTTTTGTTCTGTTCTTGCTTTAGGATTTTTGCACACTTTTTGGTGAGAGAAGCTTTACATTTAAAAAGCTGCTACTCTTTTTCTGATTACCTACTGAAAGCCTATAAAATGTCCATCTTTCCTATGGATAATTCACCACCTTAAATGGAGAACTTGCATTTTTGTTGCCTTTCTGCAACCCTTTGGTGTCTTTTGACCCAAACAGCACTTTCTTTTTATTTGTATATTGTTAGATGTCACTGTTTAAATTGACAGTTATGTTCTGAGGATATAAAGATCTGTCTCTACTGTTGAGCAGAGCTGTTGCCTGTTGCATTTTTCCTCCCTTTAAAGAAACAAACAAGCAAACAAAAAACAAACTCTGTTTTGTTCTTGATCACCTTGTGGAGACCACCGTTCAGAGAGGAATGACTGGAACTCCGTTCCTTCCTGTGTGTTCTCAACAAGGTTATGCTGAGTTCCTCTTACTTTCAGTTGGGAAGTTGACCATATTTTAGACCAGAACTGAATCCCAAATGGTGATGACTGTCTTGGTAGTCAGGCACCATCAAACATGGAGCAGTAAATGCTACAACTGTTCAAAATCAGCACTAAGCTCTGTGGCTGGTGTTGGTTTCCTAGCTGCCTTGAACTATTCTGCTTATTTGTGGTGTCTGAACAGCATAATGCCTCTCGCATCCCACTGCTGTTACTTTGCTCAAGCAAAACCACAGTCTTCATGTGTGCATTTTAATGTTGGCCTTTGTATCCCCTCGTTGAGGTGAGGGTAGGGGAGAGAAGGAATTCCTTCATTTTTGGCTTCAGGTAAAGCTGGATCAGAAGGTTAGGCTTAGCTGCTGCATAAGCAGCTGAGGTGCCAGGCTGACTGCTGCAGCTGGTCTGTGACCCTATGGTTTTAGGTTCATGCTAGCAGCAACCTTGTCCATTCTGCTTGTTCTCTGCTGGCTTTTGTTCTTGCATTGTGTTTGTTCCAAGTGACTAAGAGGTAGATGCTGTTGGTGTGAGCAGAGGTCTTCACCCCAACTCAAGTGTTGGGAGTGTGTATTGAAGCACATACACTCTTAGCACTTATGGTCTCTGTGGAAATCAGGTGAACATGTCCACTTAGCATGGTTGAGTCTCAAGCAACTGTGACTGAAGTACGTGCAGGAGAAACAACAGGAGTGGAGTTATGTCACGTAAAAAACAGTGTTTGTAGTAACTGTGTAACCTTTTCTGGGGTTCTTGGAGTCCTTAGGGTCTTGGAGGACTGACAAATTCCTGACCTCCCTGGGGACTGCTGTGCTATTAGATTCTATGGTAAGGAGAAGATTGTGGGGAGTCCAAAACAAAACAAAAAAACCCCACAACTCCCCGCCCAAATCTGAGACGGCATCCTCACTTTCCAGAGTCCCAGCCTGCTCTTGTTTTCTTGGATACCAGATGTCAGTCAGCTGGTGAAAAATCCTATTATTTCACCTCCTTTCCATGCAGAAAATTGGGGACTCGTACCGTGGCTATTGTGTGAGCGAGGCCGAGTTAGAGGGTGTCCTAATGCTACACAAGCAGCAAACGCAGAGCGTGTGGGGGACACGCCAGTCCCCAAGCCCGGCCAAACCCGCCACACGGCTGATGTGGAAATCCCAGTATGTCCCATATGACGGGATCCCTTTTGTCAATACAGGTAACTAACTCCTTTTGTTTGAATAACTTCTTTCAAATTCCAACATCAGTTGCCACTGTGCTCCACTGGTGCCTCACAAGGCTTCTTATTATGTGAATTATTGGTATTCACAAGGACAGAAGCCTCTTTTGCCTCTGTATATCTTCCCTATCTTCTCTATATGTCTTCTAAGAGTGTTGCAATGCATAATTAGTTTGGGAAATACTTTGAAAATGCTATGTGATCCTTAGGTGTTATATGAGAAGCATTTGTACCATACTGAAAAGCTTCTGCACTAATTATTCTGCCTTCTTACAAGTCTGATGTTAAATAGAAATAAGTATCGGAGAGCTCTCATTGTTTCTGTAGTTACTGTTTTGCTATAGGGACTGGACCTCGGTGGTTGCTTGAATATATGATCAAGTAATTTACTTTCTGCTCCCAGGAAGCAGAGCCATTGTAATGGAGTGCCAGTATGGACCAAGGAGGAAAGGTTTCCAGCCCAAAAAAGCTGGTGAGCAGGAATGTGCCTCTGGCCATCTGTACAAAGCCACTTGTCCAGCAAGGTAAGAAGTGATTATGAAGTTGGAAGAGCTACTCCCTATCCGGGGGAGCTTGTCTTCCGGGAGCCTCGACAGAGCACTGTATTGGGGTGAGGACCAGTATGTGCCAAGGCTGAGCTCAGGTTGATGCTCATTTGGAAGGAGGGAGGCTGAGAAAGTAAAGGAGGATGAAATTTGATAGGTTGCCTAAGTGCAAAGTAGTAGTACGTCAGGATGTAAAGCACAAGTAAGAATCACTCACATTCTTGAGGACTTCATATCATGGAATTCTTCAGTACACCTGAGGAAAGGGGAGGGAATAGCATGAAAACAGGCTGTATTCTGAGTGTTGCTCTGTTTATCCTCTCACTCTATGGATATGACCTATGTAAGCTGTAGCTGATAACAGGTTAGGAAAGTAGGGTTTCCTAAGAGAAACCCTAGTGAGAGATGCACAGTAAGTAACTTTGATATACTCTGTCTTACCACAGTCATTCCTCTCCTTTTGATTTGCAAATCTCAGACATATTCCATTTCCAGTGGGTGTGCAAACTCCTAGCTAGAATTTAAGCATCTTTTGTAAGTTCTTAGTTGAGTTATGCGGATCCCTTAAAAGGTATCTGTGGGTTTATTATATGGCTGCAGACCGTAGGTCAAAAACTACTGAATGAGTGATGACCACAAATTTGGAATAGAGAATTTCTTAAAGTGAAAGCTTCCATGTTCCCTCAGACACCAGCCTAGAATTGTATTGCCAGTTTTACAGATGGCTTCAAGATGGGTGAACTTGCACAGCCTGGTTGCAATGGTGGTGTGCTTTGTGTACCCTGCTGAGGGACAGGGGATTTTACATCACTGCTCTGATGTGGACTGGACCTCTGCTAATGAGCATTTAGCATTTCCTCAGTTCTATTAGAGGCTCTTCATCCGTGCATGATGTGGCTTGAACTTTTTCTGTAGGTAATATCTGCTATGGAGTAAATGGGATTTTTTGCTTTCCCCTGAGGGTGAAGTGTTACAAAGCAGATTTTTTTTTCTTTTTCTTTGTTATTCTCCACCACTTGGAAGGATCTATATTAAGAAGGTTCAAAAGTTTCCAGAGTATAGAGTTTCAACTGACCCTAAAATTGACAAGAAAATCATAAGGATGGAGCAGGAGAAGGCATTCAACATGCTGAAGAAGAACTTGATAGATGCTGGTGGTGTCCTCAGGTGAAACTTCCAATTGTTTTTTCTTTCTTTTTATCTTGACAAATGGAGCAAAAAGAAATAATTTCCCATTTTTTTTTCCTTCTTTTAATCATGTTATTAAGGCTCTTGTTAAATAATTAAAAAAAGAAAAATGCTGTCAAAACTTATGGGTCTACATTATTGAGTTTGGTAGATGTGTTACACATCAAACTGAAACTTGAGCAGATGTTGCTGTGCAAGGAATAGCTGTATTATTTTGGGCATTTAATCTATTTTATTTAGCAATGCAAAAATTTTGAGAGAACCCTAAGCACTCAAGGGCTCTCATCTTACAGCTCAGAAGCAGTAAAAACTTAAATAAAAACTCAGTCATTTGTCATTCATCATCAGACTTTCCCCAAGAGATTATTTTTGTTAGCTTTTCTTAAGAATAGTTCATAGAAATTCTTTCCTCTTGCCAGGTGGTATGTACAGTTACCCACTCAGCAAGCCCACCAGTATCATGAAATGGAAACTTCGTGCCTTCCTCCTTCACCTTCCCGTTTTCCTATGCCTTCTCCAGAGGAAGAGGAAGAAGTTGTTAGAGAGGAGAACTGTGCATTGCCTTCTCGGCTTCATCCCCAAGTAGCAGACAAGATCCGCGAGCTGGTGTCTCAGGGAGTGCAGCAGGTCTATGCAGTGAGGAAGCAACTAAGGTACAGCAGTGCCTGGCTGGATAATCACACCTTTCTCAATCTGTACTGCTATATCCACTTGTCCATTTCATCAAATGGCTTGCAACTTCATGGCAGTACTGTTAAATTACAGAATGTTTTTCTCATATGTTGTTAGAATCTATTTTTCATATATATATTTCATTATAGATAGCTATTAAGAGCTGCTGTCTTCTTCAGTTAGTTGTATAAATGGGGGATTTTAATTTAAGACTCTAGAGCAGATGCATGCAATATTGTTCTATATAATGTAGAGCACACACATGCAAGTCAGAAAATGATCTGACTTGTCCTTACCTGTCTTTGCAAAAAGGAGAGGGAAATAACGTATAGCAGAGGGAAATACCCCAATAGATTGTAAATATTCTAATATTTATAATCTTACTTCCTTTAACACATGACAGAAAGTATGTGGAAAGAGAATTATTCAAGCCCGACGAAGTGCCAGAGAGGCATAACCTGTCTTTCTTCCCCACTGTGAACGACATCAAGAACCACATTCATGAAGTGCAGAAGTCCCTGAGGAACGGAGAGATGGAGTATGACTCAGACAGCATACCAGCAACGGTACAGTTGGCTTCAGTGTTTCTTTTGGATTCTTGCTTTAAATACTACAAGTCTTACTTAATTTTTACTGTCTAGACACATTTCAGTCAAATTGCCACTGAGTTAATACTCACAGAAGCAAAATTTTCAGTGCAAGCTCTGGCTCAGCCAAATTGGATTCAGTCTGAATAAAATTGTTTGGCTTTGTTCAATATTTATCTCATTAGCATTAGATTGATTTTAGTTGATTGATATGTTATGCAATACTAGCACTTACATGAAGACTGCAAGAACTGGAGGCCGTGTAGTATGGAAAAATGCCCATCCCTCAAAAAAGATTTGAGACATTTTATTATGTACTGTTTTGGAGAAGTTACTACTTCTGCCTTCCCATATCTGAAAAAATGGGAGTGAAATGTGTCAGATGCAGTCTCAACTGGGACTTTTACAGCATTTTGAATATTTAAGTACTATCAGCCACTCGTTTGAGGAAAGTTATATGTTAGACACTCAAATTATTAGACTAATTTTCATTTAAATCCATCCAAGAGGGCTTTAGCCTTCATGTTACAGCACATACTAGGAATCATTTACAAAGTTTCAGTTTTCATTCAGAGCCTTTTTCTGGGAGATAGGTATTGGGCTTCTTCTTTTTTTCTTAAAATATACATATATATGTATATAAAAAATATATATTATAAATATATTTATATATATAAAGTAAACCAAAAATGTCCAAAATCTGTAGTTATTAGTAACTTTAATTTTAGATTTTAACTTTCAGTGCCTGTATTCTTGTGGGTGCTGTTGAGCCTGTGTTCCTGTACACACACAATCTTGCACAATTTTTAGGAACTGAGATCTCTTTCATTTCAGCTGCAGTGGACCACAGACAGTGGGAATGTGCTCACAGAAACGGTGACTGTTACATTTGCCTCCCCACCTTCAGATGGTAGGACTGTATTAACAACTTAGCTATCTCCAAATGCGATTTTTTTTGTTATTACTTTTGCCACAGAAGTTCAATCTCCTTCCAGAGAGGTTATTATCACGACCTTCCATCAGCTGAATTTAAGAAGAAAGATGACTTCTGTGTGTGTTTGGGGGCAGAGGAGAGCATTTGTGTTTGTCTGTGTGTGTTTTTATCATTTGGTTTTATGTACTGAAGTAAAAAATATTTCCTGATATGGTTGATGGGATTAAAAACTGTAAATCTGACTTTCATTTAGCATCCCAAAGCAAGTGAAGATTTTGGCGAGATGATTATTTGGAAAAATATTTGGGGCTTGGATGAAGGTGCTAATAATATCTGTGCAGATGAAATTCCGGCCAAACAGACTGGTCAGTCATTCATATCAGTGATGGCACTCAGCAGGGAGAAACTGGATACCTGAGTTCCTTGGTGGTCTGTGCTTGGCACCTTCTTAGCTCTCTTGCTAGAAAAGGACTTCCTACTTCTTAGGATCTCATGGGCTTAGTGATTTCCCCTGACAACATCCAAAATCAGGCTTGAACAAATAATCCTGTAACTCTATCATCAGAATTGAGAAACACGGTCTTCCTGTTTTTAGTTCTTAGAGATGAAATCACAGATTGGCTGAGGTTGGAAGGGATCTCTGGAGATCTAGTCCCGCTCTCTCAACAGTTCAAGCAGAGTCACCTAGAGCACATTGCCCATTGTGTCCTTGCAACTTGTGAAGATCCCCGAGGAGATGTTTCATTCATTTTACTTGCAATTCTTTAAGTGGAGTGGCTTCTTCAGCAGTGTGTGAGGCCAAACTAGCATCTTTTGCTGCTTGGTGGTCACCTCACAAAGTTTTAAACTCCCCACTCCCTGCTGTAAAAAGTAGTTGCTACCTACAATTACTTAAGCTTTAAAAGCTCTTCTGAAACAAAATCTTTGCAACTGCATTTACATGTTATGCACATAATTAGCATTACACATAGGTTGAGCTGGTCCTTTACACCACAGTGGCTGATAGTAAATTTAAAATGAGAATATTCTTTCCTTTTCCACCTGGTAATATCCACCTGATAAGTTTACAAGGATATTTTGCCCAGGGCGTGACACAAAAAAAGGAAACTTGTGTGCATGTTTGTGAATGATGTGCCCTTTCTTTGTTTAATATGTTAGAGATGAAACTTCAGGGAAGTTGCTTCACAGGGATACGATTGCAGCAAGTCAGGAGCCCAATTGCTTGTATACGTTACATTAAAATAATTCTAGAGACTACACGAGTGTTACTTATTGGAGTGGCATTACTATGAGGTACCAGCTCGTTCCCTGGTTTCCCTGGAAGATACTGTGGGTGCTTCTGTCTGCAGGAGTCCGAGGGGCCCTGTCAAGATTGTTACACTTACAGATTTACCTATGTCGACAGTTATCCTCCATGGCAGTTCTTGCCTGAAGAAGTTCTCTTAAGTTTGGATTTCTTTCCCTTTGGGCCCTGCCGTTCCCTAATCTGTTTCTTATCCCTGTAGCAGGAAAAAATAACTCACCAAAAGTTTAGGTCATTGTGAGACTTCTCCTAAATAACCTGGTGAACCTAAGGCACATGAAGATGTTCTTTGTACACCAGTGTTCTTACAGTTAGTAAACAGGCTGAAGTTGGGCCTTTTTTTAACTCTTATTTTAGCTGTTGCTGCATTGGATCAATTTGAACTGAAAAACGTCTCATACACTTGGAGCTCTTAAGGTAAGAATTTCAGTGTGGACAACTGTCACAGGACAGGAGGTAAATTTTTAGGCTGAGTGAATTTGAATGGTGTCCCCCTTTTTTCTTTAGGGAACTATGTTTATTTTTTAGGCAAGAAATGAATATGCAGTATGAGCAGAGTAACTGTGCTCCAACATACACATCCACATGAACATTTCCGTGCTTTTGTGGGAAGGCACAGGATAGAGGCGCTGCCTTCAGCAGCTGTGCTGGAGCACTTGGCAAGGATGACTCTTGTTACTAACTACCCAAATGCTGCTGATGGTTCAGGAAGTCCAATTCTTGTTTTCTCCCTTCCTGATTAGTTTGCTAAGGCAAATTATCCTGTCAAACTAGTACGTATCCATCCAGTGAAATGCTAAGTTCTAGAGGGATTTAGAGGGAATTGGATTTGATGAGTTTTCTGCACGACACATGTCCCGATTCCCTGGATGTAAGCACATACACATATTCTAGCATATCTTGTCTCCACTTAAATATGTGGGGTGATTCTGCACGCTGATTATAATTGACATTAATACTGCAAGCACATGACTATTGCATGTCTAAGCAAAAAGAGATACCTTACTTTGAAGAAATATTTCACATCCAAATATGTGAAATGGTGGCAAGGAGGGGAAGAAAACTAATTTCTCCAACTATTCTCTGCATAAATATTTTAATTTCATTTCAACTTGTGCTGAACTGAGACAATTTTGCATGGATATGTTCCTTCAAAGAGTCGAGCGTTAATAGAACTGAAACCCAACTGTTTGCTTCCTTGCTGTATAGAGTTCTGTTTTGACCTTAAATAGGCTATTCAGCATATGGTACCACTTTTTTTCTTTCTCCCTTATGCAGAAGGATCACTGTAACCTTATGCATAAGGATTATATGTACTTTAAAAATTATGGTGTTCTGACTGAGTGTATATGCATGGGAGATCTCTATATAAATATTAGAAAGCACATAAAATTTGGAAGAATTCAAGGAGAATAATAGACTCTGTTATTTGGTCAGTAAGATAGAGAGTGATAGCTTGCAATTGAGTGTACATGTTAAAACGTATCTCTGGCTGCTCAGGTTGCTGAACTCTATAGTTTCTTACTAGGAAGCTTTTCGTGATTGCTAACCATTCTGTTTTCTGTTTACCAGGCTAACCCATTCGCACAGGGCATGTTCTTTTGCAGTTAGAGCAGTGAAACTGCAAAATAGGAGACTGAGTGATGTTAATTTGTATCTATATAAATACAATCCTATCCAAAATGCTTTGAGTGTTGTCTCAAACTGGAAGTGAAGTAATCCCATGTAATGTAATCCCAAGTAATAATTTCTGCAAGAAATGGTTTCCCAAAGGTTTTGAGGAAACTCCCAAAGTTTTGAGGAAACTAAGTCGTCAGTCTTGCATTAAGAAAGAGTTTTGAGAATGGGATGTAACCTGTAGGATTAAATGCTTCTAGGTAAATCAACTTTCTTTAAAATTGTGTTTGGCGCAAGATAATACAAAAGTCATCCTCATTCCGCTGCAACACTTGGAAGGTACTTGGGAGGCTTGCAGGATTTGCTGTGCAGAATTTTATTTTGGAAGGCAATTCTTACTTTTAATGTTTATCTATGATTGAGGCTTTACTGAAAATGTAAGCATGGCCCAGTGGTTTGATTGATGCTTTGATGGAGAGGTTTTTGCTTTTACATGGTAACTAGAAAAGCACAGAGATCAATTACTTCGACCTGTGGATCACAGTTACTGGTACTTCTTTTCACACTCTGAACACATATAAACTATCTTTCTACAATTTTTTTTTAAATGCTTTCCTGGAAAAAAGACAGAGAATGCCAGATACATGTATGTGTCTTTATATGTCTACATCAAGGCTGACTGGGCTTGTTGGATTCACCAAGAAGTTTTTTAAACAAGAAGAGAAATCTGATACAACTGTCTGTTCACTCCCTGTGTCCCTCTAGGGAGTCCAGCAACGGAGCCGGTCATCACCAAAGCAGATTGCAGCCATAGCAGGGAGTCCCTGCTACCAGAAACAGCTCAACTGTTGTCTTCACTCTCTTCATTTCAGCCCAAGATATTTGCACAACTTCAGGTACAGTCAAGTTATCTCAGACCTTCCTTTCTTTTACACAATATCAGATGTTCTGTACTGAGAATGCTAAAGATGAGATGAGAACAAGTTTTCTCTCGCCTAACTATCCCAAACAGTGGCTGAGGGAATGTGTGTTTGAAACAGATGTCAGGTCCTACTCTGCCCCTTCTCTGCACATGCTTAGCAACTACTTGTAGTTGAACAAGGGATCCCGTGGATCCCACTGCCATCTTTTGGCACTTTGAGATTTGAGTCTCTTGTGAAGGCAGACCCAAGCAGATGAAGGTAGTGGAGTTCTGCCTCTAGCCACACACCTTTTTGTTTTTTCTTTTTTCCTCCCCAGCAAGTGCAACCATTTCATAATGAACTTGCTGCAAAACTGCTGGGCGATAAATTGGTCTTTTGTTTTATTTCTTCTAAATCTTCCTCTAACCTTCCTCTAACTGCTGCCTTATTTCCTCAAACCTAGTGATCTCTTACGTAGGAATGCAGCTTGCTGCAAGATATGATTCTGCTTGCTGTTCCCCCTCTTTCAGAAGGCAATCTGGCCCCGACTCACTCTCTTTTTAAAGCTGTCTGGCTTTTAGTTACCGTCCCTCTGGAGAACAGGCAGTGCAGGGGGAAAGAAGTCACATTTGGAAAGGGAGTATCAATTCCAAACTAGAGTGTTATGGTCATTTAGATGCGACTGGACACCCTTGTCCTAAGTTTTTTCTAACACAACTCTAGCCTAAGGAAGGCTGACTGTGTGAATGAGATGATGTATAGCAAGTCAGAAGCAAAATATGTAGTGTTAAATGCAAATTCCTTCTGCTGTAAATAATGATATTTTAGTACTTGTGCCTTCTCTTTCACAGGGATTACAGCTGCAGTCAACATTTAGCTCTATGAATGGATCAACAGCCCTGATAGCTGTAAATAATCATTCCCCTCCCAGCTCTGCAAGCCTCTTGGATCCCATAGGGAGTCCAATAACCAACAAAGTTAGTGAGGAGCAAAGCCTGCAAGTGAGTGCTGTTCTAACCCAGCGTGGCACCACAGGTTCCGCTTTGGGACATCCCCCTGGCTCCGAGCATGGTCTGGTCACCACGGACCAGCTGGTAGCAGCTGAAAGGGTAGATGACGCCCGAGGCCTGGAAGGAGGAGTCCATCCGATTCTCCTGGGTGATGTACAGACTGTTCCAGTGCTAAACATGGACAGCCATCAGCTTAGTAAGTTGCAGCCTTCCTGATAATAAGAAGTTTTGTTCCTGTCTGGTCTCTCGCACAAGTGGCACTTTAAAAATAGCTTTAAGAATAAGGTCCTTATCTGTGTAGGCATTGAGAAATGGCCGTGCCAGTCATGAATGAAGTATAAATCATTCTTTAAATCAACATGGGTTAGTGTGAACTAAAGTGTGATCTTTCAGCCATAGCACCTTCTTTAAAAAAAAAAAAGAAAAAGAAAGAAAAAAGAAAGATTTATTTTTCTAAGGGGAAAAGGAAAAATATTTTTGAGGAAGTAAAGTATGTTTTAAGCTTATTTTTGGGTAGAACCCTTTAAATATCCTTACTTATTTACTGCAGCAAATCCATTTCAGCTTACAGTGTCTTGTAACACAATAGATGACAAGATGACATAGCTGCCTGTCAGACTACCCAGCAGTTAGCTTTACAGATGCCTTGCTTATTTGTTTTAATTCTACCAATATTATTTTTATTTTAAGTGCATGCAGTTATTGAGACTGAAGTGTTGTAACTCGAGTTTGAACTTCAATGGTTTGTTTTGCTTTTAAGCTGAAGAAAATCCAGAGGGTATCATCTGTGTGAGCCATGTTAAGCAAGAACCCAGAGAAAAAGTCTTTTCTGTGGAGACAGATAAAATCGGAGTCCACCAGAGCTCATCACCTATTTGAATGCAGAATGCTGCAAGGAATTTCCAAATCAAAGGATTGAAAACATCTTGGAAAGAAAGGTGGATGCTATCAAAGTCATGCCAGTCTTTTAAAACAGAATTGTGCCATTCAGGCTAGGCATATTTTACACAGGTTCTGATGGACAGCTGCTTTGCTTTACAGCTGGTATGGTTCACCGCCAATTCCAATTATTCACTTCCCATCTGGAATTTCACCTCTCTTCTATTTCAAGTTTTGAGTAGTTTGGAGGGTATCCAGATGGCCCATTTTGGTCAGCATTTGTGAAGATCTTGCACAATTAAATCCTTTCGTTTTAGAGTGTGGATCAAAATACTGATTTTTGCTTATCTCCTTGAGACCCTCAATTGTTACAGTTGTGCTCTAGAAATGGTAGCGTCTACCAGCTCTGAGACCACAGAATCCAGCAACAAAGGCCTTCAACACAGCAATAGTTCTGTACTCAAGTGAAGGTCCCAGATGCTACGTTTCAAATGTGATATGGGAAGAAGAAAATGCAACTTTGACCTGATCGTGATGTTAATGGTGTGAAGATCAAGGAAAGGAGAAAGGTGAGGTTGCCAGGTGAAAGTGAGGTTGAATGATGAAGAAAAGCATGTGAATTGTAGCAGTGAAGGTTTTCAACTTTGACATCTTTGAATTTATGCTCTATCTTTATAATGAGGTTATTTGCTGCAGGCTGCCTTTGTTCACATCTAAAAGCAGGAGTCCTGTCTGCTGGAAAAAGGTTGATGCTGCAGTTTCAGCTCATCTCCTTTTTGCTTTATGTTCTTACACTATAAAGTCGGGCACGATTTAACCTGCTGCCGTTCATGGTGTGCATCTTGCTGATGCATTACTAACTGAGAGAGGCCGTGGAAGACAAAGCAACTCATAAATCCAAGCAATATGTGTAAATGTGCAGCCATTAGAATATTCAGGAAACAAAATCTTCTTTCTAACAGTAGCAATTTTGGACTGAAGTCGTCTGTAGTTCTTAGAGCAGTTGATGGGTGTCTCTTAAAAACTGAATATGATCAAGGAATGTCTTTCAGCAACATTTAAACTAAAGTCCTAGGTGGCACAGAGTTACGTGATCAGTGACAGACACATTTCTTTAGTTCTGCCTACAAATAACTTGAAATCCATTTAGAGCAGTAAATGAAACTCACCCCAACTTAGATGCTAGGTTTAATAAAGCCCTGTTTTGCTTCAGATGTTGAATTTTTAAAGCAATGTGCAGTCCGTGTACAGCAATGCTAACAGTTCCATTATTAGTTCATATTTCTTGAGAATTTAGTCATAAAGTTAGATTTTTTTTCCTGTATGCTGTACAAGAATGCAACTGAGGAGTTCTATCTTTCACACTAAAAGAGGAAAAATATTTAAATTAGGTAGAAAACAAAGGAATACTACTTGAATATAAAGATTAACATTTTTAAAATCAGTAGTGTTGTTAACACATAATCAAGGCATAACTTAGCTGCTGTGTGTGAAGGACATTTTTAATGTCCTTCTGTGTTTTCTAAAGCTTTCTAAAGTCTCCCATTGAACTTGGGTTCCCAAAACTTCTGTATGCAGCATCTGTTAGGCAGGTGCTATGTTTTAGTCTTACCTTAAAATATATTAACTTCTGTGAGGTTGAATGATACTGTTAATGTTGCTCATTTAAAGCTACTGTTTGTGGGTTAGCTTAAATTGGAACTTTCCAATAAGATAATGCTTTTATTTAATAAGAGTATTCTATCATGCCAGCACATAGAGAATCTTCAGGTCTTTGGAGTCTCATGCTTTGTTTGTACACTGACCTCTTTTGTGGTATGCCATACTCGTTTCCGAGTAGGTAAATCCCATGATGATCACCCTTTTAGTCCGTTTTGGCTTGCTTTTTGTTAAATTGTGAATGCTTGTCCAGAATGGATGTTCTTTCCTGCTGCTATCATAGTTGCAGAATACACAGCTAACACCTTTTTCTTTCTGAATTAGTAACAATATGCTAAAACTGGGTGGATCCTTCCATTCTATTCAGTGATTTCATCATCTTTTTTTTTTTTTTTTTTTTTAGTAACAATATGCTAAAACTGGGTGGATCCTTCCATTCTATTCAGTGATTTCATCATCTTTTTTTTTTTTTTTTATTCCTCCCCTTTGGATTTGAACTAATGTATAGCAAGGTGTATCACCTGTTTTGTTATTACTCATTTTTGAGATTTACTTCTTAGTTTTTGAGGATGCTTCTTCTCAAAAGAATAGATTACAGCTAAAGTTTACCAGTAATATGTTATTTCAGTTTTAATTTCCTTCAAAGAAGGTGACAAATTTGTGACTGGAGAAAAGTTAAGGAAAGATAAGTGGCCTTTCTACCAGTTTTTGCTTAGTTTCCCTCCTTGACAGGTCTGTTTTTAAACAGTTCTTCTCATCGAGAGCAACAGTCTAATCTTGTGCTGAACGATATTTATCAAGATACTTGCACTTTTGGTTATTGCTTGCAGCTGAAAAAATGCTTTTAGTCCATTTTAAATAGCAAGTATGAAATAATTGTAGTTTAGCCTGATGTGCATGGCAACCTGAAAACAATAGAAAAGAAAACTTGGAAGAAATTTAAAGAAGCAGTAATTAATTAAGAAAAAAAAAGTTAATGTTAAAAAATGAGGATAAAGCTGTAGTGCTGTTCATAGAGAGAGGGGAAAAAAAGAGAAGTTTCTTCAACCAATACTCCTATTTTTGTTTCCAGATACATTCCTTTTCAAAGAATTTCAGTTCTTTATCTTCCAAATATGTACTCCAGTCTATCACTGTGTTATCTTTTAATGTAAAATAACCTTTCCTTTTTAAAAAGTACATTTATATCAGTTTTGTGCGTGTTGCTGATGGAACTGATGCTCAGTCTCTATATTCACATTAACATATTAGTTCACTAATATCCACTTAGTTCACAGAAAAAAACTCTCAAGTAAACAATACAACTTTTGATGCACTTAAACATATTTGAGTAGAATACTCAAGACTTTTTTTTCCCTGAGAAATCTGTATCATTTGGTACAAAGAACACAGATATCACTTTGTGTTGGAATTGTAGATGTGTTCTCATGTTTACTTCTTTTTCTTGTGGTTGTTGTTTTCACGAATTCGTTTTGCAAAAAAAAAAAAAAAAAACCCAAAAAAACCCCTTTTTGCTAAAAGACAAGGAAGTTATAAAAAGACATATGTCAAGTTTATAAGAAGACATATGTCCATAGGGCTCATTCAAGGGTGGCAGCTCTTAGATGGAAAACAGTAATGTCAGTGAGTCCTTTTAGTGCTGTTCAAGAACTCAAACTTGGTATGAAAATTATTGCAGCTTGTACAAAATCTTGAGACACAAATGTGTGCATATTTGTATGTATATACATATTTATATATTAATTTAATGTGCAATATTTCTATTCAAATGTAAACTCCTTTTTTTAAAGATATGGTCTATGTTGTGGTTCTGGGGGTTTATGGGGGAAAATACAAGAGCTGCTTGAGTGAGGACAGTGGTTGCTGGGGAGGAAGGAGAGAACAGGTAAGACAGCTCCAAGTGGGAGGAGATCCCAAGGATGTGTGAAAGCTGATGGCCCTCTGGGGAGGCCCCAGAGGCTGCCCTGGGGCTATGGAAGTCTAGAATGGAGTTGGGAGCCCCTCACAAAGGCCTCATGCAGCTCCAGAATTGTGGCAGGGCTGGGCCGGGCTGGGCTAGGAATTTACGGAGGGAATTTGCAGATATGGAAGAAGAGGAAAGCGTGACCTGCGCTTCAGATCAAGAGAGATGCCTGGGTTCTGGTGAGTACCAGAGACAACTCCATGTCTGCCCATTCTTAGCTTTTAATACAAAGAAGAAACTCCTTTAACACGGGAGCCTCTTTTCTTTTACATCTTACTGAGGGAAATATGCCTTTTTTGTTTGATTTCTTTTTTCCCCTAACTGAATTAATTTGCCGCTCCCCTTGTCACCATTGTTTGCAGTTCTGCCCACCTCAAGCATTTCCAGTCTCCAGCCAACTCTCTTCTTTCACGCTTCCTAGAGCTTCCATCCCAATCCCCTGGGCACTCAGGTGCTCTCATTCTCACTGTTTCACTGTGACACTATTGGCAGCAGGTGATGATTTCCCTTCACAAGTAGATACTGGTGAGGTTTACCTTGTGACAGCATTTGTTTCATCTCCCCTGGATCCTAAGGCTCTGTGTTCATTTAATTTCTTTTTTTTTTTTTTTCTTGCTTTGTGATTTAACAATGTGTCTTAACAACCACATCTCCAGAATGGGAGCTGGGTGAAGACCCCTTGATTTCACAGGGCCATTCCTTCATGCACAGTAACTGAAGGAATTAGAGGAGGGGAGGAAAAAAAAGAGGAAAGGATAATTTCTCCTTACTCTTAGTGCTTTGTATTGAGAAACTGGCCTCTCCTTTACCACTTGAGATCCTAATTTTGCTTGTGAATAATAGCTTGCTGGTGATTGAAAGGTATGATTTGTTCAATGAAGCCTGTTCAAGCAGATGTATGCTCAAAAGAGTAGGTAGGAAGAAGCTGCTGCAGGAAGCACAAAGTGTGCTATAGCTGGGGATGGGGCTGTGAGAAGATGCTGCTCTTCATGGATCTCTGCTAGGGAAATCCTCTCTGACCTGCCCTTCCCTCTTGAACAAGGCTCTCTATCCCATTAGCAGGGATTATCTTTGCTCGCAGCGCACCTTGTGAATGACTGAAAGAAGCACTGTGTAAAAGAGGCTCTCTGGTGTTTTCTGTGTAGGTCAGAAGGTATCCAGCAGGCCCATCCAACATGCAGCGACCAAGGTATGGTGTTGGGGAAGGAGGGGAGAAGCCAAAATATCAACACATGATAGCAATGATTTTTTTTTTCCCCCTAGTATTAGGTATTACAGATTCATTCATTATTTTTTTTTTTAGAACACTTATAATCAGTTCTTTTTTTTTTAATGTGGATACCTGGAATTCTCATTTCTGTAACAATCATCTTCAGCACTCTGCAATGCATTTTGGCTGGTCGCTTGACACGTCAGGGGGGTTGTTAATGGCTGTCTGCCTGTTCAAACAAGAGCAGGTTGCCCTAAGCTAATTAAATTTCTCTCTCTTCCACATCCTTTTACTAATGAAGATTGATAAGGCTCAGAGGAAGGTGAAAATCGCTTTGTAGTATAGTAATTGATTAACTGTTACTTCTGGGGCCTCAGTATGAAGGAACTAGAGAGCAAAGAGAGCAAAAACTTGCACACTATTGGATCTGCCATTTGGTTATTTTTCTAGTGTTCTTTGTCTTTTACAGCATGCTAGTGTCAGTACAGCATAGGTTGCTACCAAAATACTATTAATTTTTTAATCTCTGTCCTTACTGTCAAATACTGGTGAATTTTGGTGGCTCCAGCAAATATCAGAGACCACTTCTGCTGCTTGTAGAATAGTCGTTATTGTCTCTAGAGAGCATTTAAAGTATAATTAGGTGTGGCAATCAAATGGAATGGGAGAGGCAGGAGCATAGACTCTTCAGCACAGGGAGATCAGTGGGAGAGGGAGGAGTCCAAGCATCCTCACACCCAGACTAGTATCTTCACTACTAGTCCTGCCTGTATCCCATAAGAAAGGCAGATGATCTGTCTTCATGTCCTGACATAGATATTCTTTTCTGTTTGTCCTCTCAAAAAGTTCTACAAGCTTGCAAGGGACATCAAGATCATGAAGAAAATATGTAGGATCTTGTGGGAAGACCTGCAGGAACAGAAGAGATTAGAGACTGACGACATTACTTCCGTAAAGCTCCCGTTCTTTGGCAGGAAGGAAGGGATTTTTCTACAGGGAATAAAAGTAAATCTCTTCAAGCATTAAATGAGTGTATTTCTCTGTTCTGCTTGACAAGCTGACTGGTGTCTGGAGCAGGTTTCAATATTTGTGTTAATATCTACCCACATGCCTATGAATGCTCTTCCAGGCATTGCCATCTGTGCATGGCACAATGAAACAGGGCCAATGGTACCTCCTGGTCTTGAATTGTCAGTATAATTTTTCTGAAATGTTTTACAAAGTAAAGCGTCTAGTAAATGCTTAAATGTTAAATTTAATGCTTAGTAAATATGTAAATGTAAAATGCTTAAAGTAAATGCTTTATATTAAAAACAAACATGTTTTGGAATGAGTGAGCTTTTGTCTGAACACCTTTCTAGAAGATGTTTTTTGCAGAATAAAACAGGCAATGCACTAGTTCTACAGAAATTTTTCTTATACAAAGGTATTAGTGTCTAGTTGCTCACTCTGTGCTAGCCTAAAACAAAGCTTTTCCCTATATATATATATATATATTTTTTTTTTCTTTTTTAATCCAGAACAAGAAGTGTTCCAAACCGTCCTTCAACATCAGCAAGTTCAGAGCTTCAAAGGTCTGGCCTCTTTTCTCCTGCAGGTGGTCTGCAAATCACTGATATTGTCAGGTTCTCTCACAAGAAGAAGAAAGGAGCAGCAATCATTGAGCCAAACCGCCCCAGGGTGGTGGGGACCCCAGCTGCATCCCCACCGCCTCTCCCATCACTTGAGGGAACTTCCTAATCATTTTGCATAACCTTCACTTGACAATATGTCAAAGGCAGTGCATGGTGTTTGGAAACAACCACTGTGCTTTGATTATAAACGTCTGTGTCAGGTTAAGTTTAAAGATTGTAAATTTACTTTCTCTACTTGGATTTTGCCCTGGTTTAGTGCAACCAGTTTGGTCATAAATGGACAAGTCCCAGGAACTAACAGAGTCTTTGGGTATGAATTGAGCCTTCCTGATCTGAGCTGTAGTTGGGCAAGGGACAAATCCTGAGGCTGAGCCCACGTACTCCGCAGTACTTCTTGAGCGGAAGAAAAAACATCTTCTGCTCAAGAAAAATCAGAAGAAACATGCAGTTTTCTTCAGCTCCTGAGAAAAATGTTGGCTGCCTTGGAGCTCTTGCCTGCAGCAGATCTCCTGGTGTCCATCTTCTCAAAGATGCCTCATGGAGCTCTGCTCTTCCCAACGAGGGGAGATGGAGGTGCATCCTGTATGGAGTAGTGCCTGGCTGCATGAGGTGGCAGCTCTTAGAACAGCTGAGGCATGTTAGGGAATGGAAATGTAATGGTAGAAGATGACCTTCCTGCTCCTCAGACAGGGCATTTTGAAAAGCTTCTAGGAAAAGATTTTTATACTGGTCAATGGGGAAGGGAAACAACTTACTGCTTCATGCGGTTCAGCTAATTAGCCACAAACTTGGCCTAAAAGTCATGTTTTAGCATTCAGTTTCTAACGGACTTAGTTAAACTTGGTCGTACTCATTTGAGTACTCATATCTTAGAGATAAAGTCAGCAATTTGCTCACAGATTTTTCTTTTAAAATGAAATGAGGGGAAATTAAGAAACATACATGATCAATTCCCAAAGATGACACTTCATTTTTCTGAAATGTGAAGATGTTTGTGGCTTCTACTATTTGCTTTTAGTTCGCTAGACATTGAATGTTTTCTCAGGATAATTTACCTCTGAGAGTGATCCAAATAACCAGAAAGAGACCAGAATGGAGAACAGAAGAGGAAGTGAAATTTGTACAGAGCTGCTTGCAGGAGATAGAAAGCTATGGAAGTTACAGTTTGAGACTGCAATTTCTTCTGGCTAAAGTGGTTCGCTTTGAATGGTTATTATTATTTTTGCATTATGCATTTTTATTATAGCTGATATTAGTGCTATTTATGCTCTGAACTCACAGCTAGAAGTGGAAAGATAACTATGTAAGCTATGTTTTCAGTCCAGAAGGGTTTTATGAACACACTTCATGTTCTTTGCTGTTAACAAAGGTGTTAACTGCTATGACATTAACACAGCTGAGGTGTTTTGTGCCTCTTATGGGCTGCCTTGTACATGGCTATGAATTTTCAAAAATGCATGAACAAGATTCGTAGTTTCTTACTAATATTTATCACTGGCATCTGCTCTCTAAGTGGATGTGGGCAAAACATAGCTGGTTTACAGGACTCCTTGTCTCACATGAACTTAACTGAAAATTTACATCTGAACTCAAGTCACATGGCCAAATACTTAATGCTCTCTCTTTGATCACTGCAAACAATTATTTCCTTGAATATTCTAAACAGGACAGAAAATAGATCAATTTTTAATTTTAAAAGTCATTCTGTGGGTAGAAAGGAGTGCCATATTTCCAGCTGTGTTCTAGTTGGACCTTTCAAGCTCTGCTCATTCACCTTGTTACAGTTGTATATCTTAGCCCCAAAGTCACCTCAGAACAAACTTAATTCATTATATTTCTGCAGGATAACACCAGCCACATTCTCTTTCCCAGGTTTGAACGTGGGCGAGTTATCCTGAAGAAAGGACAGTGCGGCATGAGCTTCTACTTCATTTACTTCGGCAGCGTTGCTCTTACAGATGATGAGGATGGTAGCAGCACCTTGACCGCACTGTATCCTGTGGTGCTTCAGAAGGGGGCAAAGTTTGGGGTGAGTGGCCTCTGTGGTGAAAATACTGATAATTCATGCCTGGGAAAATAAATGAGATGGGTAGGAAGAGTTTGGGAATGAGATCTGTATTCCTGTGCTTTTTGGAACCTACCCTTCTGTTGCAAGGAGAAGGGAAATTCCTTGGAACATAATTTGTGTTGTATGTGGGTTCTTATACCTTCTAACAAAAACTCTAGCACTGGCCATCATGATTAAGCAGACTGGACATTGGGTGAGATGGATCATTTAGTGGCCTCTACTAGGGACAATGTTTGGGTTACAAAATTGACGGCTAAATTCCTAGCATTAACCGAGTTAATCTTTCTTTTGTTCCCCTTTCTTCACTTCTCACCATGAAAGGAAGTTTCTGTATTGAAAGGAACAAGGCGAGTGGCTACAGTTATCTGTCTGGAAGACACAAAGCTATTTGTGGTAGATAAAGACGACTTCTTTGCTAATAAGTTAGATGAAGAACTTCAGGAAGAATTATGCTATCGATATAACTTCATCAAGTAATTGCTTAAAACATTATCACTTGCTTTTGTTTATTTTTTGAGTGTTTAGCTAAGGTGTAATCTATTCCATGAGCTCCCCCAGTATGAGAAGACCATAGATAAACAGCATTATAACAATTGCCTTGTTGTTATATTTCATGTGTTATAACAAGTGTCTCATGAGATCCTATGGCAAGGAAAGGAACTCCCAATTTGCTCTCTGGGACAACTGGTACCTGGTGTTTTGCCACCAGCTGTTCTGGGAGGATTTGTGATTGTCCACTACCCCAGCTACAAATCCTACCTTTTATATATACACACACACACACACACACACACACACACACACACACACACACACACTAAGGTGCTCTTTAAATTTGTCAACAACTTGATCTGGGAAAGTGAACTGTCACTGAATGCTTTGCTTTACATCATGAAACAATGGCAGTTGTAAAAAGACACTGACTAACCTAAAACTGGTTTTATTATTTCTAGGAACCATGGCCTAGGGCTTATCAGATACAACTGCCAAAAATAAAAATAAATTCATAGTTAAAGATGTTCTTCAGCAAGTTCATTGTCAGGTAGTTCATTTTTTTTATGAAAAAAAAAGTGTCTGTATTGCTTCTTTTTCAGGGGTGTGAAATTTTTTGAAAAATGGTCTAAAAGATCAATAGTGAGAATAACCAATAGCTCTAAAATGGAAAAATTTTACTATGGACAGGTGATAACAAAAGATATCACAAAGTCAGACAGTGTAATTCTCATTAGTAAGGTAGGTAATATCCTTTGGAGGTTAACTAATATTCTTGGTGTGCCAACATTGCTTTAGAGTCTGCAAAAAAAGAACAGAAATGGTAATTATGGGTCCTTCCTGAAAGGACTGGAAGATAATGCACTTTATAAAGTGCCATACCTTGGTGGGTTTGATTTCTGTTGGTTTTGCCATTTTGTTGTATTTTTACCTAGTGTCCAGCTTCTTTTCAAACTCAAATAGTTATAGGATCTA
Organism: Nothoprocta pentlandii; assembly: GCA_013398315.1. Classification (NCBI taxonomy): domain Eukaryota; kingdom Metazoa; phylum Chordata; class Aves; order Tinamiformes; family Tinamidae; genus Nothoprocta; species Nothoprocta pentlandii. Next base: position 475,302 of record VZSG01000403.1, read on the forward strand.
TTTTACTAAAGATTCAATCTCTTATGCAGTGTAAGTTACCAGTTAATGTGTCAGAGCCTAATACACAAGTTCTTCATGGCAAGAAAAAAAAATATATTTTTGCTTCATATTCTCTAAGGAAAATAATTTTAAAACTTTTTAAACTAGTTTTTAAAGTTTTAAAAACTTTTAAAATATTGATGGTAATTGTCAAAAGAGACTTGAGAGAAGCTTCATGTTCCGTGCTTACTCTTTTATCTACCCTTTGCTTTTGGAGTAGATGATTTCCTGTTTTTTGATGGGGGCAGTTATTACTACTGAATAACTTTTTCCATTGAACTATAGGGCCTCAACTGCATCAGAAATGCCTTTAGGTGGGTAAATCAAATATATTTAATTTTGTTGCCAGAGTATCTTAAGAGACACTGGAGGTCTCTGGACTCAGAAACACATGTTGCCTTTCAGATGTAATATTATAAAGATCTATAAGGTGTCCAGAGACATTTTAGTGGCATCCTACATAAATATATTGTACGCAAGCACTGCGTACGCAAGCACTGTACGCAAGCACATAAATATATTGTACGTGAGATGGTGAAATGTTCTGCTTTTTTTCTGAAAGTCTCAAAGGCTTTTTTGTTTAATAACTTGCCAGCTGACTCTCAGCTGAGTGATACTAAGAAGATTTAGCAATAAATGGTCTGCCTAGAATTATACTATTTAAATTTAGAGCTAGAGGCAATAACTGGCTTTTTTGAGAATTCCTGTTGCCATAACTTACTTTTTTTCAGAAAGCTGTTGCAGCTTTCTTTTCTCCTGTAAGCAAGCCACATACGTATGTTCCTTTTGCTGCCTCTGAAGAATATTTGCATTTGGAAAACTGTTGAGGAGCAACTGTTTAATGTTATCATTGTTAAATCATAACATTCATCAAGGTTGATATAATATCAGAACCTCTTTTATGTAGATTACTAAGTGCTTGTCTTACCACAGAGTAAGGAAAAGGCTGATTTGCTTAGAGCCACGGAGGGCATTAGTGTGTTAATGTTATGATGCCTGTTTGTTATTAGGGGACCTGTGAAATTTTGCATCTGGTTGATCTTACTGCTTGTCCATCCTATCACAAATGGGTCTGTCGACAGCTCACACATCTTCCCAAGGTCCCTCGTCTCACTGGGAAAACTGGTAAGTTGTGCTCCCTTGCAGGCTTTCTCTGGAAACTTCTGGATAACCATCAAGTTAATAACTCAGAACTTTATTGCCTTTGGTACCTGTGTATTTTTATTGTAGCTTCATGGATACACAGTAATTGTGGAGAGGATCATTTTGCAGTTCCATTCTGAAGTCCTGTATAACATGCTCGTGGTCAAACTCAACAGCCAGAGATGCTTGTAAAGCTGAACTTTGTCCTAATGCTGTTGCTAAGATTAAAGAGTAATTCCAGAGCCTTTTTTACAGCTTTCAGACATTTCTTTTATAGTAAGAAGAAAGTCTTACCTTTACTGAGGAATCAGACAACTGATTGGAGGTTACAATGATAAATGGAGATTGCGGCATCATTTAAAAACCATTAAGCACCTTCCCTGTCCTGGCAAAGGAGCTAGCCTTGCAGAGGTCCTCTACTTGTGCTATTTGGTAGATCTGAGCAGCGTTTCACACTAATGCAAGGATTAGTATCTGGGAATTTAGTGAGGAACTTCCTTGTCTACCAATTGGAAGATGTCCAAGTTTCTTCTTTTTTCAGGAGCTGTAAGCAGGAAGAAATTTGAAGATTTTCCACAGAAATCCTTTCCAGAGCAACATTTAAGAAATCTCAAAGCTCAGGACCTTAAATGTGATATGAGCCAGAATGGTAAAAACGTGAATAGGCATCCCCTTGATGCAGGAGCTGAAAAGATAAATCAAAACCTGGAGAAACAACAGGCAGGAGGCCATTCCAGGTAGGACTTTTCTATGTGCTATGTAAATGAAAATGTTTGTTCAAATCAATAAGTTCTATTTTCTGAAGTATTTCTGACTAAGAAGATCATTTCTTTTATAAGTAATGGGGAGAACTGAACACAAGTTTTGAACGAAAAGTCAACTTGTGGGGATTTGGGGTTGAGGGAAGGGAGGATGAGAGCCAAGTGCTGTTCCTTAATTGTAATTTTTGATGAATAAATTGTAGCTCTTGCCGACCTATCTTTTCAAAATGCCTACACACTGATAAATTGTCCATCAAAAAAATTATCAAAGTGGCTGCGAAAATATTTTATTCAAAGAAAAAAATGCATTCAGGCTTATAGTAAAAATGATATTTGAAAAATAGAAAGCAAGCAAGTTTGGATGCTTCCAAAACTATTCAGGTGTTTCAAAAAGAAAAATAAAAGGGAAGAAAAAAAGAAGGAAAAAAAGTATTATTTAATTGAAGATGTAGGGAAACATGTCAATATTAAAATAAACAAACTCTGACCAGAATCAACCTGCCTGTAGCATACAAAGTTTGACTTTCATATAGAAAAGTTCGCTGTATGTATTTGGTATGTTTCCATGGAGAGGGATGTTCAAAGTTATGCAGACCTTAAAATAAGATGTATATGTTGCCTGTATGAACATTGATTGTATGAGAAGACAGGATGAAGACGATGATGATGGACTAAAAAGGAAAATGTTACAAAAAGGCCCAGATTTAGAAAAGTAGCTAGCTCCATTTCAGACCCACTGAGTGTTTATGAAGCGCTTTAGAAATAGGTGATTGTGGGATATAGGGACAGACCAAGGCTCGGTACAGGACGCAGCAATGTTTCAAGCATGGGAATGAAAGATTTTACTCGGGGAGCATTTATGAAGAATGCACACAAAAAAGTCACATTACTTGACAACCCTTTGCAGCAAAATGCTTGTTAAGGAGGAGGTAGAGAAGTTCAACCCCTGTTTTTGTGTGGAATTGTAGCAATGATGAGTGTGGTGGCACAAAAATTCGGCAGCGGGAAGCGCCTGGGCTCTTCCACAAGACAAGGACTATTTTGACACCATGTGGAAAATTACCTACTGATCTTGCCTTAACAGTTTGCATGAGAGTTGCTGAAATTCATGAAGGTGAAATTGTGGTGAGTATTTCCAAAAGCAAAGTGACGTTAAAAACATCTGTACTAGTCATCATGAAAATCTTTTCAACCTTCCGTGTTACTCCAGAAGTCAAGTGGAGATCTTGCACAAATCATTTCTTAGTGTTTTCTGATATTATATATATTTGGTAATTAGTCAAATAGTTAATTGAATGGCTCTGCACAGGTAGATAACACTGGATAATTGGTAAGAAATTTTGAAAATAAAAGCTTTATTCTGAAGCATCATCTATTATCTCTGCCAGTGGGTTCAAAGTAAACCTTGCCATGTACCAAGGTGGCAGCTTATCCGCCGCTGCAAGGTGGATAAGGTTGAGGTTTTGACATAGCAATAGGTCCTAGCAGCTCTTTCTTGCGTTACTTCCTTTTTACAGTGCAAAGTGACAATGCCAATTTACTCCACCTGGGTCTTCTGGGTTCTTAGACTCAGGAGTGTTTGTTGTCAGTAAGTTATGATGATCAAGTAAGGCCTGAAACCAAGGGAAGAAGGAATATGGGGATTCAGGGTATGCGCCCTCTCAGTATCGTCTGCGGTTGGGCTACAAGAGAGCCTCTGAAGCTTGAGCTACGCTCTGTGTTGTTACTTGGTGAGGTGGTGGGCAGCAAGGACATTGTAGCACTTCCTCCAAGCTGAAGTATAGATATCAATGACTTCTCTGCAGTCTCTAGGGAGAAGTGCAAGTCAGGCTGTCACAGTTCTAACAGCTGACATCACATGCCAAGGAAAGCAGCAAGCAAGAGATTCTCATTTAGTCTTCCTTAATGATATTGGTTGAATCCCTCCTTTAAAATGCACCTTGTAATAAGTCTCTTCAATTCTGCTTAAGAAACATCAGCTGAACAACATGGATCATTTTCATTTTTCTGTTCTTCCACAGGGCATCAGCCAGCACTTCTTCCCTGACCATATGCAAGACAGGCGCAACATGGTTTTGGTCAGTAAGGATGCTGAGGTCATATGGCTGAAGAAGGACACCTTTGAGAAGCTGCTAGATTTGGGAAAAGTTCTTGAATTACACAAGCGCTATCCTAGGTGAGTAAAATGGATGTGTCTGAGAAGCAAATTAGCCTGGAAGCTGTAAACCAGTGTTTGGGCTACTTGCTCAACAAGCACTTACTCCACATCCTTCTTGTTTTTTTTTTATAATAAATGGGAACATCTGGCTCCATCAGAGGTGAAATTTCACAACCAAATATTTGGGCTGTCTTTTCAGTGATGATGAACTATGTCAGAAGTTTCTAGAAGAGAACCAGTGGCAAATGATAAAGAAAGACCTAACAAGTTCTATAATACAAAGAAAATGTGCACCCAAAATAACTCCTGTTTTTGAAAAGCCTGGAGAACATGTTCATAATTCCTGGACCATCAACCAAGCTGGCATTCTGGACCTGAGCACGCTCTATCATAAACATCAGCAGTATCCTCACAGGTTTGTTCCTGTTTACATGGAGCCAACGAGACAACAGCCAGTAATGCCAGAAAGTAAATTGCGACTGATTCATAGCATCATTTCACCACACACTTGTTTAAAAGGACTGTTCTAGAAAGCATGAGAAAGCAGCTGAAAAACATGGAAAAAAGAAACACCATTTTTAAAAAGCGAAAAAATAAATCTGTGTTCGAATTGATTTTTCTTCCCTGCCCCCTTTTATCCACGATTGCTGCTTTGACCTTCAACATATGTACTGATTTTTCCGGTGGCAATTTAGTTTTCCTTTTATTATAAGGAAATGTGTTTATGCCCTCAAAAATTTCACCTATGTTTTATTATATGCCATATACCAAGACTTTCGGAAACTTTTGTGTTTGTATATCTGGTGAGTAGAGCTATCAATGCAACTGAAAAAAACCTCTAGTCACTTTTCCAGCTGAGATGATGAAGTTGTGTGATATAAGGAATATGATGCTTTAAATATGTTGGTTGGTTATACCTGCGATATTTGTGCTTTGGTGTATTCAAAAGGCTGATACTGTTGCAATGTGCTAATCAACCGTAGCACTGACTTCTGACCAGTTCCAGATCAAAATATTTGGTGAAAGATGAAATAATGAACAGACTTTTTTGTGCAATATGTTACTTATATATTTAATACTGAACTTAAAGGTAAGTAATCGATTCATAAAAACATGCTCTTTCATTAAATTAAACCTCTGTGAAATGGGAAGGTCAACCTACTCTTCCAAGGGAGTTGTGTAAAAAAAAAGACATGTCTTTCTAATGAAATAGGATCTAATGAAAGGGAAAGTATCTTGAAGACTTCCCTGAGCTGTGGATGCTACTTCTGGGAGCGTCTCTTACATGAGAAATACAGGAATTAAATTTCCCTGTGCTTACATGATATTCTGACCCGGACTAAAGCTGGGATTGAACCACTTGATTTTTGGAGGCCCCCTCCAATGTCAGTTCCTCTGCTCAGTACTTTGCAGGGATGGAGTGAGCCTGCAAAGATGGCCAAGCTGTGGCTTCTGACTGACCCAAGGCTTTATCCTTTATGGATGCAAATTTAATTTACTGCAGAATATAAATGTGTGCACTGTTGTGCAAGACATCTTGATGCAGAGGGTTTTCCATTTTATCTAACTCAGTTAGTACTTGAGAAATTAATACACTTGTAATATATTGCTCCCTGAAAAATGAATCTGGTGAGATGTCTATTAAAAGGAACACAGATCTCTTACCTAGTGCCTTGGAAGAGGAATGAGATGATGGATTTTATCTGTCTGTAATGTGTAGATTGACATGAATTCCTGGACCTACCTTTCACCTTTTCCCAAATGCTAGACAGTTTTATGTACTTAGAACTAATGCAACACAACTGCTAAACTCGTCTGACCTGTTTTCAGTCTGCTCAGACCTGGGTGTGAGTCTGTTTTCTGTCCAGCTGTTGTGTACTGAGGTATGCTGTGATAAGCAAATTCGACAATTTCCAATTTACAGTATGTGTCTTTCAACAGAAAAGTTCCCTACTTGCTAAAGGCTCCAAAAGGGAATGCAGGCTGTGCTCTCTCGAATACAGACCACATTATGGCCTCAAAGCCAGGCTGGTGTTGATCTGGTGATTTGTTTGCTCGCATGATGACACGCTGTGGTTTTAGGTTGCTGCCCAGAGGATGCTGCAGAACCCAAACTAGTATTAACTCATACCTGGAAATCTCACTGCCGAAGACCTCCTGAGCTGCTTTAAAGCATTCTCGTAAGAAATAAGAGATGTGAGGAAGCTTTTCTTGTTGCATTTGTTCTTGGAGATGCGAACTGTGTGTTTACTACAAAGAAGGTAAACTGCTTGTGCTTTTCCCTTTCAAGGGGGCTTTCATTAGAAAACTAAACCCATTTTAAACTGAGAAGAATAAATAATTATTGCTGAAAACATCATTTATCTGCAAAGCAAAAGTCTGTAATGTAGTACTGAGGCCAAACATGATTCAAACTGGTAATACAGAATATCAACAGTTATGTTACTGCTTGGTAACATAACTATAAATACCTCCTATAAATCTAAACCATAAGCCCAGAGAGTTCAAGTTAACTGTGAACAGATGGAGATGGGAATAACAGGATGACAGGACATTTTTTGGAGACCTTGGAAAAGGTAACATTTCTTGCACTTAATGATGAAATATCTCGTGCTGTCAAGGCTAAGTGATCGGTTACTTGACTAAATGAACCAGTAGTCTGATTAATTTGTGTCAGAGAGGGATGTTAACATTTTCTTAACAAACTGATAGTACAAAAATACCACTGCTGAAAAATAAATTGTTTTTCAATGTTTATTTTTCTTTTAATTTTCTACTGTTATCAACATTTCCTTGCCTTGCCATTAAAATAAATAGTATTGGGAAAAGAGAGAACTACAGTTTGATTTTGATGACGTCTTCCTGTTCACATCTTGAAGTTCTAATCCAGATCATGATCAGTTATATAGCAACAAGCCGTGTCAGAAGGGGTTGGGGAATTAGCAGTCATTGAAGCACCCAAAATGCTTTCCAACATTCCTGGTAGCTTTTACTCTATTTTCTGGAGTGTTAGTAGGGGCTTTAATGTTTGCCTTTTTTAAGACCCTGTTTTTCCTCTGGATAGCCTGTGTTCTACTGAGATTTTTCTGTCGTCTCCAGGGTCAAGCAAGAGAGACTTGAGTTTCAGCTGCTTAGGCAACTGCTGCAGATCTGCAGTTTGGCAGGGGATGCAGCCCTCATCCCAACATCCAGCAGGAGATAGAACAAGGGGTGAAACACAAGGTAGACATGAGCCCGACCTTGTCTGTCTGTCTCTACTTCAAAAACGTAGAGGAGAGGGTGAGCAAAGAAGCCTCCAAGAGCAGCAAAAGGAAGTAAAGGTGAGAGTTCACTGATGACAACTGAACCCGTAAGAACTGATATAATCCCCTAAGTCAGCCAGCTGTGCATTGCATCTGGACTGAGAAAATAGCTTCGTAGTCTTCCTCCTTCCTTGGCAGTAACCATTCTGTGCGCAGCAGGCTGCCCTGTACAGATTAGAAAGTGTTTTTGGAGGCTCATAAGCCAAAATTCATGTCTGTATATGTAGCTTCACACAATTATGTTGTGAAAAGTCAAAGCAGAACCTTTGTGTTCTTCCCCTTGCTGGGGATTGTAGACAGGAGAAGAGAAGGGGTTGAGAGAGCTGTAAACTTTTAGAATGAATGTTAAACTTTGTGTAGACTGGCATGCTAGGGGAGAGTATACAAATGTCTCACTCCTTTGCATTGTTTATGGGAAATACTGCCATAGGTAAACTACAGGAAACCTGTCACCCCTAGGCCTCTAAGACATGCTTAACTCGCAGAATTGCAGAACACCTGACCTCTGAAGATGCCCCAGTCCATCCCCCCTGCTCAAAGCAGGGTCAGCTGGAGCAGGCTGCTCAGAGCCCTGTCTGCCTGGATTTTGAGCACTTCTAAGGGAAGGAGCTCCTCAGCCTCTGTGGGCAACTCGTTCCGATGTTTGACCACTGTGCTAGATGTATCTAGTAACCTTCCTGTGACAGCTTTATCTTAGACTTGATGGAGAGCATAGGTGACTGGCAAGCTGGTCAGTGTTGCCATTGGCACGTGCTCAGGGTGGGTCCACATTCAGCAGGGTTACTCCTGTGCCTTGTAGTAGGCACCTCTTTTGTTGGACAGGTAACAGATTTTCCTTTGTGCTGGATAGACTCAAGTCCTGGAGAGAGCAGAAGAGGCAGGAGCTGTGGGGCTCAATGAAGAGCCAAAAGTCAAGGGCAAGGTTTAGATACCCTATTTTGGTATGAGAATAAACACAAGCTACAGCGCAGAGAAAACCCCTAGTAAGCACCACGAATAGCACTGCCATCCATATCCCACCTATCCTGTGCTAGGATATCCGTTGCTATCCTCCCTGCACTGCAGGATCACAGGTTTCTCCCTAACAGCTAGGGGAGAAGGAGCCATCTCTCTTAACCAATAACCAGCAGTGTGAAAGTTGACCATGTTTTTTTCTATTACATGGTCTTGCAGTTCTGGCAAGCAACTGTACAGCCACAGACCCACTTGCTCTTGCCTCTCTTCTGGCAGGAGCCTGAGAACAGGCTTTGCCGGGTTCAAAGGACCCTTTGCCAGCAGTGCAGCAGGGAAAGGGGAATTCACACATTTTGCTGGCATTGCTTTACATTTGTCCTCCTCCTGGTAGGATGGCAAAGGTACTGACTGCATTAATCCTTTTGCAATACTAGAGGGAGCTCATAGCTTGAACATCCAGATTAAAGCGTAATGTATTGAACAGTTCTTGAGGTAACACATATGGGAAGTGGCACTGAGGGCTGTAACACACCTTTTTCCATCACTGGCAAAACTAAAGGGCTGAATTTCTCTGTAGGAAATGATATGTTTGGCTCAGAGACACTTGGATAGTGAAAAGCTGGAGCCCCAATTTCTTTGGTATCTGAGCACCTCTCTATCACTGTTGGATTTATTTTCACAGCTTCCAGTGAGGAAAAAAGCCCACTCCTCCCTAATAATGTATTTGAGACTGGAACACAGGGAACAGTGTGTTGTGCTGCAGCTTTCAGTCTGTACCTGCCGTAGTGACTCCAGGTGGGCAGCAGTCTGGGGCAGCTGCTGGGTGGACAGAACTTAAATGAAGTTTAGTTGGAGGGTGTTTTGTACCCGAGTTCACTGAGCGTGGGTCCCTGCTCACGCTTCTTTCCCCGTGTAAGCACCTTGCAGGGTATGGCCATGTGCAGGGGTCAGACACAAGAGTGCATGTAAGAGAGCACACAAATAGGTGCATGCAAATACAGCCTATATGTGTGCACAGGGAAGTATTCCAAAGGCAACTTCAGATGAACCCTGGAGACTTGAAAGCATGGAATGAAAATGAAACATGATGGCTGCTTGTTTTGGTTTGCTTCTTTGCCACCTCCTTGTTTTCTGCCCTAAGAATCTGTCATTGGAACAGGGAGGACTCAAATCTCTTAGTTGAGACAGACTTACGTAATCAGAGCAAATTTAATTTACATTACAACCATTTAATAGCTCAGAGCTCTTGAGATGTAGACTTCTAATCCTAGTTAGCTTTACCAATATCCTGCTTCATTATATGTTAACAAATCTGTAGTCCTTTAGGAACAGCTCAGCAGTCACCGTGATGCTCAGGGAGGTTTCTGGAGGTGTCAGTGCAGCAGTGAGTGGATTGCTTCCTTGCCAGAGGTGAGCTGAATTTTACCTGCTCTGCTGAAGTTTGGCCTGGAGTCCTGGGGTTGTGCTGTGCTGCCCAGGAGAGGGCAGTGATGCACAGAGACCCTCCAGCAGACTTGCATAAACAGAGCTGCTTTTTAATAGCCTGCCTGGGCGCATGCAGCTGAACTGCTCTTCCTCTAACTTAGTTTATTCTAAATGTGAAGTGTTTAATGCAAGATAAACAAGTACGATACCACTGGATGGGAAGTGAGGCTTCTTTGACCCTTTCCAGTTCTGGGGTGAGAAGAGCTGTGCCGTGATTCTCCTTTTTACCTCCACGTGGGCAGGGAGAGAGGGATATCTCCCCATGGGGCTTTCAGGTGTTGTCAGGCCAGCCTGAGTGTAGCTGGGAGTCTTTGCCCTCAAGTGCAATATACCAGGTTGAAAGGAGCATAGAGACTGGGGGCACTACATGTAACACAAAATAATTATTCAAATGCAAGCCACAACAGGGGAAATTATGGCCAGAAACATGGTTGCAAACAGGCTGTTCCAGGGGCAACATGCCACAGGACCCTTGGGAAATGCTGAGGATGGGAAGGTGTCACAGCACGTGGGTTCTGTGGCCACCTAAGCTTAAGGACCACAGTTTTCCTGGTGTTAAGTGTTGATTGATTGCAGTGGGAATAGTCTAGGGTCTGAAAGAGATAGTTTTAGAATGGGTGCAGAAGACTGAAGTTTTTCTCCTATATCCCTTGCAGCACAACTATGTAAAGCTGGATCATGTGGTCTTTACTCTTAAAGGACGCAGTAGCAAGAAATGCCATTATTTGCTCTCTTGTAGATGGCACCAGAAAGAGTCCTCTGACCACATCATATTCATTGTCACCCAGGCTGTTCTTCCTCATGGACATCAATGACATCATTGTCAATCAGAGTGTGCTCTGGACATGACGACAAGACAATACACGCGGATTTAAGCTCCAGGGACAATATTCGTGTAGATGTTGCAAACTATGGGGAAGGTACTTGCGGGCCATGTTTATGCCCTCTCTCCTTGCACTGCAGAGTGGGAGAACCTTGGGACTGCTCTAGCTTGCATCCAAGTGCAGCTGTCCCGAGTAGCTACAGCAGCAGCCCAAGAAGACCTCACCAAGGCAGCCGGTCCTGCTGCTTTTCTCCAGACGCTCTGTGCTACTCAGCATTAAGCTGAATGGTCGCTGCAGAGGAGTTCAGAGATGGGCACCACAGGTCAGACGGTAACTCCTGCTCTGTGGAGAAAACAAGGGCAAGTTTCTAGCACTGATGAAAACCAACACCAGTTGATAGAGATGGTTCCAATTCAGCAGGTTACTCTCCTGAAATCTGTGCCATTCCAGACATCTTACATGTAGGAAATGAGATTGGTTTCAGGTGCCTCTATGCAAGCTGTCCCAGGAGGGTTAGGAGTGGGGCTCAGTGCTGAGTAGCAGCTGCTGTCTGGTCTCATCCAGCCCCTCTCTTGCCTTCCCGCAGCAGCTGCTGCCCCAGCAGGAGCTCACGTAGGCTGTGCCCTGTGAGAGATCCCAGCGCTGGCTGGAGGCTCCCCGTGGTTGTGCTGCTTGCGTGGGGCGATGGTGCAGGCTGTGGATGCCTGTCAGCACAGCAGGTAGGTGAGCTGGGTGCTGCACTGACCTGAGGTGTCAGAAGGGCTCCCATGTTCAAATCCCTGTCTCAAATTTGTCAGGTCTGATGCTGCCTGGGGTGTCTCTGCATGGTAGAGATGTCCCCCTTGGCTGCCATGTCCAAAGCTTCTCAGGGAGAGCGAGCAGTGCCCTAAGGCTGGAACCAGGTTTGTGCCTGTGGCCAGGAAGCTTGAGAAGCTGTGAGCTGCACTGAACCAGGCCAGCGTAGGATGAGAAAGCAGAGGCCACTGCTCTAATCTGGCCTCCCCTCCTTTCAGCCTTCCCAAAGAGAGCTGCCTGGGCAGCTGCCCCTCTTCTGATGGGCCTTGGTTAGCTGGCTGCCAAGCAGGCACGTGTGATGAGCTGCCAGTCTAGGGCATGTTCTAAGCTGTGAAAGTAGGAGCAAGATTTTTAGAGAATGAAGAAGTGAAAGGATGAAGAGACAAAGCAGAGAGTGACAGTGAACTCAGCTAGGGTGTGCTCACAGAGATTGACAACCGCTTCCTGTCCCGTATTTCAATATATTGTCTGCTCATGGTAGTCTGCAAATAAATATACAACTGATTTACTGCAAAGACATCTTTTATTCCTGTTTGGTTTTTTTCCTGAGTTTCAAGGCACAGATACAATGAAAGGCACAGAAAATGAGTGCCACAGAAAAAATGTATGTATGATGGTTCTTTTTGAAAAAGGAAGTGTGAAAGATAAGCAGAAACTCTGATTAATATGAAGGATGAAAATAGGAGAGCAATCCATCAGATATTTCAAAATACGGTGAGAGAATACCCTGATCTCAAAATCGAGCACTAAGAGTCCAGAGAAAGAGCCGTGTCCTCTTCCTAGCTATACCAGAGCAAGAACAACCTCAGGTATTGTCATTTAATTTCCTCCTGACTTAGTTCTCTATGTGCAAAGGGTGATTGCTCTCTCTCTGACATGCAGGCAGGTTTGTTTGCAGATGTTTTGGTCCCATAGAGATGAGCCAGAGAGGCACCTGGGAAGAGGTTTTGTTACCAAAGATGCAGCTACTGGTGAAACGTTGAGAGAAACATCCTGAAGTCATGACAATTTTGAAACTGCCAAGCACTCAGAAAGAAACAGTGAGTTCCTGGGTGGAATGTGTTGCTTTAAACCTGAGCCTTATGGTTTAAACAGAGAAGTATTTCCACGTTTTTGCCTCTTTTCCATATGCTATATTTTTATTCCTCTATTTGTGATAAACACTTAGCATTAGGCCATTTGCCAAGGTGGAGAAGGTTCTGTGGGTACCCGTGTGGGTAAATGTCTCCTTCCATACCCCATCTGAAAGATGTTCCTCAGAACAAGGGTGGCAGCACTGATGTCAGGAGCTGCAGGTTCTCAATATGTGCATGCTGCAGGAGGAGGTTTGAGGCATGCACATATTGCTTCGTCTCTGCCATCCACCTGCACACACTTGTGGGAACTTTTTCCTTTACTCTTCTTTATTTTCCTCATTGGCTAAAACTGAGTCTTGCAGTACTTGGCCTTATTTCCAGACTGCATTTTACCTTATAGAGAAAAGGACTGTATCATTCTCTTGGTTTATTACTTAGACGTATGTGTGTCTTTACAGTGCACTCCTTCAACACCCTCCTTGGCAGAGAAGTCCTGAGGCCTCTTGTCTCCGTTTTATTGTTTAGGTGGCTGCTATGTGCCTCACTGCAATATTGCAAAATGCTTCCAAAGATGAAAACCAGTGTTTGAAGATGAGGACGGTCTGCGAGATGGCTTTGGACACGCGCCTCTGAGAACAAGAATGGATCCAAAGGCTCTCGGGAAAGGCTCACGCTGCTTTTTACCTCCGTCCACCTCTCCATCAGCAGGAAAGCACCAGCAGCCAGAGGTAGGGTCTGCTGGCCTGTGCCTAAATGCCCACCTGCCTTCTCCAGCCCTTCCCAGCAGCATCTCGCAGACGGAGCTGCTGGTAACGGACAGCAGCCCCGGGTTCTGCTGCGAGAACTTAATCTGCACTGTCGTCCCTCATTACTGCCACTCGCTGCTGTTGAGCCCAGCCATGAGAGGTCACGGGATGACATGAGAGAGGCCAGGCAGGGGGTGCGCGAGACGCCCTGGCAGGCACTGGGAAATATGGGCAGGCTCAAAAGAGAACAGCCACCCAAACGCTGCTCCTGGCGGCGCCGTGGGGATGGCCCGGGAAGCCGCTGGGTTCACGCGGAGTTGTCCCGCAGGTCACTCTGCAATATGGTAGCGGGGAGCCGCGCTGTCGGGGCCCATAAAGGCAGCCCTCCTCGCGGGGCGGCCGTGGGGGAGGAAAGCAGGTTTGTTTAGAAGCATTAGTGTGCCCCTCCCCCGGGCCCATTAGTGGCCCTTATTAAACCAACACAGACAAAGAGCAAAGATGCCCTCGTTAATGGAGAGTCTCCGATAATTACTCTGCTCTGCCGCTTCTTTTGGGGCCTGAATGGCCTTTGAATAATGTTTCTCTTGCTGTGGTTGCAGACAATACCCTCGCAGACTGCTTTAAGCGGTGCCAATCCCATTAGCAGAAGAATAGCAGGGCTTTCTGGCTGTGTGGGTGTGTGTGCTTGCGGGGAGCATGGCGAGCTTGCAGTGGGAACCAGGGCCACATTTGCCCGCTGCTTTGCTCGCCTCTTTTACCCGCCACCATGTGAGGAAGCAAAGCAGGGGAGCGCTTGGGCGAGGCTCTGTTTCCGAAGCAGTCTCCCTGTTTAAGCTGTGTCTGAGCCGAGGAGATCCAGAGAACCTCTTGCTGCAGAGCTGGGCCTTTCTGCTCGCTCGAAGGGACAGGGACAGTGGCTTTCAGGAGGGACGAGCTGCAAGGCAGAATCTCTGCAGGGTGTGAGAGCATCTTGTCCGGCCTCAGCTCGTGTTCCCTGGACCAGCTGCTCTCTCACACCCATGCAGGTCACTGGAAGGGACGGAGGCCTAACAACCTCCAACACCAGCATCAGTCCGTGCTGCTTCCTTATGGGATGCAGCAATGGGGTGACAGCCATCCCTCTGCAGCCAGTCCATTACAGAGCATGAAAATGGCCATAGCAGCCTATTTAGGGAGGGTTAATTCTTCTGGGCTGCATGCACCTCGAAGGAAGCTAATTAGTGCTTTCAATAGGTAGCTATCACCAAACTTGTAGGAGTTGGGAGTTATTCTACCTGAGCCCTTCTCTTTGATCTCTCTTTCTGCATGATAAGTGAAAATAGTGTATAGCTGGGCTGGCTGTGGTGTTTAATTTAATCATCTGATGATATTTGTTTTCACAAACATGAACTCAAGGAACAATTATCGGAGAGGTTTCATCTTGTGCTGAACACGCCAGTTAACGGCCTTTCTGTGAGGAAATAGCTTCTGTGTGGGGAGTCAGTAATTAAAATGTGTGAAAAAAGGCTCCTTCTTCAGAGGCAGCGGGGAAAGACAGTGGGTCTAATGCTCAGCTGGTGTGAACTGGTAAGTCTGTCCATGGCCACGATGAATTGGCATTGCTCCTGGGCTTGTTGAGAGGGCTTTAAACGACGTATGAGGGGGATAAAACTGGGATTGCTAGGGATGAGCCTAGGGGCAGCATGCCAGGGTTGGGAGAGAGCTCAGCCGCCCAGTCAAAGTGCATCTACACCAGTGCACACAGCACGGGCAGCAACCAGGAGGAGCTCGAGGCCACGGGGTGTCAGGAAAACACAGTCACTGTCACTGAAACGTGGTGGGACCCCTGTCAGGACTGGAGCGCTGCCGTGGATGGCTCCAGGCCCTTCAGAAAGGATAGGCAAGGAAAAGAAGGAGGTAGCGCTGTATGTTAGGGAGCTCTTCGATTGCATGGAGCTCCACGTGTGTGATGGAAAAGCGGAGTGCTTATGGGTTAGGATCAGGGCAAGGCCAGCAATATCCTGATAGGATATTAGGCCTGATATCCTGGTAGGAATCTGCTGTGGGCCACCCTCCCAGGGTGGAGAGACACATGAGGCATCCTACAAGCAGTCAGCGAAAGCCTCACAATCAACAGCCCTTGTTCTCCTGGGGGACTTCAACCTACCAGATTTTTGTTGGAAATAGCAGGCAGAGAGAAAACAACCCAGGGGGTTCATGGAGTATATGGAAGGTGACTTCCCGTCACAGCTGGTAAGTGAGCCTACCGGGGAGGAGCGCTGCTGGACAGAGAAGGAATGGTGGGAGATGTGGTCCGAGGCCATCGAGGGCAGAGTGACCACGAAATTCAGGTTAGATATTAGCAAAACTCTACATGGAAAGAGTGGCGACGCATTGGAACAGGCTGCCCAGGGACGTGCGGAGTCACCATCCCTGGCAGTGTTCAAGAAATGTGTAGTGAGGCACTCAGGACACAGTGTCGAGGGCCTTGCAGCTGGACTCAATGATCTTGAGGGTCTTTTCCAACCATAATGATTATAGGATTTTATGAGTCTGCCTAACACCAGCTGAAGATCTGCCCAAAGAGTTCTGGGAGAATTTTCCCATTTAAGAGGAAGATATTTAGAATTATTACCACAAGGAGCCCAGCTTTGGCATAAATGGTGCAAGGATCCGTTTTTGTTGGACAGGGGTCTGCAAGTACTCGCAGGAGATGTTCAGATCTAAAGGACACTTATTCCTGCAAGCCCTCATATGAGGAAAGCAGCTAAGCTCCTGCTTTTATGCTCCTAGAGCTAACACAGAGCCATTTCCTCCTCCTTTTGGTACTGACTCTAAATGTTTCCACAGCCTCAATCTGAAAGCTAAGAACAAAAGTGTAGATTGGGGACTTTCGGGTGGAGGGACGATGGTTTTCATTGCGGGACCACGCAGGGCAGGGGCTGCTGGTCACCGTATGGCTCGTTGCCTGCAGCCCGCGGGCAGGAGGCTGAGGGGCGAAGTGGGCAAAGGTGGATGGTTTGGCTGCAGAGCCGCCATCACGGCCCCTTTCAGCAGCACGTCCTGCTCAAACAGCCTGTGCTTTCACGTTGGTGGGTGGCAAAGTGCTCAAAACCATTAGAGCTGCTAATCGGGAAGTTACACTTTTAAATGTCATGGCAGCAAACTTGGAGGCTCACATCTCTCCAGAATCACGGGCCGCGGCACTGCAGCTTTAGGACAACCTTTCGGAGTAATGTTGGTCGCTTGGAGTTTCCCCGGCCTCGCAAAGCGCAGGAAGAGACATTCCCCCCCACAAAGGGAAGGGGACGCCGGGGAGCATCCCAGCAAGGCTCTGCCCTTTGAAGCCGCGGCCAGGCGAAGGTGGTGATGGACGGGGGTCTAAATGC
>VZSG01000403.1:492153-562345 GCA_013398315.1 Nothoprocta pentlandii
TCCAGGTAACTCCCCGCGCCGCTCGCTCGCGGCCCCGCCGCCTCCCCGCGGCCCTGCAGCGGCGCGGCCTGCCCGCGCTCGGGCACCCCTGCCCCCCAGCCGGCCCAGGAGCCAGGGGGCTCGCGGGGCTCAAACAACAGGAATTGAACCCTCGGCGCACGAAATCGGCCCTGAAAGGCAGAGAGAGGCACCTGTGCAGGGAGCAGCCGCTCTCCCTGCCCCGCAGAGGGCACTTGCATCGTTTCTGCAGTGTCTCACGGGCTTGAAATGATGCTGTGTGTGGCGTTTGGTATAACCAGGCGTTGTGAGGGGTCTGCCGGGCTTTCGCAAAGAGCATTTACAAGGAAGTTGTGGTTTGGTCTAGAAAACAGCCGGGACGAACGCTTGTGCCGGGGCAGTCGCATGGGTCGCTAGCAGGACAAGCAGCCCATGGGGCTTCGTGGTTGCGCTGGGGCTGCCAGGGCCTCAGGACTTGGCATGAAGCTCAGTGGGGTTTGGGGCGTCGCTCCCTTCCCTTCTGCCCTCCCTTGCTTCCCCCCCCCGAGAACGAGCCAAACCACTGTGGCCCTGGCTGGCTGAAAGACGAGAAAAGGCCTCATTTGAGGCATGGGGTAGTCCCATCGATGTCAGCGTTATCCACTAATAGTTATGGGGAATCAGAGTCTTGCTGCACAGAGGCTCGAGCTGCCCAAGCAGAGTGGCACAAGTGCCATGACTGGAAAAAAGGCTCAAAATCTCGCATCAGGGCGGCACAGACAGCATTGTGATGGGCAGATCCTGCGCGATTCATTGCCAGGAACTTGGGGGAATCACCTATCC
Source organism: Nothoprocta pentlandii (assembly GCA_013398315.1). Lineage (NCBI taxonomy): Eukaryota > Metazoa > Chordata > Aves > Tinamiformes > Tinamidae > Nothoprocta > Nothoprocta pentlandii. The sequence continues at coordinate 492,973 of VZSG01000403.1, forward strand.
CGTGTTCCTGTGGAGGCTCCTGAGGTTCCTACCCTTCTGGCAACTGTGATTCCTAGTTGTATGGGGGGTACTGGGCAGTCCTGGCAGAACCAGAACCTGGTCGTTGCTTCTGGCTTGGTGTTCGCCAGTGAAACCTGCTCTACAGAGCTAGGTATAAATTAATTGTGCACTCTGACTTAGACCTTAACTTAGACCTTAAAGAATTCAGCTATAATTATTTATATCAACTGCTGCTTCATCTAGAAAGGTCTCACAGCATCTTATTGGCCCTGAGTCCTGCTCAGAAGCACAGAGGTGACTTCATCTGGCAGCTCCCTCCCCTTGGTACATGTCCTTCATTGCCTAAATGCAGGGCCAGCAGAGCACTGAGCAGCAGTTCAGCTGGCTGCAGAGCCAGGGCGAGAGGAGCAACACCCTCGGGAACCTCGTGCCTTCCATTTCCACCCAGGACTCATGGAGACACAGTGTTTTCCTTAAAAAAGATGAAAGTCAAGCTTCTAAGGACTGCTCTTCCCTTGCAGCGTAGTTCTAAAAAGTGTGGAAGAGGGAGACATTTATAAAATTTCAGTTTGCATTAAACAAAAATCTGTTTTTTTTAATCAGTTGATATATTCAGCGTTCTTCCAGGCTGGAAACAAGTGGGTATCTCACGACAGGTACAATTAGAAATATTGAACTGAGTCTTATTTTCTGATCTTTCTTGCATGTCCAGTTCAGTCACTTCTCCTCTTACCTTCCTCTCAGATACTGTGTTCCCCAAGACTCCCTCTTCCCCATTCTGAACTCGGGAACTAACAGGCTGCTTTTCTCCCGCGTCCTCGCGCTGTCTGCCTGCCTAGCAGAACGTGCAGGAGTGGCTGCAACCAAGAGCAGCATTCAAAGCGCAAGTTACATCATTTCAAGCGAACAGGTACTCTCAAAGCAAACAAGCACAAAAGTAGAAATCCTTCATCCTCCCTTGTGTTGTTGGGTGGGACTTCATGTGTGCTGAAGGCCACGCGTCTGTGCCCGAGGCCGAAGCACTGCCTGGTTTTGCTGGATTTGTCCTGGAGGGTTTTGCACCTGAAACACCAGCCTGGTGCAGTTGTGCCCATGTGTAAGTGCAGGGCTGGGCCTCCACCTCCCTGGCCTTGACTAAGTCAAAAGGGGCCAGCAGGCAGCGTGGGCAAGGAGGCAGCTTGGGCTTGAGTTTGCCGTTGCACACGAGGAGCTGAGGTAGCCACGTGTGGCGGTGCTTGGCTGGCCTGCAACCCAGCCTGCGTGCCACGGGGAGCTCGCTCTTCTGCTCTGTGCCTTAGTCATTTCCTTGGGAAGGGCTTCGTGCTGCCCCAGGTGCTGAGCTCTGCCGGGTAATCAGCCCCAGCACGTGAAGCAACCACCCAGCCCGGTGTTTGTGGCGCTCTCCAGGCACGAGGAACAGGGCTCACACGGCTGCCACGCAAGGCATCGGTGCTGCGGCACTTGGGGGGCTCTACAGCAGTCTGCCCTGGAAAGGAAATCCTCTGTGATCTGCTGCTCTCCTCATCCTCTGTGTCCACCACGTTGTTTGGGTGCCATGTGCTCCTCAGCGCCCTGGAGGTGGCTGCATTTCGATTATGGCTTCCAGTGCACAGTTACAATTAAAAGCCTTGTGCTCTGCAAGCAATACTCGTATTCATCACTGGACAGGGCAGCCGTAGCTGGGACGTGCCACACGTAGAGGATGCCTGGGGAGCCTGCTTGTTATGTGCGTTGGGTCGAGCCAGTGCCAGGGGTAGATGTATGTTTGGTCCTGTGGTCTTGCTAAGTGTCTGCTTCCCCTGCTCCACTGCCTGGCCTCCTCAGTTTCACCTCCTTGCTTGTTAATTCTGTCTACTTTTTTTCTTTATTTTTATTTTTATAGCGTGGAAGAGGTCTCTGCTGTCTCTTAGCTTCTCTGAGATTAAGCACTAACTTCATTGCAGCTCTTCCTACTCTTTACCTCTCCCTGGCTCTAGCAGAGAGAATTTAGGAGCTCTTGCTTACTGATAGATTTTAGCAGTTCCTTTTCATCATCAAATGCAGGGAGATGGTAGCAAATAGGTGGGTTTTGTAGCAGAGATGTCTGCACTTGTATTCACAGTGGTCTTTAGTGCTTGACATTGCAGTCAAGCAGTGCTTACTGGAGAGCCCCTTCTCCAGCCCTTGTGATCTTTTCCTCAGTATTGTCCATGGCTGTGTGCAGCAGCAGCACCAGTCAGAAAGTACTTATTTTGGCACAGGTTTAAAGTAAGAACTTTAGGAAATTTTAAGCAGCTAGAGAGCTAGCAGTGCATGTGTGGGGTTCCTAATCCCTGAGAGTAGCAGCATTTTATACTGCTCTTTGGTTACAGATGGATGGCATGCAGCAGAAGGGGTCTGTTTGGGAACCTTGTAGGCTGTCTTCAACCCATAGCCCCTACAGTACCCTGCCTCCTGTGGCTAGGAGGGAGCTTTGAGGGAGCTCGGGGTCAGGAAAAGACTGACAAGCAGATAAAACCTCACCTCTGCAAGTGAGCAGATAAAACCCTGCCCCGCTACGTTGGGGGGACGCTGTAAAGATGGCACAGCACAACAGCTTGCACTTTGCTGCTGTTTTCACCACTTTTTGCAAGCAGCCTGTGCCACAATGTACAGAAGTGCAGACAGCAGGAGAGACTTGGTGCCCGCTGCGCATCCTTGTCCCTTTGCTGTCTGTTCCAATGTGCCCCCTCTTCATGGCCCACTTCATGGTTTGCCAGGGGTTCAGTGTGGCAGATCCAGGCTCCCAGGAACTGTCACTCACCTGAACGCCTCTCATTCAGGCTCTGGGCACCCTGTGTGACCCCCAGAGCCAGCCAGAAATGTTTGCAGCAGCAAAGCCCCTGCGCTGCTGAGGAAGCTCTGCACTGATTTTCCAAGGTGCAGACATTGAGTAGCAGTTGCTCAGAGCCTGACAGAAAAGCCCAGCAGGTATTACCCACAGCAGCCCCAGTCGTTGGTGTTTGAGGGGGCTGCACATCCATCTTTCCTCGGATCCCCTGCTGCTTAGGCAAGGCTTGCCCAGGCCTGCAGCACACCAGAATTAAAGGCCTCTATTAAATGGTTCCTTGCAGGGTATGTTCATCTGAATGTGTCATCCCGGAGTTTTCTCTGCTGTCAGATTGCCATCCCTGCAGCTCCTCTGAGCGCTGCCTCGTCTTGACGAGGTGAAATGTCCGTCTCTCTTGCGGCATGACCAGCAATCCTGGCTCTTTACCTCAGCCGTGTGAGTAACGTGACCATTATGCGCTCACGTCAATAAAAACATTACTCATGTTGCAAGGGCACATTTAGTTACCTGGCGCCGACATGCTCGTGCATGTGTGCACCTGTGCCAGGTTCACACTCTGAAACACACACTCTTTAGCTGCTGCCAGCTCTGTGCCAAACTTTACTAAGTACAGGGCGCTGTGTTCCTTCCCTTTTTGTCAATGAGGTTATTTCCCAGGGCCCTGCATGAGCTACATTTCTCTGGAAAATTTCATATGTTTCCAGGAACCATAAGTAGTACGTTTTATAGTTCATCATGTCCTATTTTTTGTCTTTTTCCTTGCTCCTTCTCCTGTAGGGAGTGAATACCATTGCTTTTCTTCCCGGATGAGACTACTGGAGCCATTTACTGGCATATCAAAGTTTACTTTCATTTGGCTCCCAATCAAAAGTCAAGGCCCTTGTGCAGTTGTTGAAAGAGAATGTAAGAAAATGCCATGTAGAAATGTAAGAAAATTGTGTTGCTGGAGAACACGTGGTGGCAGAATCCCAGTGCTAGAGAGGATGTACTGCACAACTGTCCTAGCAATTCCTCTGCAAGGTGGGGACAAGCAGCCCTGCTGGGGTCATCCTGCACACATTTGTTGTGCAGGGCCAGCAGAGGAGCTGCAATTTGTGAGCCACGTGACGCAGGGACCTGTCATCTCCCCGTGACCTCGTGATTCAGCATCTTGCTGGACGTGAAGTCACTTTGTGCTTCTGGAAGGCCACAGTTGTCTGCGTAACTGCTGGTTAGAGCCAGTGTCACAGCATCCAGGAAACCTGCAGGCACCAGGAGCACTCAAAAATGAACCTGCTAAATGTGAGTGAGGATTTTCCCCCCTTCCCTCCTACCTTTCTGAATGATTTTGAGTAAAGCACAGCAACATTATGTCCTCCACCACTGAAACTCTTCCCCTGAAATGTGTCTGTTTCTGTGGTGTGCCGGGAGCCCTTCTGGACTGGCTGCTGCTCCGGGGGTTCAGGGAGCAGGGCTGCTCCTGCAGCCTCTCCGCGGTGGCATCTCTGTCTGGAGCACCCTCTCTTCTCTGCTCTTGACCGTATGATTAAGGGTGCTGTTTATTTGAGTGAATGTGTGTAGCAATTTTGCAACTTTTAAATACTCTCCTTGCCTTTGAGACGGGGTAAGTGGATGTGCTGCATCACGTCATGGGCCTTGGCCCGTCTTCGCTCGCTCTTTGCTGTGTTCTGCCTGCGTGCAAGCCCCAGCAGAGCCCGGGAGAGGCCTTGGCTCGTGGTCCAGGGCCTGCAAGCACGTTGCTTGCAGTTATTCCCGGGCAAACCATCGTGTCAGAGCTTTACAAGGTGAGACCTGAGGCAAAGCATGACACAGTAGCCCCAGCTGCCCATCTTCCTCCAGAGATGCTGTGTTTTAGGTGATATGAATCCTGCTGGTGGTGGAGGGGTCATTCATGCCCTGTGTCCCCTTCGTGGGGTGGTGGTGGCATCAGTCTCCTTTGGCTCATGAGAGCAGAAAAGTGCCTCTTAAAACTGCTTAGGCGGTGCATTTCCCTCCTGAGCAAGGCAAAGGGACTGTTCTGCCTTCAGGAACCTTGTATACAAATGTTTTGTGTTTCATGCTGCTTAATTGATGTTTTTTCCTGCTAAGCATAAATCTATATGGGTCTGATAGCACTTTAGCAGCACTCACAAGCTAATGAGCTGCTAATTACCAGCCCTGCCCAGGCTAATTAGTTCCATGAAAAGCATATTAATCTAGGCAGAGGGCTGAGCTAATGCAGCCTCCCTGTTCTGGGGACCAGGGCTAGTGTGGTCAGGAGTGGGACATGGATCTTCACACCTTTGGCTTGTGCTGCGTGTCTGGGCTGTAGGCACCATGATTCCTTCGAGCTGCAATAAGACCAGCTAGCAAAGGACCAGTCCCCAGGGCTCAAGAATTTGCACGTTTTATCTTTCTGATGCCAATTCTGCACCTCCTGCAGCATGGCAGAGCCGTGGGTTGGAGGGAGGAGGAGAGGGCATCAGGCCTGGTCAGAGAGCAGCCAGTGATGAGATCCTTGGTGAGACCTGCAGCCCTGGTCCTAGCCTGGAAACCTTTCTTTTCCTCTCCACTTCCCACAGCGGTCAGCTGCTTGGAAGTAAAGACGTGCAGTTTTCTGACGGTTCTGAGGGTGGTATATTTTGTTTTGCTCGTGGGATGTGTCTAGGACTTTGGTTGTTGCAGCACCTTGAATAGGTGCCCAGGGATGCTGCCGAGAAAAGGTCCATGTGAGTGCTCTGCAGCAGCCTGTGTGGCAAATATTGCAGCCCTGTGTACTCGGACAGGTAGGAAAGGAGCTGCTGCCAAGGCCCACGTCAGTCCCCTGAGCGTGGGAATGCAAACAATCCACGAGAAAAAGTACTCCTAAACCCTTCAAGGCTGGCTGGCTTGTACTGCTGCCCCTTATTTTTTATTTTTTCTTAACCACCTCTTGGGAACATGTGTGACATGTTCCCTAGGTGGCTGCATTTGCAATGTTGATCAATCCCACGTTGAGTGCAGCTCTCCAAAGCTTATGTTGGTTAATCAATGTTGTCCCTGTGGTTCCACTTCATTCAGTGCCCCAAGCTCCTCTCTGCAGCCTCCCACCCAAGTGACAACCTGCACATTGAACAACACAGACCAAAACCAGTTACTTGATATCCCGATGCTGTTGCGCAATGAGGGAGAAAGGGGCTAGGACTATGGGAAGAGTTATATGATTAAACAGCCTTCTGTGGGAAGAGGCTCCTGTTAAAATGATGTTGTGTTCTGCTTTACAGGCCCTCTCTGTCACTGCGAGTTTAATCCCCAGGGATTGGAGTCGCGCTCAACTCTAACCGACCGAATCAGTCCACATTGTGTCCGAAGACAAGAGTTGCTTTGGTTCCTTTTCTACCACGAAAGATTTGGACTGGCGAATGCATTTGTCCCATCTCCAAGCCAACGGAGCGGCCAGGGCACATGTGAAGCGGCTCTCGGCCTGGATGTTCACGCAGGGTCTGCTCGGTGCCACTGGCAGCGCTGAACATGGAGGCTCTCGAGGTTGATGATATTAGCCCTGCGCTGGAAGTCACCGAGGACTTTTTCAATAGTTTTGATGCGAAGCTTGATAAGATCGTGCAGCCTTCGGAGGTTTTTGGGGTGCAGGAGGTCCCTGAGCTGGTCGGGCGCGAGGTATTCGATCAGCTAACCGAGAGCAGGAACCTGAGGAATGTCGCCTCCTTGGCCAAAAGCGGCCTTCTCTGGGATGGCTGCAAGAACGGGCTCGTGGAGAGCAAAGCGCCGGCCCCGTTCCCTGCCCGGGAGCAGCTGGCGGGGCGGCGGGGCAGGGCCGCCGACGTGAGCGCCCCGGCGCTCGACATCTTCTCCCTGTGCCAGCGGCGGCGGGAGCGGCCGCGCTCCGTGAACGACCTGCTGGCGCCGAGCGAGGGGGCGGCCGCCTTCAAGCCGGCCCACGGGCGCTCCCGCTCGGACGCGAGCCGCGTGGACTGGGCGGCGCTGCTGGCGGGCGCCGCGCGGCAGCCGCCCGCCCCGCACGCCGCCTGCGCCCTGCTCTCCTACCTGGCGCTGGCCACGCGCGAGGACCTCCAGGGAAACACAGGTGCGCACGGGGCTGCTCCGCGGCCTCTGCTCGGCAACGGCACCCCGGAGCAGGAGGTGCTCGTGTGAGGGAGAGGAGCCAGGCTCCTCGCGTGGTGGCCACCGGCACAACTCGCTTATCTCCACTGTAGCTTGCTTCCCATCTGCGTATCTAGGGACCTGTTTTTAAAGTTATCCCAACTCCCGTTCTTGCACGGTCTGAGAAACTTTATTTGCTTTACATTTTGCTCCTGCTTTATCCAGTTTGAATCAGGTAAAAAGCATTGGTGCTTGTGGTGTATTTCTGATCATTTCCTTACCTGCTTATCCTAAGCTGAAAGGTCTTTGAATGGTAAAGCTATTTGAAGAATGGCAAGTCCTAACAAAGGCAGTTTTTATAATATATATATTATTGAAGAGAGCTATTAAGTAGGGAGTATAAAAAGCTTTCCTGCAAGCTCTGCTCTATTTCTTTAAGAAATGTTGACTGTTCAGCTCAAAAACAATTAGCAAAAGCTCGAGCATCCCATGTGTCCCTGTCGATACTAGTGCATCTCTGCCAGCTTTGTATGGGATAGAGGAAGTCCTGTTATCAGATTGACGCAGGCATCTCCAGTGAGACACGTGGGGCACTGGTTTCAGCAAAGGAGGCTTCTTCCTTTTCCTCTCCCTGGCGGCCTCGCTCGAAGAGGCTCTGCTCGTGCCTTTGGAAAAGCTGAGCTGGTGTCTCCCTCTCTGTGATTTATGTGGTAGATGCCAGAAGGGAACCGTGCGCTTGAGGGAAAGAAGAACAGCTTGTGCCACAATGATTTTATAATCTAAATAACGGCATGACAGGAGTTCCAGAAAAGGCCAGAGGGTTGGGGAAGATGATACGTGTGGTCAGAGGGCACTGGTTATAAAAACCTGGGCTAGCAGTTAGGAAGATAGGAAGAACTTCTTCACTGTGAGGGTGCCCGAGCCCTGGCACAGCTGCCCAGGGAGGCTGGGGAGGCTCCTGCTCCGGAGATCTTCCCAGCCCACCTGGATGCGACTGGGTGCCCCGTGCTCTGGATGTCTCTGCTGGAGCAGGGGGTTGGACTAGATGATCTCTAGAGGCTCCTTCCAACCTCAACCATTCTGTGACCACTCTGTGACTCTGTGGGGTGTTCATGATTAAAAACCCAGGCGTGGGCATGTCCATGTGCCCACAGAGGAGCTGGCAAATGTCGTGCCACGCAGGTCAGCACGGGTGCCCTGGCTGTGTCTGAGGCTTAGGCTTTTTGACCCAGTTTCCATATCCTGCCCTCAGGAAAACAGAACGGGGTGGGGGAAGCGGGGGTAATTATTTATAGTAAGAAATATCCGGAGCGAAGAACTAAGCTGCTGGTGTGAGTCATTCTGTATTTCCAGGCTTGCTCACATGCTTGGCCGGCGAGGATCATTTCAAGCCATGATTTGGTGGCAGCTGTGGTGGCCCAAGGGCTCCTGGTGGCCTGGACCCGCTGGGGGATCAATTGCAAGGCCCTAATGGCCATTAAACGAATGGCTGTGAGGTAGTGAGAGCAGCTTGGGCCCTCTGTGCTCCTTGCCCTGGGGAAGAACTTCCCCCCGCAGCCTGCAGAGGTCCCTTAGAGCCCCGAGCTTGCTGCAAGCACTGCCTTTTCACAGATAAGCTTCTTCCTCATCTTCATGGCGTGTTTATTACTGAGATTGCCTGTTCCTGTAACTCACCTTTTCATAAGGCAAGTACAGTGGAGCTGGATCCTTTCCATGCACCGTGAGAGGAATGATTTGGGCAGAAGTTTTGCCCTTGGTGGCCGTGCCCCAGCTCGTGCCCTTGAGGGGCACACTGGGTGCTAGGGAGCAAGCCCCACGTGGAGCTGGCAAAGGAGGAAGCTGCATGGAAACTGGAGGCAGAATTTGTATGTCTGGCCGTGGGGCTGCAGGCAGAGAACTGTTCCTGCCGTAGCCAGCGCGAGCCTGTCTGGATCATTAAGGCACAACATGTGAGCAGTTACCTTGGACAGACTTGCAGATTGCAACCCTCTGCTCCCTGGACACGTAGGTGCTACAGCCCTTTCCCGGGGCTCCTCCTTTGCCTGCGGAGCCCGCGAGCCCCGGGGAGCCTCCAGCAAGCCCGTGTCCTTCCAGCAGCAACGATGCTCGTGCTCAGCCAGCCTGTTCATTGGGACAGCATCCAGGCAGGGTCGTTGGCAGCACTGTGACGCTGGGAGCAGAGATCCTCGAGGTCTGAGGAATCCCTGCTTGGGGCTGCTTCCCCTATCCCAGGGATCCTATGGACTTCAGGGACCCTTTATCTGCTGCAGCCAATGCTAGCCCTACCTACCATAAGAAAGCCAAGATTCCACCTCATCCAGCTGCTGTCACAAATGTTGTGCTCTGCAGAAAGGATGAGGCTGGGGGGACCCTGCCTGTGAGCTGGTGAGGGGAATTCAAAGGGGTTTGTACTTTGACTGAATTTATTGCTTGTAAAAGGAGCAGGTGAGAGCTGTGCACCTAGGGTTGTTGACACCAAGAGCTACAGCAAACCAGTCGTGAGGCCTGCAGGTCTCCTGCACTGTGCAGGACTTTCCCCTCGGTGATGTCCTCACGTGAGCTGGCGCAGTTTCTGTGGCTTCCTTCCTTCGCTTTGAATGAGTGAGTTTATACCAAAATCACCTGAACCACCATGGCTTTTACAAGTACATTCAAGTCTCTCCTGCTTTTTGGAGATTTTTGTTCTTCCCGCTTGCAGATGGAGCATGTGAGAGCATAAATCCAGTGCTTCTAGGAGAGAAGTGCAGTTGTTCTGTAGATATTTGCATTTACCATGGCTAACTATTATATGAAGTGGGGAGGAAAAGAAAAAGCTAACCCAGTGTTGCCAACCATGGACAAATCTAAAATTAAGAGGTTGCCAAGTTTGACATTTCAAATCAGGTTTTGCCTCTGCTGAGCTTAAAGAGAATAAAAATAGAGTAGTTGTTGTGAGTGAATGCAAAGCACTACCTAGTTAAAAGGTTTTGTTAAAAATGAAAATAGAGTAGTTGTTGTAAGTACATGCAAAGTGCTACCTAGTTAAAAGCTTTTGTTACTGTAAGGGTCCCTTGGGAAGAGGTGGCACAGGGAGAATGAGCCAGACTTGGCTACGGGAGAGCCAACTGCTGGGAATTTGTTGCTAAATATCAATCCCATTGCTTGGGGAAAGGAGGGACATCCAATGCACCTGCCTGAAAAAGGTGCAGGAAGAGCCAGGCAGGAAGACGGGAGGAACAAAAGGCTGCTTTTCAGGAGGAAGGAAACGGGTCCCGCGGATGCCGGTCGCACCGGCCGAGCAGCGGTTCGTCCCTGACCCGGCCCCGGTGAGCTGAAGGCCAGGTCTTAAACCTGAGTTGAAAGTGGGGGTGTGTGTGGAGACTGTTTTCTTGCATGGACCTTGGCAGCCTCTTCTGTGAAGCCGACTGCAGACGAGCAGCCTGGGATCCTCTGCCTTGTCCTCATGCTTCTGCAGGCTGCCGTGAGCGGGGCTGCACGTGAGGCTTCCCCTGTGTCCATAACTCCAGGTAAATCCACCCAGCTTGGGATGAGGCAGGAGCTCCCAAGAAAGAGGCTGGAAGCGGAGGGAACACACGGCCCGTCCTCAGCTGCTGCATCTCCCTTTGTTCCCTCTGCCTCCTTCCCCCTCCTTGCTTGAAATTATAACTCCAAATGGCTCAGGCGTGGGCCATTTACTCTCATTATTTCCCTTCTTTTTATTTACTCTTCTTCAATTTACTCTGCCCGTCTCTGCAGGAAGGAAAAAAAAGATGCTGCTTCTCTTTGGAAGGTGGACGGAGGGAAAGGGAGCACTTAGTATCCGAGTGGAAAGGTATTATCAGGCACAGGGCACATCAAGGAGATCAAGAAGCAGAGGGCTGCAAGGTGTGTGTGTTTAGTGCACGGGTGCATATGGATGTGACCCCTCTCTGCCAGCCTCACCTAAAGAAAACGGGATATTGGAATATTAACCAAGCTGGCTGCTGGTTTTGTCCTGTGTGCAGCAGGACCTGGTGGAGACGATTGTCAAGAGCTCGAGGGAAGCAGGGAGAGGGGCTGGTTCTGCCCTAACCCAACAAAAGGAATCAAAAGCCCCCCCCTTTTGCGTGCTGGCAAAAGGGGGGGCCCGGGGAAGGCCACGAGTTGGTCTTGGCATGGAGCAACTTGAACTGTCATCTGTACCTGATGGAAGCGAGGGAGCCGCAGCAGCGCTGCCTCCCTGATTGGATTAATAGCAAACGAAGATGACTCTAGAATGGCTGTCCATTATCTGCACTACAAAGGGATTAGTGTGGGTTTCAGAGAAATTAATGGCTTTTGAGTTAGCACAGAAATACTAATGAATGTCAGGCCAGAGATGTATGGGGAGCAAAATTGGTTCCCTTTTAGCGTGCGCATGCCTCTGTGTGTATCTGTCCATTTGAGGTAGCAAAGCAGGCTTTTTCTCAGCCATTCTAAGTCTTGGAGTGGGCTTTCAGTTTTCACATTTAGCCAAAATGCACTTGAGTAGCTTATTTGTCTGCAAGGTATAGTTATATCGACTTCTTTTGAACCTTTTCAGACCTAGTGTCAAAGTAGTGAGGTTTTAAAAAATAATAACAAGCCTTTTTTTTATGATCTCTGCAGGAAATCTTCATAGGTAAAGTGCAGAGCGTTTTCAACATGGTGTTAAATACAGTCTCCATTCTGGATATGTGTGGGCTAAGAGAGGAAGCTGAGCATGGGCTGGCCCAACAAAACCCTGCCCTGGAGACCTAGACACCTAAAGGTGTCGTTTTTGCTGCAAACGTGGGTGGGAAGCAGCATCCTTGCCCCATTTTTCACTGCCTGCCCCAGGTCTGCACGTTCATGTTAAGTATAGCCACACTCTATGTTAATACTCATTTATGTTTTTGACTGGGACTTTACTTTACAATGAGTACATTGTAAATACTTAAAGTTGGTATGAGGAGCTAGCCAGGACTTTCTGTTCTTAGTGGTCTCCTTGCCCAATAGACAACTCTGTCAATCCACCATGTGCTTTGCAGCCAGGAAAATCTTTTGTGCCGCCGTCTACCCCATCACTCTTTCAAACGTTGTCAGCCTGAGGGTAGAAACCACGGGTTGAAGCAGCTCTGGATTTGCTGCAGCGCCCTAAGGTCAGTTGATGCTGGTTGTGGTTTGGCCGGGTTGTGCCAGGCAGAGTTTCAAGAGCCCTTCCCAAGTGGTTCCCATGTTCCTGCTTTGGGAACAGAAGCCTCCAAGGGCAATGGGCAGCTGGAAGCTGGAATTTCTCTGTTAATTCTGTTAACTCAACACCTACGTTGTTAATTCAAAGCCTATTGTAGGTTCCCTTGCAAAGAAGGTGAAGCAGAAGCCAAAAAGGAGCGAGAATTGTTTCAGTGCTGGGTTACTTGGGGATGCCAACTATTAAATTTGTCTTTAGAGCATAACAGTGACTTCCTCTGAAGTTATATTATATATAAAGCCACACGTGCAGCCTCGGGTGAAAATACAGTGTTCACGTGTGTTAACAGAGGCTGGAGTGTGATGCAGGTTGGATTGGAAACAAGTTTAGCACCGAAACCCTTTTAAAATTCAGAAATTCTTTTAATAGCTTAGTTTAAATTCTTATGATCCTGATGCCCAGAGGAACTTGTGCATGGGCTGATTTTCTCAAAACAAAGAAAATTCCCCTTGACTTCACCCTGGGCCAGGGCTTTTTGAAAGGGCCTGATCCAACGCATTTGAAATGCTGGGGAATTTAACATGTATCTGAGACTGGGCAGCCTCCTTTTCAAAATAAATAAATAAATTGGTCATGTCTGCTCATCCTAACCTTGGTTCTTATAAATAAACAAAACTCCTTTCTGGTAAATGGAGCTGGGCAGAATGTTCTGGTCTTGGGTCTTGCCGAAATGCCGTGAGAAGCTCCTGTCATTGGACACAGTTCCGCACTCCCTGCCTCCTGGTGAGTCTGGTACGTGAGTATAAAAAGGTGTAAAATACTATCAAAGATGTTGCTAGAGGCACTGTGAGAGAGACATTGAGACACCAGCACAGAGCTAAACTGGTCACTTTTGTGCAGGATTTAGCATTTTGGAGCTGCCATTCTTGTTTTACTTGGTAATACCAGACTCTTCTGATGTCGGGTCCGGAAGACCTGCTCTGTCCTCTGGGATAATGTCAGGAAAATGGGTTTGTTTCTCTGTACTTCTGTTTCTTTGCAGAGTGTTCTCACATTTCTGGATACAAAAGTGCTACACTTTTCTTGATTCAAGCGTATACTCAAAGGTGCATGCATTTTATGAATCCAGATAGCCTAATGGGTGACGGTTGTCAGTGATATTTTTACTGAAAACTCAAATTATACTCAAATGTGTCGTGAGATGTATGAACTTAAATGACCTAACGGCGAGAAACAAGTCATTGCAAAAGAACCAACTGTGATGTTTCCGTTGTGTCTTCCAGAACACCAGCCGACGTTTCCAAACATCCTGAAGAAGGGATACTTGGAAATCCGAAGGGACGATGACAGCTACTGGCAGAGCTGTTACGCCGAGCTCTCCCCATGCGACCTGTGCCTGCACCGCCTGGACAGCAGCGGCAACGCGACGCTTCCCACGCTGTACCCGCTCGCGCGCTTCCAGAGGGTCGCGCTCACGGGCAGCGCTGAAGCCAAGGTGGTGGATGCGCTGCTCTCGGACAGCTCGCGGCTGCAGCTCAAGGCCGGCTCCTCCTGGGAGGCTTTGGACTGGGGGCAGAAGCTGTGGGAAGCGGCGCGCGCCTCCGGGCCGCTGTTCGGGAGGCAGCGGGAGACGCTGGAGAACGCGCCCAAGGCCGACGACAACAGCGACCTTCCGCAAACCAACGGATTGCTGGAGAAGCCCATGGAGCTTTTCCTCTCCATGAATTTGACCGAAAATACTAAGGAGTACCCAAATATTCTCAAATCGGGGACTCTCTATAGGTTGACTGTCCAGAATAACTGGAAGGCATTTACGTTTGTCTTGAATAGATCTTATCTCATGGCATTCCAACCAGGTAGGCTTGACGAAGACCCTCTGCTGAGCTACAACATCGACGTGTGCCTGTCGGTCCAGACGGATGCCCAGGATGGCTGTGACTCCTGCTTTCAGGTCATTTTTCCTCAGGACGTCCTCCGGCTGCGTGCGGAGACGCGCCAGAGAGCCCAGGAGTGGATGGAGGCGCTGCGAGCAGCAGCCAGCGCTGCCAGGAGTTTGGGTCAGGACCTGCAAGTCACGCTTAGGAACAAAGCTGGAGATCAGCCTTTCGGAAAAGAGCTGAGGAAGAGCAAGCGCCAGTCGGTGACCACCAGCTTCCTGAGCATCCTGACCACCTTGTCGCTGGAGAGAGGGCTCACAGTTCAGAGTTTCAAGTGTGCGGGTAAGCAACTGAACTGCAGAATCGGCCCAGGAAAAGGGTGGAAAAATCCCTTGGGAGCACTCGCATGCACTGCAGCAGCGCAGAGCTGCTCCCTTCCTCCATCTCCAGCCAGGGAGCCTCAGCGTGTCAGCCTGTCTTGCTCTCTAAAATAGGGAGAAAAGCCTATGAGGTGTATGAGGTCAGGAGTGCTTGAGTAGCAAACAGGTATCAGATCCGTGCTTGCTCCGGAATCACAGGGGTTTGCATTCCAGCTTTCCGGTTTCAAGCCTGTTTCTTTCCTTTTATTTCTGTCTGCTGTCCTTTTTGGAGGCCGGGCTCACCTGGCAGCCTTGGTGCTTGCTGCGGTGCTGCCGCGAGGCTGCGTGGGCTCCGAGCCCCAGGTTCACGCACGGCCTTAGCTGCTGCTTTCCTCTCTTGAGGCAGAGCTGAAACGTGGCCTTAAGCAGCTGCATCTGATCGTTCTTAACCAGAACCCCAGTTGGTGTGAGTGCAGACCTAGCCCAGGGCTGTGATGGCCTCAACGCCACCGGGTACCTGAGTGCTTTAAAAACATCTGATGTGCAAAAAAGAGGGGCAAAGCGATGCCTTGTCCTTGCTGGTAGGTGTGAGAATGAAAGCAGCAGCAAGAGTGGGACCGGGTCAGGTGGAAGCCCCCGGGATGGACTGAGCCCAGTGTGTTACCCAGCACATTGGCTTTGTGGAACTCCAGCAGACAGCAGAACCAACAGCCTTGCTGTATATATTGTCCATTCAAATAGAATTCCCTTCTCCTTGTTTTTTTTCAATGCAAAGTTCAGTGGAGAAAGATTTTTGTCATTTTGTTCACCCTCTGCCTGAGATGCAGGAGAGTTTTGAGTGGGCGTTGCCAACAATCTCCTCCAAAGTCCTCAAGCCTGAGCTGGAACTTCTAGCTGTTCCTGCAGTACAAGTGAGTGAATAATCCCCCTTGTAACTGGAAAAATACCACTTGTAACTGGGAAAAGCTGCTGCCGAGGAGGCCCAGTGGGTCCCTCCTCGCGCCTTGCTCCCTGCAGGAGCTTGTGCTGCTCCCCTGCACGGGCTCCTGTTTAAGCCAAGGGGCCTGCTGCTCGTAATTACGTCTTGCAGGCATTGAGAGCCCTTTTCTCCAGGGCTCCTGGGAGGGGAAAGCTTGGAAAAGGGGGAAACGGGGAGGAGGAGGGAGGAAGAAAAGTTTTGCTGTGAATTCTTCAGCCATTTAGTGCAAATTCCTGTAATTACCGTCTTTGTGTCCTGTCCCAATGGCACATAATACAGCAGAAGCTTTTCCTAATTGAGACCTTACAGGAGGTACAAATCCCTCCTTTGTTCGGCCTGACAAATTAGTGCCAGAAAGTGGCAAGGTCCGAGTGGGAATCAAAGGCAAGCAACACAAAGATGGAACTTAAGGCTACAGTAATAACCCTCTCTAGTCCTGCAGGGCTGGGAGGGAAGGAAAGGGAATGACCAAGGGAAAAATTGAGGGGCTTTTTGTTTTGTTATAAATTCCCTTGACATGACAGCACCTCAGGGCTGCTTTATTTACTTAGGAAAAGTGATTAAATAGCAATACAAGAGGGCAGCCTGTTGTCTGTGGTGCTGCCCCCCTTCCCGCAGCCCCCTGCTGCCAGCTTAATGGAGTGACAAAGCGCCTCCGCTGGGCCNGACAGGGACCCTCTATTATTATTATTATTATTATTATTATTATTATTATTATTATTATTATTATTATTATTATTATTATTATTCCTCTCCCCTCCTTCTCTTTGCAGCCCGTGTGGGGTTTCCCTCCGCACTCCTCCGCGTGCATTGCCCTCAGTGTCCCCTTCAGAAAGCACCCTGCAAGTGCAGCAGCCTTCGGGCAGCACCGGGACCTGCATCCACCCGGCACAGCTCCGGTCTCCCACCTCCCTTCCCGGGACGCACAGCCAAGCCTGAACGTAAATAGCTATAGGGGGTGCCACAATTAATTAGCCCCTGTGCTTACTCCTAGCTCCCATCCTGGCCAAGTTGCTGCCCAATTCCTGACTGCTGCAGCACGGCAGCTCCTGTCCCCTTTGGCCACACAGTGCCAAGCAGCCAATTCTGCGGAGCCCAATCCTGCGGGCACATGGGGGAGAAAAGGAATGGGGAAGGAGAGATCCGCTTGGAGCGTCCTGGGAATGGGGGACAAGGAAAGGAGGCACCAGGAGGAAGCAGAGGGATGTACTGAAGGGTTCACATGGGAAAAACGGCACCTCGGCTCTTCTTAGCATTGAAAGCAAACCTGTAATCTACTGAAATTCCATTGGGAAGATCCAAGCAAATAAAAATTCAGAAGTTGAAAAAAAAAAAAGAAAAAAGAAAAGAAGCTTCATTGCAGTCCTTTGACACGTAGCTAGTATTTTCTAGTCCTGGTTTGTTTATGGAGTTCTGTTCTTAATGTGCACAAAGTGCAAGGCTAGGTTTGGACTTTTATGTCTTTTCAGTGTTAAAGTTGCAGGCTTAATTACTGTTAGTTTTATTAAAGGGGCAGAATAGAGCCTTGCAACCTGCAGCGTGCACGTGGCAGGCCCTGTATAGGGGACAGCTCTAATGCCAGCATGCAGAATGTTGCATATGCCCAGGTAGGGCTGTAGATCCTGACCTACCACCCGCATGAGAGAGAGCAAAGACAGGTCTTTGTGTTGGGTCGGGTTGTTAAATGGCAATAATGGAAGTTAATTCAGGGCTTAATCCTGAGCTCCTCCTAATAGTCAGGAAGTTTCTCCTGGCTCAGGAGCATTGGGCCCGTCCTTTGGGTGGGATTGAAGCGGGAATAGGGGAGCACTGAACCCTTTGTGGCTTCTGGGGAAGCCAATCTAGAGGATAATCACAGTGGGATTTGCCTATGGCTTAAATAATTGCAGCTGCATAGGGTCAAAGCCACACGGCTTCAACAGAGAACGTTGTGTGTGTTTAATTTGTTAGCCTTTTTTTAAAAAGAAGTTGATAAGAAGCTCATAGAAAAATAGGCAAAGGTGAGTAAAGGGCCAGACTTTCTTTGGAGGTTTAAAAGTTCAGATAATTTCTTTAGAAAGAGGATTTCTTTGGCAGAAGGCTAATGCAGGGAAAGGGACTAAGCGTAGGAAGCTCAAGCCAGGGTGGGAATAAGGGGAGCAAACACCTCGCAGAACGAAGGCTGTACAGAAAATGGGCAGCAGGAGACACGCTGGGACCTCAGATGCCTCCTAAGTGTGTCTGCCTGCCTCGTGGCTTTGGGCTCATCCATGAAAAAAGGTCGTGGAGTGAATGGGGATGGAAAAGCCTGCCTGAAACCGAAGCGCTTCGCATGTCTGTTCTGTGTGTGCTGAGCAGCCAGGGAAATGTCGTCGGTCTGATTGAACGCTGCACATTGGTTGCTGTGCTTCTGCTTAGGTTGTTCTGTGGCTTTACCAGGCTGAAAGCTTTTTGAAGTCTCTGGGTCATTATCTTCTCTCCGTTTTTTATGTTGCTGCTAAATGAATTAGCTTCCAAGCTAATCTGTCACAAATTTAATTATGGTACGTAATCATGAGAGAGTTGCTTTTTCCTGATACTGAGCGAGGAACTTTATTGGATAAGGAAAACAGTTGGGTACTTAATTCTTGTTTGGTCTTCCATTTTCTCTGCTTCACTGGGGAGCTCCTCCGATCTCTTCTTGCTAAAAGTTAAAAGAAATAACTATCTGGGTTAAAAAAAATACTGTCTGCCTTTGGGGTTGAAGAGTTGTATCCACGTGTCCTGGGTTCTCCTTCCCAGGATCCCTCTCTTTCCCTTGCTTGATTCCAAGGCTGTTTTGGTGCTTTTCCTTTGATGGAAGAGCTGGAATTGCTCCTTCCCTTGTTTTGCCAGCAGCGCATCTATTCACAGCTTGCTCTCCAACACCCTTCGGGCAAGGATGGGTCTCCAAGCCCAGGAGCTGCACTGTGGATCTCACTGAGCTGCTTTGCTGGAACTGGGCTCTTCTCATTGGGAAGAACCCAATGTTTACAACCCAATGCTAAACCAATGCAAGGGTTTAAAGCGAGGAGCCGGTAATGTCTTCCTCTCTGGCAAATGTGATGTTTATGTTCCTGAACATCCGAGCGCAGGATTTCCAAGGTGTTAAGCCATGAGCTATTCCTTCCTCCTCTTCCTTCTCTTTTTCTCTCGCTTGCTCTTTTTTTTTCCCTACCTTAAAAAAGCAAAGTAGCCTAAGTGGGCTATGCCACAGGAATATGTTTGTCACACTGCATCACTTTGAACTGCATAACATCAAAGAAAATCAGGGCTTTGATAACTTGATTTGAAAGGATTGTAGAAATAGCCATCATTATGAATCACAACAGATAGGAATGGAAAAGATGGTGATTTTCAAGCAGCGAAACCTGTAAGGTAAAGAAGAATGTAAGGTGGGTGCCACATTCTCATCTAAAAGAAATCTCAGCCTCACAATGTTATGTAGCTTTGCAGAATATGATCTACTTGAGGGTGTGAAGAGGAATGGGAAATGCTCTGTGTGAAAATGTGTTTCTGAGGAGCTAGGGAACAAAAATAGGTTCAGCGAAGCATTCTTGGGCTTGTAAAATACTGTTTATTGGAGTGGATGCTAATGGTGTCTGTAGCTGTGGGGTTCCTGTGGGGACACTGGCACTTGAAGGACAGGCAGAAATGCCAGTGTGTGGGCCCTGCCAAAGGGGTGTTAATAACACGCCTCTCACTATGGCCACCTGAACATTTTTAGCCTTGTTCCCTAAGCAGGTTGCTGTGCGTCTCCCAGTCTTCAGCTCTGGTACTGCTGGAACCATTTTGTTGGTCCATTTTAACCACGGTTGAGAGAAAAGACAGAGGTGGGAGATATCTGGTGTGCCTGCGTGTTCGGTGAGAGGAGGCAGTTGGATGAGGGAGAGATCTGCTTCAGTCCCTTCCAGCCCAAGGAGAAGCCTTGGTCTGCGTTTATTTTTCACCCAGGGACCCTGAGCAGGAGGCAATGGGAAGAAACCAGTGACCCTGATGTGGAAAAAAGTGTCAGGCAGACCTCATAAAGTACAAGGTCATGCAGGGAACCCCTGCCGATCCATCTGGATGTGGGGAAAAGGCCTGGCTGTCTGGAGCGAGGGCATGGTGCTTCTCTGGCCTGGGGTTTTCTGTTTAAGCTTCAGTTTTCAGATGACTTTCAGTGGCTTTTAAATGCCTGATGTTAAGACATTTGGCAGCTGGTCTAGTCTTTTGTCTTTATTTCCTGAGAGCTGCAAAGGCCCCTCTGCTTTCTGAACAGTTTTTCTTGCTAAAGTCGGTGTATGTTGTTTCCATGCTTGTGGCAGAATATTGGTATTTGCTCCTTTATCTATAGGGAATGCGGAATACTTAGTTGGTTGTTTAAAAAAGTGAAGTGTCAGCAGGGGGGACAGTTAATTTGAGCGTTGTGTTTCCCAATTGTGCACGTCGGGCACAGTCAGTCTCCTCTCCTGTCTCTTCCGCAGGCTGTCAGCGCTCCATAGGCCTGTCCCATGGGAAAGCCAAGGTGTGCGGCTACAGCGGCTGGTACTACTGCAGCTCCTGCCACGTGGACGACACCTTCCTCATCCCGGCACGCCTCGTCCACAACTGGGACACCTCCAAACACAAGGTCAGCTGCTGCAGCTGGGTTTGCTTGCAAGTCACCCCAATCGCTGCTTACATCCAAACATAGACCTCACAACAGGTCGAGGATTAAATGTGTTGTCTGCTAATGACCTTTAGGGCAGGTGATGATAAACCTGCTAAAAACTGGTGTCATCTGCAGCAAACATGACACTTGCAGAGTACACTAGGTCGCATCTCCTGGCACAGACCTTTCCAGAACACTAACAAGATGGCAGGACAACACTTGTTCGGGCCACGCAGACAAAAATAAAGAGAAAATTCTACACCTGTTCACTTGTTACACAAAGGGCTTTTCTAAAACTTCTGTAATCTGCTGGTTGCTGCTGCCTCGGTGGTTGATTGCTTGGTAAAGGCAACAGATTACATGGCCCAAGGAATTACACCAGCAAACGTGGTAGCTGTTGTTCTGCTGATGTTCTGCTATCAGAGAGAGTTTAGGCTGAAATAACAGCAAACTTGTCAGGAAAACAGATGTTTGATGTTTTGTGTCTGCATATATTATAATTATGGGCTATTTGTAAAGGAGAAAGTGAGCAGTGCATTCCCTATTAGAGGAAAAGCCGCTCTCCGGAAGATGAACATTTGTCTGAAGAGATTATTAAAAGGTAGCCAGAGCCTGCCATGAGGAAAATGAAATGCAAGATGCTTCAGAGTATATAAAGCTCCTGTATGTAGAGAGTAAAAACCTCCTTTTCCTAGAAACCCTGAAAAATATTTAAGGGTTATTTCTTTGGATGCTTTTCCCAAGGACTAAACTTGCTGGCCCAAGGCAGTTGGTTAATCCTGATGTAGAGAAAATGCATAGTAGGCAAACTGGCCTCATATCAAGATATCAGTGATATTGTCAAGAAAATAAACTTTTATTTTTTATGTAAAAGCTGTGCTCTGTGCTCCGCTTCCTGTGGCCTAGGTGTAGGCAGCTGACACATAAAGACTGAGACTTTTAAGCTAAGCTTCAGTTGAAAATCACTGTAATTATTACAGTGAAAAATCATCAATTTGCACTTTCTGTAGACAAGCAGAACAGTTGTGAGGTGGTTTGGGAGCATGACCGAATTTCTACTCATGTCTGATTGTGGCGAAGTACAATCAGATTTATGGAAGGAATGACCTGCTTTTCCCACCAGGTGGGAAAATGCCAAGTCATCCCCACCTATTAGAGAGGGAATGGAGATCCTGCAGGTTCATGTGCCAAAGTGGCCGTGCCATAGCTGAGCTGAGACTGTTGGTTGGATCTCTTCAACTTTCTCCCCTCTACATATAGGATAAACTCTTTACTTTTGGGAAATCTATCGGATTTTACCTTTTTGATCAACTCTGCACATATATGCTTTTATGTCCCTTCCTGCTATTCTCCCACAGGAATCCAACAGTGCTTTTCCAAGGCAGAGCACATAGTGCCTGTGCTTTTACACCTAGATTTCTTTTCTCCATTCAGAGATGAAGTTTGATGCCTGTTTCTCCAGAATTGTCTAAAAGGCAACTTAATGCTGGCTGCAGCACTAACTAATGGTAACGAAGCCACGTGATCCCTTAACAGTATATTGATTAGATGCTCTGATTTGGCAGAGACAAATATTTTATTGAGGAGCAAAAAAGCAGCATAAAATATCTGGCAACATATATGCTGAATGACGCCAAAGAGCAGAGCTTCTCCTAAGCAGGCAGCCCTGCCTCACACAGGTAACGCTGCAGTAACCCCTGGAGCTGCTTCAGGCCCAAACCATGTTTATTGGCCAGCAGAACTAAAACAGGGCTTCAATCTCTGAATGCTTCTGTATTTCACACAGTCTGTGCTGTGCCTGTCAGCCCACCAAGGAGGGAAAAGGAATGAAGTAACTTAAATACTTCACTCCCTCCAACTCCTCTGCACTTCTTGCCCTCTGCAGAGGTCTCTGGAATCTGTCGTGTTTCTCTTAGGCAAAGCAAGCACTGATACATACCCTGGCACATGGGATTTAATGTAATGTGAGTGATATAATGGGATTGTACACTTTTTTTGGTCATTTTTCATGGATTTCCCCACAACTAAGCAGCGTTCTTAAGGTCAACTTGCAACTATTAAGTAAGCTTTGCCAAGGCCGAGGTTCTGCTCTGCTGCTGGCAAGGCAGCATGTGAAGAAACAGAAGCAGTAAAAATCTGCAGAATTGTGTCCTCCCGTCGCTAGGATCTTGGAAAGCAACAATACACTGAACACCTGCAAGCATGTGGGTAAGAAAAGGAGAATCACCTGGGTTGTAATTAAAACTGCTTCACAGAACCTGGCCACCAGACAGGTTTCTCCTGTCATAACCAAACCAAGCAATTCAGTCCCCAGCTCACAAAGGTCTTTTATTTTCCATCCTTTTCCCTTGTTTCTGTATTTGTGTTTTTCATGAGTTTGTGTGAAGGGAAAGAAAGAGGCAGTCTTGGGAACATCCCTTCTTCCTTTTGCTTTTGCCAACTGGTTTCCCTGTTTACTTTGGAGAGAGAGAGAGAAAAAAAAAAACAGTATTGCAGTTTGGTTGTGGTGGCTCCTGGGTTGTTGGAAGTGCCAGATGAATATAGAGGAAATGGACTTCCCGGCCAGAAGGCTTCAAGGGAGACCGACTTCTGGTCAGTTGAATTCTGAAGGGCAAGTTTGCAGCCTCTAGAAAATCAGGGCCTGGAAGTATTAACATCCATCCTTGTGTGGCATTGCAGGTTAACACGCTGCCCTGCTTTGTACCTTCCCATTCCTACCGGCTTTAATTTAGTGGGATGGTCCAGTCTCCTTGATAAAATGGGAGGATTCTAGGAGCACAGGTCAGCAGAGCTTCACTACATTGTACATTGTGCTTTGGGGTCTGGATTTGTGCCTTAGGTAGAGCTTGCAGGACTTGGAGATGTGTCCTCAGTGATGCCCTTCCTCATAGATAGGTCCTTTAGAGGACAGAAGTCAGGAAACTGGACCAAGATATGAGAAAGAGGAGTGGGATGGTTTATAGAAGTGATATGTTTAACATGGCTTCTGGACCTGAGAAGTCAGTGACATTATGGTTGCTGTATTAGCTGTGCAGCTGTTGGTGGGAAGGCTCTCCTGAGTGTTATTTGTTATATGATTATTATGCACCGTGAAAAGGCTGCAGTTAGGACGAGCTTTCCCTGCCTCAGACTGGCTCTGTCACTGGCAGTGCTGCTGTTTTTAAGGACATCTCCTGCTTTTACTTGCTTCCTATTTTACAGCCCCAGAAGGGAAATAACTTCCTAAAGCTGAGGAGACTGTGGGGTGCCCTTACTGCTTTTGTTACTTGCATGAAAGGTAGCATATTAGCCTAATTCATCCCTCCCTGGCCTCAGTGTAAACACTGATTTAAAGGAGGACTAATTGAATTGCGGAACACACAGTATTTCTGTAGCGCGGTTTCAAGTGACTTGCAGTTCATTTCTGATAATCCCATCTTCCCTTTTCCAGCTGTGATAAAATGCAGAAATAGGGAGGGAGAGCGACTGTGGTCTTCTCACCTCAAAAACAGGAGTGTCTCTTCCAGTGAGAATAAAAGTCCCATTAATTTATCAGGATTATAGGAGCTCTTTGCAGGTGAAGATAGAGCACTGCCATGAGAAAGGCATAAGAAAATTTTGTTTTCATCTCAGCAGATGAAATGCTGAGCATGAGTAACCCCAGTAAAAACAAATTTTGTTTAGCTGTAATTTAAAAACCTTGATAGATGTGCTTCTCGGTATTTCTTTTTAACTTTAAGTGTGACATTAGAAGAAAAAAATAACATTAGAAAAGGAAATACATACAAGTCAAGCTGTACTGTACCATCTCAGGGTGTAGAATTCCAGTGTACTGTAATTCTCCATTTTTTTTTTCATTCTTAACTATAATCTTAAACAAACTTAGACAACTTAACAAACTTAGACACTTAAACAAACATAGAAATATTAACAGGGAAGAATCTTGCTGATCACAGTGTTTAGACTTGGGAAACACTAGTATGCAATGCTGTCCTGCAGTGAAAATACGTGCCTGAAAATATCACTGTGCTTGATAGGCTGCAAGAAGTTTGATTGGGTATGAGCAGAGGCAGCCTGGGTCTCTCTCAGCTTTGTCTTTATCTATATCTGGTAGCAGCAGCATTTCAGAAGCAGAGCGTAACAGACCACAGAGGAGAAGAGGCACTTAAAAAGAATTGGGAGGAAAGCCTGGCTGAAGTGCTTGCTTTATTTTTCAGGTGTCAAAGCAAGCCAAAGAGTTCCTGGAATATGTGTACGAGGAACCACTGATTGACATCCAACAGGAAAATCCCATGTTGTACCAGCATGTTGAACCTCTGGCAACTGTTGTGCGCCTGAGGCAGCAGCTAAAATCTCTCCGGGCCTATTTGTTCAGCTGCAGAGCAGCAGTGGCCGAAGACCTGCGTAGAAGGTAAGGACCAAGGACAACACACAAGACAAGGGTACAGTTGCTTTGTTTTCTTTTTTTTTTTCCTCTTTTTGCTCCCTATTCTGAAAGGTGTTACACATTTAGAAAGACACTGTGCTTCTACCTGATTTCTTGGGCAGCCAAGTACCTAATACTGAAGGAAAATGGTTCCAGATGGTTGAATGGGGCCCGAGTGCCAGAAGTTGTTCTTGAGAACTGTGAGCGCAGGGGCCACACGTTATGTGGGAGCACCCGGAGCTCCTCAGGCTTCCTCACCCTGTGTGAGGGTGTTTAGCCAGGGCTGACACCTCCCTGACACAGGGCTTCCAGGTGCTCGAGGTGGGTAACCACATTCAGGAGCTCTGAATTAGCACGTGGTCAATGTGGGAGAGGGGCCAGAGCCAGGCCAGCCTGGAGCCTCCTCTGCCCTTCTGCCCTGGCACGAGACAACTCGGGAAGTAGGTGGCCCCAGAGCAGCCACGCTCCTGCTCAGCACCCACCTTCTCTGCCCAGGGCAGGGCTGTGCTGAGTGTTTCTCTATTGGAAAATAAATGGCCATAGCACAGCAGAAGGCATTTTGTTTGTTATTCCTTTCATATTGAGTTTTTCTTGGGGGAAATCATTTTCTTGGGGGAAATTATAGGTTTATAAAAGGCGAAATCCATTTTGGAAGTGCTGTAACTCCGGCCGATCAGCTGCTGCTGCATTTTCCTAACAAGCTACAAAGACCAACCTTCTTGCAACCATCAAGCCACTGTTGTGGCTTAAAAAAATAAGTAATAATAATGAAAGATAAAAGTGACTTTCATTCTGAATCTCATGAAAAAATGGAAAGAGGGCTGTGGGGTGAGTGCAGGCACATGCAGCTGACCTGAGAAACCTGTCTGACACAATGAAAGGATTTGTGTCCAGGTTTGCAAGCAAGGCAAGTGTGCAAAGAGGGAAGAAGCAGTCCTGGAATATTCAAGCTCCCAAGTGATAAGAAAGTGGCTGTGTTTTGAGCACCAAGTTTTAAGGACAGCAGACCTGAATTGTGTGGAGGGGAGCAGAATGCACCAGTGTTTCCTCCACAGGAAGAGGAGTGATGACAAAGTCTGCTGGTCAGCAGGTAACTTAGGTCATTGCTTTGAATAGCTACCTCAGGAGCTGCTAGGATACAGCTATATGAAGGATATAGCAGCAGGTTTCTGGGGAGCATTACTGAGCTCTTGTATCAGATCCACAGCACACCAATACGTGCTTGTGTCGTAATGCTCAGTTCCTATGATTGGCAGAACAGCTTGCAGCATTTTAAAAATTAGGCTGATTATTTTCTGTCATCCCAGGGGCTGGTATTGTCTTGCAGGATGTCTTGCTACTCAGGTCTGATAACTTTTCCACACTGCCCTCTTCAGTGGCAAATACAGAAAGGAGAGCAAGACTGGGAAGGCTGCTATTCAGAGAGTGTGGTAGGAAAGAAAATATGTCCTCTGATTAATGCTGAAGAAAAGAATATCCTTGAAACTGAGAGGAGGTGGATAGGAGAGCAAAAAAGACATTGAAGGAGGCCCAAACACAGAACTCAATGCACTAGTGACAGGGAAAACCAGGAGAATGGAGGAGATGGAAGGACCAGAGCTGGGGGAGATAGTGAGGGGGGCTATCAGGGAAATGAAATGTTACTGAGGGAACCCCAAAACCTGTCTCCAAAAGGGAAAGATGATCCATGCTAAAGAAATTGAGAGAAGGAACAAAAAATAGCACAAACATGTATGCGGTTTTTAGGGGAAAAAGAGAAAAATAAGTTATTAAAATATGAGGTGAAGCATTTGACACCAACTGTGGTTAGCATAAAGAGAGAAGAGGAAGAAGCACTGCAGGCAGATACGTCACGTCTGCTTTCAGGGCTCTGGCTTGCGTGATGCTGCTTTCTGTTGTACTGGCTGGGCGCCGCTGGAGCCCAGGCTGGGGGGGAGATGCCCCCTTTCTTGAGTCTGGATCCTCAGGTTAAAGTGGGAACTGTGAATGGCTCCGCTACTGGGAGGTCCTTTGTCTCAGGAGACCCTTGAGCTAAACTTGGCCTCCTTATGGTCCTACAGCTGATCTCTGCCTAGGGCGGCGAGAGGGACCTAGGCTGAGAAGGGTGAGGATACCTGGCTGGGGCTTTGCCTCTGAGGAAGCAGCTCCAGTCTCGAAGGACTTGGAAAAGTCCTTTAAAAGCCAAAGAAGGAATGTTCCCAATAAACTTCAGGAGCCAGATGCTTCTTGGATTGTGAAGCCTCTGTCAGGTTGGGTTGTGCTACATTGGTTCCTGAGGTCTCCCCTGAGGGGTTTGCAGGGATGTAAAGGAAGAAAAATTCCTTTCCTGGAAGCAGCTATTCCTTGCTCTAAACTGGTTCCAGTTGGTTTGCTTTCTGACGTAGCATCAGAGCACACAGACCTTCACTCTGGGTGGCTTTACAGAGCACAAGTGACAAATAAAGAAAATAGGGAATTAAATTTCCCTTTGACTCTTTACATGGGCAGCCTACAAGAAAAGGGGCAGTGAAACCAATGCTGTTAGGCAGCACTGCTAAATTTAGTGCTGTTTCCTAGTTAGAAATGGAAGTCGGGGGAGAGAATCCAGTTATCTGTCCCGCTCTAAAAACATTCTTTTTCTGCTTGGTCTTCACCTTCCTATGTGCATGACTATTAATCACAGGCAAGTGAACACAGCATCTTGAAGGCCTGTCAGGCCCATATAAACAGACTGAAACAAACTGTTAATATTGCTGTCTAAGGAGAACTAAAAACAGACTGATTAATTGTATTGGCACCTTGCTGCCTTAGGGACACTGATAGAGCCTGCCTTATTAGGGAAAAGGAGATCACTTGGAGGCTTCTTTTATTAATATTATTTGTATTATCATATTCTTTAAATCTATACCTTGCTCTTGAACCCAGATCTCAAAATGAAGATGGCAGTGAATCTGGAAACTCTTGGTGTTCCTCTGGGAAGACAAAACTATTTACAGTGCTTACAAGTTGCTTTTTTGAAGAATTCCAGATGGCCATAAACCAGGTTAGCTCAGGATCCAGTAGGTTTAAATGTGGAAATGTTATTTGTAATGCCTAGATAGGTACTTGGGGAACTTTGTAAAACTTGGCATCTAGCAGAGGCATCTAGCAGAGTGCTCAGGGCTCTGAAGCACAATGCGAACTCTGAGAGGCAAGTGATCGTATGGGAAGGAAGGAAGGAAAGTGAAAAGTCCTAAAAGGAGCGAGGAGGCAAAAAGTAAAGCTGGATTGCGTGACTAATAATGATTTATTTGCACAAATGGGTTGCAGGAAAGGAGCTCAGAGCTGGAATCAAACCCTCCATCAGTGCCTATCAGCAAAGACAGCCAGGTGATGCTTCCAGCCTCATGATGGGACACTACCAGAGTCCCACCTCATCTCTCATCTCCTCCCTATGGTACCCCTTGTCTATCAGCTCCAGAACAGCAATATTGCAGTTTTACTTCACAAAACTCCAGTGCAGGCCGCATTACTTAGAGCTATTGCAGCAGTTTGCTGCAGCACCAGGTTGAAGGTGCAGAAGGAGCCCCAGTTCAGTGAGGCTGAGCACTGGGATCCTGTCACTTCCCACACCGAGGCCTTAAAAATATCGCTCTGACACAGGGCTAGGTTACTTTCAAAGTATTTGTGTGGCAATCGGGGGGCCTGTCCAAACACATCCCAGGAATCCTCACTGATGTTATAACATCGCTGTACTACCAAATGCCTCACGTATGTGAAGCTGGGGCGGTGTCAGGTCATCCTGCAGACCTAGGAGGACAGAAGGTCATTAAGCCATGGCGCAGCCCTCAAAGGAGACCCGTTTTCTCCGTTTCCCTTGCAGCAGGGAGACCCTTCAGAGAGTGGAAAATCCCAAAGCAGGAGAACAAAGATGCAGCGCGGGAAAGCAGTAGACTGCAAAGGGAAGATCTTAGGAAGCTTTCCCTAAAACTGAAGCAGGCTCAGGATGGAAGGTAGATAGACCTCGTGCTCTCATTTCAACGAGGGCTAACCGCCAGAGCACAGTGGACAGGCCAGTCTCTTGGTTCTCATTGACGTTTTCCCATCCAGGGACGCACCTGCACCTCTTTGCCAAATGCATCAGTAATATTAGATGTCTTTAAAAATGGTAGGTTTCCTTCTTCTTCGTAGACTAGGTTGCTACTACCTTAAATATTACCTGTGTTTTCCCTCAGCACTTGCAGCAGATGCAGAAGGGCACCTGGCAAGGAGAGAGCCTTTGTGTGTTCCTCATTTTGCTTCCAATTAATTGGGGGATCTAAGCTATTTTGATTTCAAAATGAAGCTGTGTGCCTCTAATTCTCTGCATCCTGCTTTTAATGTGGGCGATGCTTAATTCCTGGTTTTTATCTGTAGTAATTCTTGCCTTTCACGGCGCTGCTGTAATCTTGCTCAGGAAACTACAGAGGAGAGTTTAGCGTGCTGCATTTTAGCAGAGGGTTTATATTCCCATTTAGGATTGCTGATGATTGATAAGAATAACTGTTTTTAGGAATGCTCATGTGAAATCTCATTCACAACATTAAACAACATCTGATTTAGACATAGTATTAAAGCCAGTATTAAAGGCCATCAATATGGGCTAAAGATATTTAGGAAACAGCTGCTCCCTGAACATAACCAACAAAACGAGTGTTGGTACCTCATGAATGTGAAATGGTTCACAGATGCCTTTTTAGCCAAACCTTTAGAATTAAAATAATAATAAAAGACTTTAACCTGGTGTAGATACCACAAAATATAAGTAAACAAATAGCTTCTTTTTACTTCTTACCCGGGCCAAGAACCTGCTTGGCCTGGTGGCACCAGTGCTGAGGGGTGTGGGTGAGTGAGTCAGGCCCACTCATGCACTTATCAACCTGGCCGAGCGGGGCCAGCCCTCCCGGCTGGCACATGAAATCACGGTGCCAACTACTTTTTTTTTTTTTTTTTTTTTTTTTTTTTTCCCCTCAGGTCTTAGCATTTTTCAACACTTTTTCCACAAAAAGAGGGACATTTGTACCCACCCACCAGCCAACTTGGTGTCTGCCGGCGGCCGCGGCAGGAGCGGAGTTTGCTCTGCTTATCACGTTTGTACTTTGGTTATAGTGTCAGGCGCGGGCAGATTAATTGCTTGTAGCTAGAGCAGAGCTGTCAGGGTATTTAACCCACTGGAGAAAAATTACCTAAGCTGATGATAAACAGGCTTTAAACGCAGAGCAATTACTTAGTGTTAACAGAGCACCATGGCTACATGCTTTGTCCAAATGTGCAAAGCCAAGCCTTATCGGTGACTCTGTTTGCAGGAGGACACTAACAGATAACCTTTGTTTGGGTAGATACTTGCCCGATAAAATCTGCTGAAAAGAAACGAGGGAGGTTTCTGGTTCTGTCTTGCCTGAAGGTTGTACTTCAGATTACACAGTACCCAGCCAAGTTTTAACAGTCACAAATTGTGACTTCTGCCTTTTAGCTGGACCCCAAGCCCCCTGTGGGACTGGGGGGTCCTGCTCACCTTCCTGGCATTTCTAGCACACTGCAAGGAAGCAATTCCGAGATCCCTGACACACAGGGCTGGGGATGTCGTTGCTCAGAGGCCCTGCCAAGGGCCTGGCTGGTGCTGAACTCCCTGTGAATGGGGCCCGAGCGGCAGCAGCGCTTCCAGCCGGGAATGCTGTCCCCAGGAGGAGCCCAGCCTGGGGGTCCCAGGCTGCTCGAAGCGCATCCCAGGGGGACAGGCACCCGGTGCCATTCGCCTCCCTAGGCTGCAGGTCCCGCTCTGACACGGCATGGCTCAAGGTTTTGTTTTCATTTGACCTCTAACTCCGAGAGGTCCTTCCTGCGTTTTAAAATCTGTCCTAAGGACTTAAGCGCCTATTGAGTGCTTTTAATTGGCCAACAGTTCCTTATAAGCACCCTTAAAGTTCCCTATAAGGATTTGCCATTTGGAGATTCAGAACAGCGTTTATGTTAAGGAAAAGCCTAAGCACCAAATGCAAGTGCATGGTTTTGTCTCTTCAGACCAGGGTTTTGGACCAAAGTGAGATTTTAGAAATTGCTTTGGACCCCGTGCAGCATCTTGGCTGGTCACTGGTGTAATGCACCCGGTGTTGGCAAGGGCTGCACACACTGGCTGAGCTCCCTGGATGGAGATGGCAAAGACAAGAAGTTCTTACCTGCTACATGAGGAGCCTGAGCAGAAGCCAGAGCCACTGAGAAGTCCTGCCCAGCCCCTTTGAGCAGGGCTTTATTAAACCATCACTCATTAGGCTGAGCGAACCTGTGCAGACAAGCAAGCCACTGGAAACCAGGTGTCATTAATCTCGAGCCTGCTGAACTGCTTTGCTGCTGTCATTTCCTGCTCCGAGTGACTTGTTTGCGTTTTACACAGAGGAGTTTGTTAAACGTGTCTGGTGCGTTGCAGGAGGGGCTCTGAGCACCGGGAACTCCGCAGCAGCTCTAACTGCTGCTCTTAGAAAAGCTCCAGGCCCACAAGGAGGCCGCACCGGCCCTGTGCACCGAGGGGTTTCACTGCCTGGTCTCCACAGCAGTGGACGTTAGTGTTCCCGGGACTTGGTGCCAATCCTGCAGCTCCAGGTGTGTCCTCCAGGCGCCCAGGAGGGCAACGCCAACTTCCAGAAAGCCGGCAACCTGGCATGTGTTGTGGGGACGGGCACCGATGGGGGACAGGGGCTGTCCCAGCGGCCAGGAATGGGGCAGAGCAGGGCCCACCACGGCTCTGCCCCCCAACACGCTCCCGTGAGGAGGAGCAGCTCCTGCAGGACGAGGAACGCGGTCCTGGAAGGCAGGGAAGGAGGGTTAGTCAGCCCGGTTACTCACTGGCAGCTCCTGCCTCGCGGGCTGTGCAGGCTCAGGACTTTCTGCAGCCTCAGAAAGGAAATCTCTCATTAGCTAATTATTTCCTCAGGAGCGCGCTGAGGGCGTCAGCAAATTGTGCAGCTCCTGGCCTGGCCGAGCGGGGTGAGCGGCGGCGGGGAGATTATAATGAAAAGGACCCAATTGGGACTAGAAATACCAGCGGCTCCCAAATGCTGGCGGGAGCCTTTAGCAGTCAGTTCTAGTGGTCTGTGCATGAGCGAGGAATCGGAGGCTGCCCGAGAGCTGGATTTCCACTGTTTTCCAGCCGTGGAAACGTCCAGAGATGTTTTCCAGCCGTCTCTGAGAGCGTGCTGAGCACGGTGAGGAGGGCACGGCGTGACCAGTGTCACCCAGCTTGACTGCCAAGGGGGAAATGAGCCCACGGCTTTTGCCCTGTTGTTGTAAAATCGTCGTTCTTCTTGCTGTGCCTGGTAGCTTTTATTGCAAGAGTGGTGTGGTTGTGTCGCTGTGCCTGCTAGGTCCACCCTTTCCCGACATTTTCATGGCACATAAACTTTCAGAAACTTTCCCTGCTAATATCCACCTTCCTACAAAATCTGCTTTTCACCATGGCCTTGCTTTATCCCGCTTGTCCGTTTTGCTACACGTGATTCTAATTAGGACATCTCCTTTTTCTACTTTCTGTTCAAATCGGTGTAATTTAGCTTTACTGTCAGGACATAATCAGTGGTCTCACTTTAAATCTTGTTCCACTTAAGGAAAATATGCCTTTCTCAAATAAGCCAGTTCAAAGTCTATACTAGTACAGATATTTCTGTATGCAAAAGGGAATAACTCTACAAATATAAATCAACTATATGTTGGAAGAAGAGCATCTGCACTGACATTTTTCCCAGTAAAATTATTTCAGTTAAAAAATCACATTTCAAACTGACCTGTAAAGTTTTCTGGCAGACCAGGAATCTCTTTTTTCCTCCCCTTCCCTAAAGAGTCATTGTTGCAGTCTTTGGGGCAGATAGAGGCACTGAGAAGAAGTCACCCTATTGAAGTATATTGCCAACATATCAATTATTCTTTTTTTCATTTTTTTTCAGGATCTTTCCCAGGGAGTATCTTCTTCAGCAAATCCATCTTTACTCTCTTGCAGACCTCCAGCAGGTAAGTTTATGCCACTGATTCTACATGTAACCCACCAAGCAAGTTCTCCTCTTTGGTGCTAATTGTACGTGCTCCCTTCTTGCTAACCAGAGCGTAGGCAGCTCTGCGTCCAAACCATTTCTGGCTTACAGCTAGGTACAAAAATGGGTTAACAGTAGCACTGGTTAGGATTGGGAGAGAGCAAGTCTAGAGCTGCAGTTGAAATGGGGCTTGAAAGAGGTTATGAAAGAGGAGTGTGGGCTGCAAAGACAGCTTTGCAGTGTGAAGATTTTCATCTGGATGAAAGCTGGGGCATGAAAGGGGACTCATCTAGGGCTCAACCTACAAGTGAAAGGTAATACTGAAAGAATAGTTTTTTGGGAGTCTGTTGATTGTGCAGTAGCTCTGCTAGGCTTTAGCACGCTACCAAAACAGAAAAGCTTCAGCAGGCCCACGCAGAGCCCTGCGGTGCCACCAGGACACTTGTAACCACAGCACAAGGTGTGTGCATCGCTACACTGATGGTTGATGTTGGTGGGGCTAAGCAAGCAGCTTGCAGTGCACCTGCCTGCACAGCAGAATTTGATCACGTACCAGCTTAAACAAGAAGAATTTGGCCAAATGAACTGCAAAGGGGAGGGGAGGGAATCGGTGCAGGATGTGCTGCGGCGCTCAGGTGCAGTTGAGGAAGTAATAAGCTAAGATGGGCTTAGCTGATCTGTGCACATCTGTGCACACAGGCTTATGCCATTGGCAGTAATACGTAAAATACATTAGTTTAAGCAGCTCTCGCAGAGGTTTCCTGTGCTTGACCTTGCCTTTTCTGCTGGGGGAGGACTTGCAGAGTCGGTGCTGTGTGTTCAGGCGACACATGAAGTTGAGGTTGTTCAAATGCATCTCAGAGCTGGAACTGCAGAACCACAGGAAGCAACGTGTCCTTTGTTGGCTGGTAAAACCACAAGCTGGAAATTATTCCAGATATGTAAGAAATGAAAAGTCCAGCTTTCTGAGGTCTAAAACTGTTTCCACAGCTTTTCAGCATGTTCTACTATCTCATCTTTAATAATCAAGCCATGAAATAGCAAGCTACTTAAGTCCGGGGCTGCAGTCTCCCTGGTGGGCCTGTCTGTTAGCCCCCAGTGCTCTGTAAGCTGCTTAATCAGTTCCTAACATCGGTGGTAGCTGTTTTAGAGGCAATCAGCAGCTTATCAAGCAACCTGTGGGAGGCAGGGCGGGCAGGAGTCACAATTCATTCATCGATTCAGCCATTCCCTGTAGCAGGTTTCTTTGTGTTTATTTGTGTTTGCAAGACACCTTCTCCTCCCACGGGGGCCCCAGCCCCAAACTTAGCGTATTTGAATTCAGTATAATTCAATTACTATTTCTGCTGGGGTGGGTTAAATTGGATTTACTTTTTAATCTGGCCATATCCTTGTTATCAGCCTAGAGAGGGTTTTCCACGTTTCAGAGGCTTCAAGTTTGAAATCAGATTGCCTGTTTTGGTCCAAGTGGGACCAGAGTGGACAGGGGAGAAGGACCCCGTTGAAAAGATGTGTCCAACAGCCAGGGAAACATTGATGCCCTCCAGCCGCTGCCTCCTCCCTGGTTTGTCCCTTACTGCTGCCGGCTCCTGCCCGCTCATTGCTTTCCCCTGACATGCACTTGGGCAGTTTCTTAATCCTAAATGTTTCCCCTCCTTTTGATTCCTCTGCTGCCTGTTTCTTCCTATTCGTGGGCTGCTTTCACACTGTATCCTGCTGTCATGTATATTGTATGTGTTTGGGGAATTAACTAAAAGATTTATTAAAGATTAATAGAAAGATAAGACATGGTGAGTGAATTAGAAAAGCAGAGAGGGGTAATCTGCAGAAATAAGCAACCTTACCCCAGTTAGTCCCAGCTCAATTCTGATTTATTTCCTGGTTCCCTTTAAAGATCCTAAAAAACAAGCAATGCTTTTCTACCAAGTGGTGGGTTTGAAATGTGCTGTGAGGGTCTGTTCTCAGGTGCAAAAAAAGTTGAAATGTACATTTGCTGAAGCGGGCTGTGGAAGGAAACCTGATTTAGAGCTCCTTCCATGTGCAGCAAAGCCCCATGCCTAGGCTGAGCAGGTGCAGCAGAGTGAGTACTTGAGCGCTCTCATGGTCTGGACATGGTGGTTATGGGGGTCCCTTTGCACAGGGCAAAGCGGGACCCCCATAAGCAATTGCCCCGTGGGCAATGCAGTGGCCTGTGTGTTCATAGCCCCTTCTCCTCGCTGTTGCCAGTGAATGGAAATGCCAGGAATGGAAGGAGTGACAACCCATCACCCTTTCTGTCCCTCTGGCTGCAGTTGCTCCTCGCCAGCCCTGGCCCCAGTCACCTTGAGGCCTCTGTTCACCTTCACTGTATCCCAGTTACCCAGTTTATCCAGGGCTGTTCCAATCAATTAAAGCTTTAAAGAGGATGACCTCCTGAAATGACTCTCTTCAGTAGACATAGTGACCCTCGTGTTGGTGCCAGCTCTGCTCTCTGCTCATATGGCTGGTGGAGGTGCCACTGGTTTGGGGACAGGCGCTCACGTTTCATCCAAATTGACGTTCAAAATGACCCTTGCGTTTCGTGTGATGAGCGACTCTCTTTTTGGTGAGAATAACAGCTTTTAAACTGCATTGGTTTGGACAGACGTCGACTTAGGTGAGACTCTCCTTCCTTGGGAAAACCAATTCTTGCTATTTGCACCAGGTTCCAGCAAAACTGAATCATTTCAAGTAAAGGGCACGAAGAGGCTGTTGACCACCTCAATCACTGTGTGCTGCACTCGCCCAGGGTAACTATATCCTGCCTGGTTTCTGTGTTAAATAAGATATGCAAGCACAAAAAGGGAATTACAGGGGTGTTCTTTACTGGTGCAAGACTCTTCTTTTTGATTTTTTTTTTCATTCTGGTTACACTACCCCTAAAGAATACAGGAAAAGGAAAAAAAAAGTCTATATAAGAGTAAAACTGACTGGAGGTCGAGGATGGAAACCTTGAGTGTGACAGGATGACAAAAACATGATGATTTGAAGGTTTGTTTGCATAGGAACACTCAGGGGAAAAAAAATCTCTTTAAAGTGATGAAATATAGGGTTTAAAATGCTGAGCTGAACTGCATTGAATGCCTATGTAAATACTGTTATTCAAGAAAAGTAAGTATCTTTCATTTGCCTTGTCTTCATGTACTTTGGAAGCAAAGTAAGCTGTATTGTATTAAGGCCATTTTAGTTCTGAATATGTGTGTCCATACAGGGGTTTAACGCAGTGTAATTCATTCATTTTAGCAATGTGGATAAACCAATCCAATAACATGTAATTTAGACATTCATTTAATTCAGATCAACTTTCCTGGTTATCTATGTGTAGATAAACCATTAGAGAAGAGACTGGTTGACTTTGCACCCCCTTTTCTCCTGCTGCAGTTTCTTCTTTCCTCCTCTTGCAATGGGCAGTGCTGGCTGTTGGTTAATGCAGATTTGCTCTGACTTTATCGGTGTCACTGGGCTAGGTGTGACAGAGAACCCCGTGCTTTATGGCTTTACCCGTGCAAGCATTTGTGCACGCTTGGTTATGTCAATGAGAATGTCCCTTTTTTGCTGGGATCCTTTGCTTCATTCAGGGAACCAATTTAAGCTGCATCAGCTTCACCTCTGTTTACAGAAGAGCTTTACCTCTGCAGCTCTACCTGCAGATCCACGGGAGTTTAGACAAGCCCTTATTTTGCTGCAGGAGGTGGCACGCAGGTCCTGAAGCCGGGTTTTAGCAGGGCACTGAGCGCTCCCAAACGCTGCTGGAATGGCTGGGGACAGTTGTGCCTGGTGGCTGGGGCTCTGCGGCAGCGCGGGGCGCTCGGAGCGCCGGGCACGGCCCCGGCACATGCACGGATGCGATCCGGGAACGCGGCGTGTCGGAAGGATGGTCTGTGCAACCCGGTCTAGATGCAGAATGCAAAGTGAAAGGGACCTGGAGTGACCAGCTCAGACCTAATAATCCTCAGGTCAGATGTTGATATTTTCACAAATGTGTTGTGCACTTCAGATGCATGAAAGATGGTACAACACACAGCTAATGATATGTGCATGACCTCTGTGAATAGAGAGAAGCCTCTCGGGCCATAAAAACATCATGTTAGTACCCATCTGCATGCCCCTCCTTCGGGGCCTGTGGACTATGACTCCACAGAAGAATATGATTAATCCTGGGAGGGGGATAAAACATAGTGTGTATTTCCATAACAAATTAAATTGGCTGGTGGCAAAACATCAAATAGGCTGTTCAGGTGGAGTGGTGTGTGCATGTGTGTGTGTGTCACCTTTTGTCAATCCTTTCTGACGCTCGGCTTCCTTTCCGCAGAGCAGGAAGCTCTGCAGGGCAGCTGTGAATCATTCCCCAAATCCCAGACACCTCAGCTTCAGGGATTTGACCAGCATCTCCTCTTGACAGGATGGAGTTGCCATTGGGGAAGGAGCTGTGGCCGAACAGGGAGCCTGGCACAGCAGAGGGGCTGGCGGATGGCAGAGCAGGCCAGGAGGACGAGTTCATCCAAGTTTAATTAGATGTGTCAAAATCTTGGAGGTGAAGTGTGGAGACAGGGCAAGATTATTATTAGATATTTTTTACAGCAGAACTGGTCTTTGTTCTGCTTGAAAGCAACGTTTTCAACAAGGCTGAGATAACATATATGGCACTTTCCCAGGTGGAGGTGTAACGTGGACCGCTTGGGTAAGTGTTGTAGAACTTGCCTTGGTTGCAAACAACCCCGCAGCACCACGAGGGGGTTGTGAGGGCATCTGCTTGAGAGCATCCGAGGTCATGAGGGCTTCCAGCAGCAATGTGAGCTGCCCTTTTTCTCGGGCATGGTGCTCACCAGGCTTCTTGTGCTCTCCTTTGGCTGTGGAGAGTGCTGAAAAAGGCAGGGATAACGTGTGAAGGAAGGAGCTGTACCCTAATGCTGTGCTAGCTGCTCGGGACAGGCAGAGGGACATGTCCGAAGGAATGAAATTCTAAGCAGCAAATCGTACCAAAGAAATAAAACACTGTCTCAGCCTAACCTTTTTGAATGAGAAAGGAGAAAAATAATTTAAATATACCTTGTACTTCAGCATAACCTGAGCCATTTCCTTGATGCATTGCTTGCTTGTTCTCAAGTCCTTCAGAAGACTCTGCTTTAAAATGCATTGACCCAGCCCTGTTTGAGGCAGACAAATATCCAGCTTTTTGATGTCACTCATGAAGTAATGCCTGATTCAGGAGGCTTGTTGCCTGAGTTAGTACCTGTGCATGCATTCCCCCTTTAAACACAGCCACTCTGTTTTTGCCTGTGCCCCCCCGTAAGCACGGGGAAGCCCATGGTCAGTATTTCCTGCTGACCTTCCCGGGCTTTTTCTCACTCCTGTCAGTGCCTCTTAGAGCTATTCTAGCTGATTGCATGGGTGCAAAACACCAATTCTTGCAGCCACAGGTAGTGTGGTGGGGATGGCACGAGGTGGGTCGGGGCAAGTGCCGAGGGGACAGACCCTGGCCTGTGCTGGGCAAAGGGCTGAGCAAGACCTCCCACCTTGGGGGGACCTTAACCCCAGGCCTGGGCCTGGCTGAGCACCCCTTGTGCCCCTCACACCACTCCGAATGCGCTGTCTCTCCTTGGCAGCCCTTCCCAGCCCCACTGCCCACGGGGCTCCAGCTTTCCCAGCCTCCTAGCCCTAGCCCTGGCTGCTGTCCGTGCAGACTGCCTGGCGCAAGGAGGCCAGGCAGTGACTGGTTTCTGTTTATTCCGATCGTCACTCATTTCTGCTTCCGTTTGGTTTGGTTTTTTTGTGCTATTGGGAGAGGAGAGAGACATTGCGGGGGTATCTCCACCGCAGGTCCCAAACACGAAGCTCTGCTCCCCTGCAGTTGCTACTGGCTTCAATTTGTGTTTTACAGCTGCAGGTAGTGACTCTAACCACCCGCTGTGGGTGTACGCACAAGTCTTAAGAACTCATTCTTCCCTTAAGTCACTTACACTTTAAATAAGCAAGCCAGGCAACGTGAAAGGGATGACTAGCAGCCAAAGCGGAGCAAGGAAGCTGGGCAGACCGGTCTGTTGCACAAAAGCTGGGGCAAAGCTGAGACTCGGTATCTGCTTCCCCGTAACCTCGCGATCATCCTTCCTCCTTCCATTTCCCTTTCCTCTGAACTGAAGATTAATTGTGCATTGAAGTCATAACAAGAATTCACGGTGTTAAGAATCTGGCAAACAGAAGGGAACAAACCCTCAAGGAAATTGCAGTCTGTGAGCATTGTCTGCTCCCTGCATCTAAATGACTGTGAACTTCCCAGCCAGGGAACATGTTTTCCCTTTCTTTTCTCTGTAGCTTGCATTATTTCCAGCTAAACATCTTGTAACGTGCTAGCTGCCAAGTCTGTGTTTTCATGGGAGAAATCCTGACCATGCTGAAATCCATGGTGGGGTGGAGATCGCATTTTTCCCTTCGTATTTTAATGCCTGACCTCTACACTTAATTGCTTAAAAACCTGCTTGATCTACAGTTAGCAAATAGGTAAGGCAACCATTGCATCCTGCCTGCTCCCAGGTATGCCCTTGCCAGGCTTGCAACAGAGATCACCTGTGACAGAGAAGAGCATGTGTCACAAAATGCTTTCTGAAAGGATTGCAAAATGTGAGGAGAGGAGATGGAGCCGGAAGAAAAGAGATAACATGGCAGCAAATGAGATTTGAGATAGGCATTAGGAAAAACTTCCAAGATGTTTGGAGCACTGGAGCAGTTGTGGAACCTACGTGGTGGGATGTTTTAAGGCAAATTCTTCATGAGTTAGTTGTGCTGTAGGATGAGGGGATAAAGTGAGGATATCTTGAGGTAGTTCCTTCAGCCCTGTTTTCTTATGATATCAGTGGTAGGTCCTTCAGAAGCTTATTTCTTGGGTCTTGGAGGTGAAGAAGATTCCTGGATGTTTAGTCCTCCTGCACGTGTTGCATTTGGAGGGCAGCGAGCAGAGTGGTGAAGCCAACCAACCTGTTCAGGAGATTTTGCTGCTTTTATCCTTCCACCAAGACACACAGTCTCTTTGGTGCTGCACTGCCCAGGTGAAGCCTAGGGCTAGATCTGCGCTTGGTAGCAAAAGGCTCCATTCAGGTGAGCTGCTCCTGGAGAGGGAGACCAGGAAGAGCAGAAACTTGGGCTGCAGAGGATGGTGGAAAGCTGTGTTCTGTGTTGACTGCTCCTTCAGATACTTTCCTTCTTCCAGGCATGCCTGTGGTGCTAACCACAGTAATTAAAGGACTTTCCATCCCTTCCATTTATATAATTGGGGATGCTGAATGGGACTCATGCTTGCTACCCCTTTTATTTTCTCAGTGCCTCTTGGCCTTCTCGTGTCTCTCTTGCATTGTGTAAGTGCCTCCTGGCAAACTCTGTGTCTCAGCTAGAGCCAAGCGAGTGTCTGGCCTTGAGAAATAGTCATAAATTTTACCCGTCAGGAGGAGAGGTCAGGACAATCCAGCTGAGATTAGAACCTGTAGTTCAAGGTGTTTTAGGGGTTTCTCTTAACCCATCCTCTCCAGGCATCACTCGTGTCTGCCTTATGAACTGAAATAAGAGGGGCAGGTTGTTGGGCACTGCAGTGGGCGGTTCGGAAGCAAACCCGTCTCTCCAAAGAGAGGGCCTGCAAATAAACGTTCTCTGCCAAGAAACTCAGCAGCCCCTACGTGAGTAGTTAACGTTGCTGCTTCAGTGTTGGCTCATAAAGTACCACCTCTGTGACAATCCTGACTATCAAGCAGATTTACCAGGGTGGAGCCATCGGGTGCGTTGTGCTTGTCTTGCAGTGGGGATGAAACAGGACCTGTGTTTTACAGTGTTTTCAGCTGATGGTCGGGCTGCTAAGCCCTGTGGTCCTGACAGCTGCTCTATTTCGAGAGCGATTACCAGGATTTCCCCCGGCTCCTGGCATGTGAAGAAATCACAGATCACCTTTGGAGAGCCCAGAAGAGTTAGGGATGTTGCTGGCTCCCTCCTCAGTGCTGGTTTTGTGCTCAGCCAGTGCATGATACCACGGTGCTGTTCCTAGGCACGGCTGCTTGGTGTGCTCTGATAGCCCCTGTGTTGTGTCAAAGCTCTTAGAATATACAGAGGTGTGTAGCTTTCCTTTCCCTCCCCTCAGATCACAGCTTCCATTAAAATAGCCTACACCAGTTGATCTTCAGTTATCTTGGCTCTTTATCTATTAAAAAAATGTATTCTTTGTTCATAATTCTGATTTCACTTTCATTGAAAATCATTCACACCATGATTTTAAACCAGAGACCCTTGGTGTGGCCTAATATCCTGTGACACTTCCTCAGAATTTGTACAGCTTAACCTTGCCAATTCCTCACACTGAGCAGAACGGTATGTCCAAAAGCTCTGAAGACTGTGCACCACCTTCCACAGGTCTTCATCGTCCTCCTGTGGGTCGTCAAAGGAATTTATGATCTCCATACAAATTAAACGTTTTCTGCACTTTTAGAAATTAGTAAAAGTGCAGAGACATGGTAGGAGACTTGATGACCCTCACGTGAATTGAGAACGTGCAGACTCCTGCAGGAAAGGAGGACTTGCCTCCTTATCTGGCTTCGTAGCCAGCATTACTGACAGGAAAGTGAAACTTTAACAATTAATTTTGCATTTTTTTTTTGTGTCAAAAAAGTGTCCTTTTTGTCTCATTCTGTTTTCTGAACAGAAAGTTGTTTAAATATCTGGGTTTAGATCTCCATCTCTGTGGTCCCAGTACATCTTAACAGAGAGAACTTCTACTGTTCTTACTTCAACCATCTGCTTTTCTAGTTCATTTTTTGGTATGAAAAATGTACACGCTGTCCATGAGAAGGACTTCTGCGAGAAGTGTGCTTGGCCCGGAGAGCTGGGATGAGGATTGGCTCAAGATGGGGGATGAGGCTTGGACCAGGATGTCCTACAAGGACAGGCGCGTTTGGAGCAGGGTAGGATTCCTTTGGCTCTGGTGCAGGGATAGGGCGGTGGGCTCAGAAATGGGTCATGAAGGGAGGGAATGAGGACCCCAGTGAGAGCAGCCAGGGCTGCTTCTGCTGCTGCTGGAAGTTGTCCATGGAGAGAGATTGTGGTGCTGCCCCTTGTGCTCTGCTCCTAGAGGCCTGCAGGTTCCTCTGCCCGTGACGGGTGCTCCTCTCTTCACATAGCTGGCTGCACGTTTCTATCTGAAAATACAGCTTGACAGAGTGCAGGGACTTCATCTTTTGTGAGAAGAACCAGAAAGCCCCAGGGGACCGAGGACCTTCCTGACAAGCAGCGCAACTTGGAGTGATTGCGCGTTGCCCTCCTGATCACGTAGTATGATGGATCCAAAGGGGTTTTCACTTGTACTATAGCCCCTGCTGACTGTCATCTTCCCCCTCTTCCTGCTGAATCAGGGAAAACATACTCAGTGCACGAGCATTTTTGTCTCTCCACAGCCAAACTCTCACAGCAGTTTCCCCATGTCCCTCTCTGCTCATATGGAACTTAATCATTTCTTTGGATTTACTCTGCTTCCCAACCGGGCATAGCACTGAGGTACAGAGAGAGGTAAGTTCTCTCACCCGTATTCATAAATTTCTGACTTGTCTGCAAAGATCCTCATGCAGCCGGTTGATTCCTCCTAGCTCAGGCACCAAAGGATCTGGACATTTACTTTTCATTAGCTTAAAGAGCATTAGGCAGTTTTGAAGATCTGGATTCTTTCTAAATGCGTCAGACAAACAGGCCTGAGAATGTTGCAGTGGGATTTTAGACATGCAAATGAGAACAGGTGTATTTGTGGTAAGGATAGAGATATGCAGGAAGACATCCTCCTCTAGCACTTCTCTTAATGTGCTTTCTTTTCATGGTGTGAGAATATTACAGGCAGACCGGAGAGAACCAAAAGAGATGGATTATATATGCTACTTTCTAGTCCCAACAGATCATTACTGGCTGCAGGTCTTGAACATGATACTGCAATTTTCCTGTTCCACATGTGAATAAGAGCTGCAGTCGCAGAGACCAAATTGAGGCACTTTTCCTC
This sequence comes from Nothoprocta pentlandii, assembly GCA_013398315.1. NCBI lineage: Eukaryota > Metazoa > Chordata > Aves > Tinamiformes > Tinamidae > Nothoprocta > Nothoprocta pentlandii. Next base: position 535,306 of record VZSG01000403.1, read on the forward strand.
CTCTCCCCCCCTCCCCCTTTTTAAAAAAAAAAAACCCAAAACAGAACATGTAATTTTCTGATGGTTTGCAAGAAAGCCCATTGAGGGTAGAAGATTGCATCCAGGCTAATGGCTGTATTTTTCAGACCCGCTGCGTAGTACGGAAGAGCCCTTCCTGGTGCTGTCCTGCTGGGAGGACCTGCTGGTGGCTGCTCTCCATGTTCTGTTGAGGTCTTCAGGTCTCGGTGTCCACCTGAGAGACGGGTTCAGATACAAGCAGCACTTGTGTTTTCACCACCGTGACACAAGTGGTTCTGGATGCTCCCGGGAGCTGGGCAAATGAGTGTCCCCAAGCTCCTGCAGGCCACAGGACTGATTTGAGCAGCACGTTTGATGGACAGCATTGAAGGCATCATCTGCAGCCTTTCAGTTTCACGGGGCTTCCTCCACGCTCCATTTCTGCTCTGCTTGCTGGGCGGGTGCCCCTCTCTAGTAGGTTTTCTGATGAGAAGTGAGTCTCTGGAAGCTTTGCAGGGAGATGCATGTGCTGCCAGCCAGCAAACAGGTTGCTCAGCAAGCCTGGGAGATGTCAGCATGGGCCACAGCAAGCCTGCTGATTTGCCCCTCGCTGTTTGGAGGTGAGCGTGCAGGGTTTAGTCTGGGCATGGAAATGCCCCCATGTGCGTTCAGCCTCCCCTTCCCGACAGCTCGAAGGACTGGGCATGACCACAACAAGAGGCACCAGCCCCAGCCTTGCTCTGATTCCAGCATCAGCTCGGGGGATCTTCTGGCTCTGCACTGTGGTGGATCTGGGATGGCTGAAGTGGCCACCCCAGCCTCTGTCCGTCACAAGGGAGGGATCGGAGCAGTTTTGACACTTTTTATGACTCCTTTTCCCAAAGCCATAAAGCACTCGTATGGAAGTTTTGCCATGAAACTCTTCTCTGGGGCCGGCATTTAGAAATCCTCTCCTTTGCTTGCCAGGGTAAATGGAGATGAGAGTTTTATGAGTTATAAACACGAATGAGAGAAGGCTGCAGGGGAGAGTCATATCCTCTGCGCAGCCTTGAGCTCTGTGATGAAGCAAAATGACACCAAATTTGCAGATGCTAAAAATAGTGATAACATCAGTTTGATGTTGCATTTTGTCTTCCTCCTGTAATACAGTAAAATGGCCTGTAATTCCCATTGCAAAATTGGCATGCATGGCTCTTTGAAGATATCATCTTCCGTGTACGTCTGCAGTGGCCAGAGGTACAAGTCAACCCACTACAGGGCTATGACGAGCCCTACAAGCAAATAAATAAATAGTGGTGAATAACACAACTCCTCGCAGGCAGCTGCCTAGTCTTGGCCTAACGCGCTTGGGGTGTGAGCTCTTTGGGATAGGGAAAACCTCTGTGCCTCCTACAGACTTAAATCCACCTCTGGTGCTAAGGATGGTAGTAGAAAGTGTTAATTTTATATACATTATATAAAGTGTAATTTTAATTCAGAAAAGTAACTCTGAAGCCTTGCTGGCATTAGTCCCGATTTGGAGTTTGTTGGCACTCTGTTTTCGGTGCAGTGTTGTGAGCTGAGCAGCATGCCAGAGGGGATTGGGAGAGCATGAAAATGCCTTGAAAATATGCGTGTGTTGTGGTTGATTTATTAGCTTAACAAGTGTGTGCTGGCTGCTAGCGTGCAGGGCCTCCTTGCTGGGCATGACCGTGGCCGGGCCGCGTCTGGCGGCCTCGCCATCTCTCTCCTCCTGCTCCCTGCTTGCTGCTAAGCTTTGCCCGCCTCCCGGCTTGCCTGGCTTTGTGACCCACTGTCACTCTGGAGTCTGGAAGCCAGAAATTTCTTCCTTTGGACTGAAAAACAAAAGCTGCTCTTGGGGAGCTAGACACACATCTGTCAGGAGGCCGGTGGCAGCTACCTTGAACTGCGCCGTCATTTTGCAGCGATCCCTCCCCGTTGTTTACATTCAGGTTGCAGGGGCTCTTCCTATTCCAGGATGCAATAGGAGGGTCGTTTTTCCTTTGGCAGGAGCGGACAGTCCCTCTGTGCAGCCGCCGCTGCTTCCTGTTGTTGTGGATGCCCCGGAGCTGCGAGCGCCACGTCCGGCCCGCGCTGCCCACAGGGCTCCAGCGCTGCCCACGGGCGCCCACGTGGCTCCCACGCTGCCCACGGGCTCCCACGCTGCCCATGCGAGTCCCGTGCTGCCCCACGCGGCTCCCACGCTGCCCACGGGGCTCCCGTGCTGCCCACGGGCTCCCGCGCTCGCTCCAGCTCCGCTAGCGGGGAAGAAGTTCCCCTGAAGGACAAAGCTGTTCCCTTGCCACCTTCCTAGGGGCTCTGCAGCATCTCCTGCTCTGCTCTGCCTCAACCCTTGCCTGCCCTGGACCATTTTATACCAGCCCCCGTTACAAGCGGCGAGGGCGAGGGGCACGGCTGGGTCTGGCACACATCTGAGTGCAGCTCTCCCCACTCCTAGGTTTCAGGGCACAGCCTCCAAACAGCAGTTATTGCCTCCCTTCTGCTGCTTCTTACAGGAGGTCGCTCTCGAATTGGGTGCCACGTTTCTGTCCCTAGTCGGGCAGGCTGCCATTCAGACCACGGGAAGCCCGGCAGAGGAGAATATACACTTAGGGCCTTATTCCATCTTCATTATTCCCTACGCCAGCAGCATTCCTTGAAGGCTCTGCAAGTTTAGGCTGAATGGCAAGTATTTTGCCTGAATAGCACCCCTTATTGAGACATTGTGGCTGAGTCACAAATTCAGATGAGTGTTGTGGCTGGCAGATTAATCTGGGCTACATGGTAGGTTTTTTCACGCCAACACGGGCAGTGCTAATCACTTCTAATGGTCTAACGGGATTGCTTGGCAGTGGGGCGTGAGGGACTTCTTGATTTGGGAGCTGGATGCTGCAGGAAAAGACTAGGGGGGAATTCAGCTCATTGCAGGAGTGACTAAATAATGTGCTTTAATGCTTAGCAATGGGAAAAATAATAAAAACTACTAGAATAGGAAAGCCAGGAGTCTGCTCATGAGAAATAGCTTGCGGGTAAAACTGTGCTTATGAGGAAAGAGAGGCAAAACTATGATTAAAAGTTAACAATAAACAATTAGCATAAAGTTAACATAAAAGTTAAACATAAACGAAACTCAGAAATTTAAGGTGGGCTCTGTAGCTGTTGGTTAGGTGGTGATATGGAAGCCTTAAACTTTTTTTTTTTCATATTTACTCCTCTGAGACTCAATCTGTGAATGTGGCGTTGTGCTTAGTGGTCACTGTTCATGTGTGTCATTGCCATGTGGAAACAGATAGTCATATGTTTTCTCTGCATTTGGTTGTTGTCAGCTTATTGGCTACTCTAATTTTATGTAATTTCACACTTGTGTAGCTGTTGGGAAATTACTTTCCTGCAATCTCTACATTTATAAATATGATAAAAAAAAAAGTCTTTCAAGGAATTCTGGTCACTTTATGGGTGCATTCAATGCCATTGTTTTCTCATTTCAGGTTATTGAAGGAAAGCTGGCCCCTTTCTTGGGAAAGGTGATCAAGTTTGCCACCTCACACGTGTACAGCTGCAGCCTCTGTAGCCAGAAGGGTTTCATCTGCGAGATCTGCAACAATGGAGAAATCCTTTACCCCTTTGAGGACATTTCCACCAGCAGGTATTCTATGTCATTCCTACCTCTGATGCACACATAGGATCCTTGCAGATTCCAGCCCTAGTGAAGTCTTTTGAAATAACTAGGGACTGGATCCCACAGCTTCACATTTCTGGATAGCTGTTCTAGATTACTTGCCTAGGAAGGCCACCATGAGCCTTTATTATTATTATTATTATTATTATTATTATTATTATGTGTGTAAATGTAGGTATACGGAGGTCACTAGGCTCTAAGTAAAACAAAAAATATATATTTATTTAGCGTTCTGTGCAGTACTTGATGACAGAACAGGGATGAGAGGTAAAGGAGACTATATCTGGTTGCAGTTGCATGGAAAACCTCGCAAAATGCAGGGAACCAGAACAGATTTGGCAGCACAGCTGTGCTACTAAATGTCTTTGATTTTGAATAAAGATTGTTTTTTTTTTTGTTTTTCTTTTTCTCCCCTGTAACAGAAAGACAGTATACAGGGCAGCACAGTAGAAGTGCCCTTCTTGCTTTTTCACATACAGTCCTTTTCATTTGTTCCCTAAATAATTGTGTTGAAGGAGAAAAAAACAGAAAGCAAATTAGAGAGCCACCTTTGGAAACACTCGAGAGTAACCTGTTCAAAATGCTTCATTTAGAATCTGATTCCCTTGCACATACAAAGATGTTAAACTGGGGCTAACGAAGGCCTCCTGTTTGGGGATTTCAGCATAGTGTGACTTTCAAAGACTATTTGCACATTCTTTCCCCAGATTCACATTCTAAAAAACGCAGAGAGACAAAGCAGTGGACAGAAGTTAAACAAGGTGTGTAGTTTAGCTCAGTAAATGGTCTTCAAGACAAAAAAAATGCATCTGGAGTGCACAAGGAGGTAGGTTTAGTTAAAAAGGGAGAGACTAAGATGAAATACAGCATGATGGCTATTGAGACTGTATAAAGCAATGAAAAAAAACCTTGATGAAAACGTATAAAAGTATTTAGGAAGCAAGCTCACCTGAAGCATCTGTGTATTTGATGTGCCTGGGAGGTCTTTGGTAGCAAAAGCATCTCTGAGTGTACATTACTCCCCTGTCCTTCATTTGAGATAGAACATACCTTGTAATTATGGAGTTTAAAAACTTCTGGACCCAAGTAGCATTTGTCAGCATGCAGTAAAAGACAAAAGAAACTGCTATCTCTGTTTTTACATGAATTAGAAGCCATACATTACTTTTGTTGAAGTCTCACAAATGTGAAATCATGGTTGATACCATGCCAAAAAGAGCACTTTTTTAAAAATGTTTTTAATTAGCATGAAAACTTCTCCAATATTTTATTTTATTTTATTTTATTTTATTTTATTTTATTTTATTTTATTTTATTTTATTTTATTTTATTTTATTTTATTTTATTTTATCCCTAGAGGTCATTCCGTTTGCTCCTTTTGTACCCCTTATCATTAAGCCTTCCTTTATCCTCACCTTTTTCCATTTCCCTTCCCTGTTAGTTTTCTCATCTCATTACTGCTCCTGTGAGCCCAGGCACCTTTGTGAAGCTAACGGGATTATTTCAGTCCCATGTTTTTGCTCTTCTCCACCTTCGGGCTGAGGACAGGTCCTGCTGTCAGGGAAATGGTAGTGTTTTACTGTGCAACTCCATCAGCTGCAGAGCGGTGGGGAGAAGGCCTGGTAGAGAGAAGGTTTGGGTGATGGGTCCCATGTTATCCAGGTGACAGAGGTGTCTGAGGTAGGTTCCTTACCACCACAGAGAGACTCATAAGGTGAAGAAGGAGACTAGCTAGAAATAGGTAGATGTGCCTAATAAACTAAACTGAAACTGTAGACAGCACAACATTAATGTGAAGTCTTGCAGTTATACCCCAAGTTTCTGATGGTGTTTACTTGGCTTTGCTTGTTAGCTAAGTATAGAACATATGACTGAGTAGACACTTAACTCAGATTTCTGATTCACTTGCACTGTTCTCAGTCCATCCTGTGCAGTGAGAATTGACTACAGGTCTCTTTTTTGTCCTCTTTTTGCTAGAACTGCCACATCCACATACTCAAACCTTTTGTACGTGAGGCCACCTTGGCTTTGAAGTAGCCCAGCAGTAGCTGCTGCAATGACAGAACAGCAGCTCCACACTGGACACCTGGTTTTCCTCCTTGCTTTCAGATGTTGCTCGCCTGCTTGGAGCATCTATCACCAAAGGAGCCTTCCAGGATAGATGCTCCAAGGGGTGGCAGCTTTTCCAACCTCGCCTCTCTGTTGAACATCTGAGAAGTGAAGGGTGTTCGTGTGTTTTGCTGCGCGTGTCGAGCGGGCATTTGTGTTTCTGGCTGCCTCCCTGACCTCTCGTGCTCTTTGGAGAAGAGTGGCAGCTGTCAGAGCGGCCCCGTGATGCCAGGGAAGGTCCCAGATGGCTGATTGCCTTGTGGGCTCTAAGGGAAGACCTGGGGCAGAGCGATTGTTGCCCTCCAGAATATTCTCATCAGTTCCTGGAGCAGTCTGCAGCTGAAATGTATCAAGGGACGGGCTCTTGCTTAGATATATCTGGGAGAAAAGGGGCCTCTCCTGAGGGACAGAGTTTCTCTTGGGTCGGGCTGTTTGCTCAGGAGTCGTTTCTGTCAGTGCTCGAGCAAACAGAGCGAGTACCTGGGCTGTGCACTCCTCGGTGTTGAGTACACACGCACTGCATCCCCTCCTCTCCCTAATCAGCGTGACACATTCCTCTGTTGGCAAATGCTTCCAAAACAAACACAGCCAGGTCCCTTAATTAGTGGGCAGCGTCCCCCCGGCCCGCGCCCCGGTGTGCCGGTGGACTCCGAGGTCCCAAAGGCTTCTGCTGGTGTCCCCTTTCTGTGGCTTTCCATGGGAGGTGGCCATTAGGCACGAAGCTCCATGAAGATTTCAATTCCATAAAGAAAATCCGAAAAATTAGCCCATCCTTTTGAGCACCTCTTCCGGGGTTTGATTCCTCCGTCCTCCTGCCCTTTTTTCCCTCATTTATGTAGAAGTTCAACACTTTCTCAATATCTGCCTCTTTCTGAAGGGCTTGAAATCATGAGAACGACACTTAAAGGCTCCTGAGTTAATTACACATTTCAAGGAGCAAATGGGCAAGTGCTGTAAACTGTCACAGCTCTGCTTTGGCCGGGGCTCCGGCAACTTACGCCACCTGAGCATCTGCCTCCTCTTTAATTTCTTCGATGAAAATCTGCCCTGGTTTTAAATTTAGCCACTAAATGCATAAAATTATGTCATCACGTCACTAACTTCATTTACAAAAGCATTGAGAAATAAGTTTAAATATCCCTGATTATAAACTGGCTGGTTATACTTGCCCATTGTCATGGTAAAAAGTTTGTTTCTATCTCCTAAAATACAAAGCAAAAGCAGAAATGAAAAAATGCCCATGCACTGAGTCTGTAGTACATGACTTTACATGTTTGATGACCTAAAACACCTTTAGCAAGTTTTAAATCTTTAGGAATAGTGAGAAAAAAAAAGCGGCTGGAATGAGTATAGATTTATTCAGAGCAATTAGGTAATTACAATTTTGGTTAAAATTAGTATATGCTGCCCAGTTAAGAAAGTTTAGGTCTTACCCGTATGTCAGCACACGAGCCACTGCTCTCATGAGTGATGGGCTGTGTTGGGCTGGCAAAGCTGCTCCCTCGGCCAAGAACTGCTCAGTCAATTCCTTGCCTTTCTGTGGTGCTTGTGGATGTGTATGAACCGTGCAGAGTGGTTCTTTTGTGCTCATACCCATTTATCAAGGCCAAACTGTGTTCACGTTGCAAAGTTAATTTGCTCTGCAGATCAGTTAAGACACGTAGACAAAGATACAAAACAGAAGAGCCAGGTTTAAAATAGACGTGCCACAGAACAGGCTCGACTCTATCAACCAGCTTGGATGCCTTTGGCCACCATCCTGATAAGCCCTGCGAATGTGCTTAACTTTACCCAGAGCGACAAGCCGTCCTGAGGACTCTGAGGCCGGGCTTAACTTCCTGCACGTGCCAAGGCTTTGCAAGGCTGCAGCTGGCTGCTTTAGGGATGCTGCGTCGCTGGAGGACATACACTCGGCGTGTGGTTTCCCACCTTACCCGGTGGTTTGGTGGGTGCTGGAGTGGGTGTTAGTGGTGTGGGAGGGGAGGGGACAGGCTGCCAATGGGTGCTATGTTAGTACCCACTTTCTTCCATTCACTTCCTACCCCGGAGACCCTTTTCTCCTCCCAAGGCAGATTCCCTGGACTCATTCCTGGCAACTCGAACAATATTCCCGCATGCGCGTGTTGGGCATCGATTGTCTTTGGGGCTGTTTGTGAACATGAACAGGGAACATGAACCAGGCCTTCCTTTATTTCTTCTCCTTGTGTTTTGCTCAAGTCCCCAGGTCCTGGAGGGCACCGGTGCTCACAGCTGAGCGACACCGAAGGGCTCGCGGGCGGCCACCAGCACCTGGCAAGGGATGCAGAGCAAGCCGGGATCCCCTAGGAAGGGCTTGCTTAAGCTGCTGTGTTTGGCTCTTTTTTTTTTTTATTTTAATAGCCAATTACTGATGGCTTAGTGCTTTGGAGGCTTAGTGCACGATTGGCATCTTCTAAAGAAAACATAATGAACAGCCCGTGGTTTTTTTTTTCTTGTTTTCACCCTTTGTGGGAAGAAAACTAATAACCTGAAGAGCTGTAGGCAATGAAGGGCTCGGTCCTGAAGCAAAGGAAGCACCCTGGAAAATGCCCACCAGATCTGACACAGGGGAGGTGAAAAAATGCACACATAAAATTACAAGGGGGGAAGGATGGCAAAGGACGGTCACGCTGGGGACCTGTCCCTCATTCCTGGTTTATTTTGAGTGTTCAGGGTTTATTTTGTGTGTTTATTTTGTGCGTACCTTTGAGGCAGTCTGCCTTTTCGCCTGGCAGCCCCTCTTCAGCACCTCAACGGTGGCCTGATGCAAGGCAGAAATACCAGTATAGCCAGTGGGTTGTGCAGAATCTAGAATTATTTGAGCCACGAGCCTGTGAAATACATTAAAACAAATTGTCAGAATTTGCAATTTGCCCAATATTGATATGGATATGTATAAAAAGCCCATACTCAATGGGACATATTAATATTGGCCGTTCCTCAGCACAGAAGGAATGATTTTGTGCTTTTAATGTAGAGGGTTTTCTTTTGTAAGTAATAATAATGATAGGCTTAATAGTGCTATCTGGCCTGTCTCGCTGCGGAGGGTTTGCTCTTTCTTTCAGTGCAATGGGAATTATTTAGAGGACTGAATAATTTGCTGCATTTCTTTCACTCCAGCATTCAAAAACATAAAAACCCCTCTAGCATTAAAACATAAAACACCTCCTATTGTCTCAGCAGAAATTAAACTGGGCAGGAAAGAGGGAGGAAATGGAGAAAATACCAAAATAGAAAGGAAACTCTTTAAGATGCCTTCTTCGAAGGCTGGAAGTCATTCTGGAAGCCACGTGCCGTGCTCACCAATTGTACAAATAATGCTTGACAAATAGCGAGCTGCTTTTAATGTGCAGGATCACAATATCATTCATTACAGAAGAAAACATGAAAGGCCCGAATAACTACAGGCTCATCAGCTTATTATCAGCAGCGCATTGAAGTGCCACAAAGGATGTAAAGACTTCTGGCCTCTAGCCAAAGAATGGAAGAAAATTCAGAGATAGCACCTGAACCACAAATTACCTGCGACAATAACCAGGGTTAAGAGGGAGGTGACTAAGTGCAGTGAACTATCACACAAGCCTTTTGTAGACCACAAAATGTGTTTCTTCTGTGGGGAAGCAAAAACGTTTTGGAGCACCGTGGTTTGCAGATAGAAAACCGGGAAACTTCCACACAGAAACCTGGTTGCAGCCTGGTTTTATCTTCTCCCAGCAAGGTGAGGAAGGATTAACCCGCTGACATCTCCAGGGTCGTTTCACCCTATTTGCAACTTCAAATTTGGCGTGGTGGAAAAGGAAGATGCGGGTGGCTTGGCCGGGGTAACTCAGGTGCCCAAAGTGAGAGCAGGAGCAGCTCCGGCCCCGCGCGACGGAGCCGCCTTGGCGGGGAGCAGATGGGGACGGTGGCCAAGGAGCAGCGCCGGGCGCCTGGGCTTCGTGTGGGTCTTTTATTGCTTTCTTGGGGGATGACCATGGGCTGGGGCAGCAGGTGTGCCGGCTCCTCTCCCATCCTGCTGGCATCCATTTCAGCACCCATTTCTGGTAAGTTTTGCCACCTCTGCAAGGGCTGGGGGAATTAGGGAGCAGGCGCAGGAAGCAGTGGTGCAAGAGCACAAAGTTACACTCCCCATCCATCACTGCCCTCCAGCCACTGGCAGTGCAAATTGCTGACTAACAAGGGCAAATTAGCTCAATAAAATCACCATTAGTGTCAGCCCAGAGTGATGTGAAGTTTCCAAGACGCGGCTGTCCGCCCGGCCCGTCTCTCATCCATTAGGGCATCTACGTGTGGAGCTCCCCATCCCGCCGAGCACGTGCTTTATTTAGGCGGGCTGCTAATCCCGAGGAAATCACGGGGCACCGGTCCCCATACGTGTGTTTATGTCCTTTACTGGGCCACAATTGTAGCACACATTCTCATTCTGGTCATAGAAGTGATAAATATCTGCGTGAGCTGGTTTCTTGGTTCAAAAACTGGTTTTGACATATCAGACCTAGAAGTAATTGCACAGGAATCAGGTGTTAGTGAAAAAGGGCATGGTATTGAACAGATATAATACTTTGGGGCCGTATAGAGGATATAAAATATAGCTAGATTAGAAATTGCTTTATAAAAGTTCTAAAGGCAAATGTAGGCAATATAATTAATAAAGCAGTCTGTTTTGGTTTATGAACTTCTCTCAGTGTTGCCAGCCTGCAGGTGGAATATCACTGCTTTTAAAGGTATCTTTTAAATATCACTGTTTTTAAAGGTAGCTTGTATTTGCCTTTTGGTTTCTCAGAGTTTAGTTTGTTTCTTCGTGTTTTTAGTTTTTTCTCACTGTCTTGAAGAGCCTTACTGCTTAAAGAAAGGTCAGTAAGTGAGGGCGGAATAACAGAGACTCAGACTCTCCCCTGGTCATTTGACTACAGTGACTGTGACTTCAGGAAAGTGCAAAGCATTGCAAGACTCATGAGACCACGAACTCACAAAGCTGATCAAAGCCCTCACTTATGTCCAAAAATTGCTCTAAAGATTCATTTTTTGTTGCTTTCATTATCACTTTATGCAAATGTAAACCAAGACTTAGCTTCTCTGACGCTGCCATCCTTTTGCCATTGTCATTTGATGCAAAGCTGCAGCCAGACAGGGGCTTACTCATCACTGCAGGTAGTTACTTGTGTGGACAAGATGAGAGCGTAGCCTGCTCTTGAAAGCCACCATCTAGACCTGGAGATTGACCTGCGAGACGTTACACACTCCGAGTGCCCTAGAGCCGTCCAGGCCCCCTCGTAGAGTGTTTGATTTGTCCAAAGTTGTCATATATACACAGCTTTGAATGCCAGCAGCTGCAGTTAGGATGGACTTGGGTGTCCTTCCATGTGGCACAGAGCAGGAATTACAGTCCGCTCATTTTCTGTGACTCATTTCTGGTTTGCTGAGTGACTTTTTCCCCGTTGCTGAAGCGGTCTGCACTTTGCTGCTTCCAGAAGAGCTGAGCAAAGCGCTGGCATTGTCAAGAGCAAAATGTCACCGCTTTGTTCTTCTAAATGCCAAAATACACCTTAATGGAAATGAGTATTTCTTTATTTAGAAACCAAAGCATCAAAATTAACTTTCATAAACCACTAAAAAAAAAAATCCGTTAAAGACCTGAATGCTACTTTTAAGAAGTATTAATCCTTTCAGTGATTTCTGTCCATGCCGTGGAAGTGCTCTGAGGGCTTCCCAGCAAGTGCAAGTGGATGGAAGCCAACTGGTTTTGGTAGCCCCTGAGTGGCTTTGCAGCAGCTTTTCCGAGGTGTGGGCCAGCTTGTGTCTCATGCAGCTTTCCCTCTTCTAAACCCCAGCACCCTTGGAGCTGCTGCACCCATCTGAAGGGTGCCCACAATCCTTTCCAAGTCCGCTGCATGCTCTGGTCATGCTTTGCCATTCACCTTGATGCTGATTTGTGTTTGCAGATGTGAAAGCTGCGGGGCCGTCTTCCACACGGAGTGCAAAGTGAAGGCTCTGCCATGCCCCCGCTGCGTCCGCAAGGAGCTGCAGAAGAAGCAGAAATCCTTCTGGAGGCGACTGAATATGGATGAAAACTTTGAAGAGTCCTACAACATGTTTGAGTTGTCCTACCAGAACACCTGACGGCCCAGGGCAGCCTCAAGAGAGTCTCCTCCCCTGGTGCAGCTCAAGCGAGCTCTCGGCTCGGCCAGGCAGAATCCTTTTTGCAGAATATTACCTGACCACCCTCCCCATCTGTGAACAGCAGCTGCCAAAGTGGCCACGAAGCCCTGTTGGCTTGGAAATAATGGTGGCCAAATTGCGTTTTGCATTGAAGTCCGGCCAGTAGCGCTCATACAAAATGTGGTTTACTTGAAATGCTTTAGCTCTAACTAATTAAGCACCCAACCTTTTCTTTTCCACGTCTGGAGAAGACTTTTCCTCAAGGCAGAGAATATTTCCTGCCGTGCCCCTGTTCTTAATTATTATTTTTCATGTTGCTCATTTAGAATTGATGGCTCATCTGCTTATTTATCTGTATTATTTATTCTTAGCCTTGACAGAGGTTTTGGTGAGGTATATTACAGAACCCAATGGGGCAGGAGTGGTTTTAAGCCCACATGCTCCTTCTGACATGGATATGGAATTGCATTTCCTCATGTTTCCAACTGGAGAACTATTTTTCAAGGATCAGTGCATTTATTTGTCACTCCTCTCTGAGGAAAGGGAGATATCTCCCATCAAAAACCCTACTTAAGATGTTTGCAAGCATAAGATGCAGAAGAATTCCCTTAGCTATGTTTATGTATTTATAACCAGCTCCTTGGAATATTACCTAAGCAGATAAGCAAGGACCTTAGTGCTGTTGTGGCTCAGGCTGGGTTCATGATCCGTCACTGAAGTCCATTTAGTTTTATGATAGTATTCTTGATCTGGCTGAGGCCACATCCTCAACTCCAGTAACCCAATGATGTTTCTGACTTCCTGCTAGTCTCATATCTGAGGACGCTGTAAGTGTTCACTTGGGTTTTGGTTTTCTCCCATGAAGTTTACTTGAAATGCTTCTAACCTCAGCCTCCTAGACTGCTAGACAAATATATGTCTTGTCCTTCCTTAGCTAGAGAATATCTCCAAAGCTGTGGAACGTATTTATTTCCCTTGCTGTGTTCGTGTGCAGTTTGTGTCCATGCTCTCTGGAAGCTCCAAGGATTTTATACCTTCTATAGTGACTTGCATGGTGGAGAGAGAAAGTTCTTCAAGGTATCGTTCTGCCTTACCTACCTGGCACACGGAGGAGTATTAAACACGGAATATTGCATATATTGAGGAAAAGGGGTATGTGATAGGTTTGATTAGGGAAATATATGTGCCTCACCACTGACAGTGTGTTTAATTCATATGGTGTCACCTCCTTTGGGTACCTGGGGATCCTCCTCACTTGAATGGACATTCTTAGCTCTTTCCCCTATCCTGTGGTAATGTGTATTGCATACATACAAATGCATTCATATGTATGTACATATATATGTGTGTGTCTATAGAAAGCAAATACGGCTTCAGGAAAAAACTCCACAGTCATGTGCATGTGTATTTCTTCTCCCTTTTCACCTAGGGTTGCTAAAATGCAGAATATTGATCTTTGCTTCCTATATAATCCATGGGCAGATGCATTCAAGGCAGAAAAGCAAGCTCGATCACTGAAGCAGCTCCCTAAGGCCTGGACTATTTTAAATAAAGCGCAGGGTCCATCGTGTTGACGGGAAGGGTCAAGAAAGCTGCACAAAGGCTTGCCTTGTGCTGGGGGATAGACACTTACCTTCCTCAGCCTCCTGTAAGTAGCTGAATCGGAGCTTTTCCAAACGAGTGCAAGTACCAAACATATCGAAGCATGTTTATAGCTGTAGACTTTAGAAAACCAGTGCCTTTCTTTTCCAGAAGTCCTTCTCACCGTGGGTTATTTTGGTTTACTTTTGAAGGAAGTGAGGGGTTTTCCATGTTCTTGGGTAGAACAGTATCGGGCTCCCCGTATTGAACACCCTTGGTGAATCATATGCATTTCTCCAAACTAGGGCACGCTGCACGAGGACTGCAGTGCCCCAGCTCCCTGGTTTTCTCGGGAAACGGGCTGCTCTCAGCCGTCATCGCCAACGCTCCTCGCAGGCCCGTCGCCTCGCGGGATGCTCCTGGCTGCAAGAGCTCCTTGGGTCTTTCCAAGCCCTGTGGATCCTTCCCCCCTACACACATGCGGGTGGGTGTTACCTGTGGGGACCTCTCGCCCCGTCCTGCCCGCACATGGAATAGGTTGGAACAGGAACATTTCCTCATGGATCATGTAGAAAATGGGCTGCTCGTCTCCTTCAAAACAAACGGCTGTCTTAGCTTTCTTTTTTCCCCTCTCTTTTATCCACATCCTCTAGTTTTTCTTTAACAGGGGAAAGATGTATCTGTGGGATGTAAACTGCAGCTTTTTTTTTAATATGGTCAAACCATAGCAAGAGAAATTCACAAAATCTTGCTGAATTTGGATGTCCAAATTCAGCCTGGTCCGAATCTGTACGTAAAGCAAATCTTCGGGCACCAGTGTTTGGGTTTTTACAGGTAAACTCTTCTTACTAGGTTAATTTTTAGTGTTCTTGCTGCACTAAAATTAGGAGAAGGAAAATGGCCCTTCTGGATCCGTTTACTTCTCTGCCCAGAAATATTTGGCACTCCTATGTAGAAAAATTTCTGTCACCTTCCTATGTCTGCCATAGGGGATGGAAAATGTTCCTTTTGGGATGTGACACGGTGTCCTGGCTGGCACTTCCCAGCATGAACTTGTTGCTGGGCTGATTGAAGCAGGTAGTTGTGCTGGACCCCTAGAAAAGGGGGTAGGATCTTTTTGGAGAGGAATTGGAGTTCTTTGTGGTACTCCACAGGCTCCGATGGCCCTCCCAGGGTTGAATCATCAGGACACCTTTAGCAATGCTCATGTTAAGGTGTCTCTTGATAATTAATATCAGGATACTGCGTTTATTTTAATGGATTGATGATTATGTCCTGCAATACTAAAAAAAAAAATATATAAAAAGCAGCATAGGGTGCCAGTGTGCAGTGAAAGGGGGAAGCTGTGGGCTTCTACTTTGTTTTCTCCCTGTAGTGACAGAAGCCACTGAGTTTCTGTGCTTACTGAGTCACTGGCTGCATTGCAGCCACCTGTTGGTCTGTATAAAAGGAGTTTAATCAAATAATTGTTTTCATCTGATCTCTGGTGTTCTGCTGCAAGCCAGTCCCTCCCTTCGCGCTGCCTCTCCTTTGCTGAGAGGGATGAGTCCTTCAGGCTTTGTAGCTCGTTGCGTTGACGCTGAACCAGTCGGTTCTGATGATTTTCTCATTCATAATTTGCCTTCCAGGGTTCCCCGTCCCAGTAGCAGTGCCTTACAGAGCTGTACGTTAGCATAGTTCTCCCTGTGTGGGATTTCCTGATTCAACCTGCTCCTTATGAACCTGTAGACCTGAAGTGAAGCCGCCCCGTGGCTGCACATGCTGCTTTGCCAGCCCTGCATGGTACAAATATCAGCTCGAAGACACCAAGCTGCAGGGAAACCACTCACTTTTGCTTAACTTGGTGCCTTAGATTTCCCCAAACCACCGCTCTTGTCAGGAATGCTCTGCCACCGTGTTGGCTATCGAGCTGTGAAGCCCAGCTCCTGCCTCGCTGGGTGCAATGACCATAAAAACTACTTACATGTTTTGAGAGGGAAAGACAGGGAAAGTTCATGTGGAGAAGGCGCTGATTTCTGTTCCTGATATTGTGGGGAATAACTGAGATTGTGGGGAATCTCCGGTGGGAAATGAGGCTGTGCTTACCTGGGACCTTGAGGAGCTGTGCGCTGTGACACTGGTGAGGTCGGGCTTGGGAATGGGCTCTGCTCATGGTGCTCCTGCCCTGGTGGAAAAGGCTTTTCCCCAAGCTCACTTATTTATATACCCCTGCATAATCGGGGCTTTAAACTAATGTAGATCCTTGAATACACACTGCTGTTTCAGTGGGGAAAAAAAAAAAAAAAAGGATTTATTTCAGTTTTGCTTATGCACTTGTCTGCTTCAGAGTTGATCTTGCTTTAAAAAGGTATGTGTTTTAAACTGATTTTTAATGACACCCAACACCTATTGTAGCAGGTTAGCCCTATAATGGCTCAATATATTATCTATATTAGGCTATAACTGGCTATATTAGCTCAAGACCTGCTCCTGGGCTTGAGCTAAACACATTGATGAGCAAAAAAAAAAGGGACATTTTAAAGGTTTTACACCTAACCTCTAAAGCCAGCCTCAAAACTGCCTTGAGTTCAACCAATTCCATCAGTTTGGGGGCTGGCGGGAAGCTGGCTCTGACCCCAGGGTGGCTGCACTGCTGCTCCCGGTGTCGCCCCGAGCTCTCCGTCCCACCCGGTCACCGTGGGCACTTGCACACGGGTTTTGGCACCAGTGGCAGTGCCCCCACCTGTTTCAAAAACCACTATGTGCGTGTGTGTGTGTGTGCTCCTCTCCCTGTTAATTTATTGGCACCATCGTTATTTGTGTGTTGCTGCTCTTCGTTTGTTCTGGTTTGGTTATTCTTGACAAGGATTTTTTTTTTTTTAATTATCTGCAACTGTTGGGCAATAGTCTTAATTTATTGTTGGTGGGTAATGATGTTATAATTTAAGTTCAGGGAGTTGAATCGCTCGTTGACACTTGAGCAGGGTTTCTTCGGGCCATTAGTGACAGCACCAGAGCACCAGTCCCTCGTGTATAAAGGCAACTCTCAATAAATACTACAAAAACATCACTTGTGTCCTTTTTAATGTGATTTCTGCTGGGAACTGCACCACGAGCAGGACAAAAGCTTTGGAAGATGCTGGTTTCCTTGTGAAAGCTAAGCAAGCTGCTGCTGAAATGTCCCAAATCTAAGCAAATTATCATAGTTTTGTTTTGAGGTCCGAGCCAGGACGTCTCTGGCAATACCACCAGTGTGCGCACCCGGCCCCGGGTATTTGGATTCCTGGTTAAAGCTCCCAAGTGTTTCAGAAGCTGCCTGGGTCTGTAAAGCCCCAGCAGTGGCCAGAGGAGTTAACTGGGAGCTGAGTTGTTGGGTGGCACCTTTGGACGTGGAGCTCCCGCTCGGCGTGTCCAAGGGAGGCGCCTTCCCCGCCGTCCTGAAGGGCTCAGGGGTCATCCCGCCCTGCAGGAGGCCCCAGGAATGCCAGTGCTCCCGCCTGCAGGCACCTTTGGACTTCATCCCCGTGAGGAAAGCGGCCGGGAGCCGCAGGTTAATGTTTGACCTGGGCTGCACCGAGGAGCCGTGCGCACCAACTGTCCCTGGCCTCGTATTTGCTTTGCAAAGTGAGCAAATTTGGTTGCGACACCTCGGCCCCCTGTCGCTGCCCTCCGCGCCGGGCCAAGGAAGAGCTGCCGGGAAGGAAGCGGAGCAGCCGAGCAGAGATCCCGGCTCAGGGCGGCCCTGGGAGGAGCGTCGGCCGTGGCCTGTTTGTCTTGAACCCACACCTCTGTATTTGTGCAGCTTCGGCCCTCACCGCCCCTTCCCGCCTCCCGCCCATGCCCTGTTTGGGTGCAGGAGCCCTTCACCAAAATAACCTGTTCCAGAGGCAACCTGGGGCTGGAGTTTCAGGCAGCGTTTCCTCAGGGTTCCCTCAGGAACAGAAGTGCTGGAGTTCTTCTTCCTGTTGTCCTCACAATGGGGCTGAGCCCTGCACTAATTATCCCAATAAAACCTTACGTGGGCAGCCCTGCTCTAATCCCCCCCAAAGTCACTCCTGTTGGGTAGCTCTCTTACCCTTTTCCATTAATTTATTGACTGGCCTTTAGCTCAGCAAGCCCCAGAAAACCTGGACCCTTCCAAGTCCCTTGGGAAACAGGAGAAAAACTGGCGGTTGCTTCTGATGCCGAGCGCTGGGATAGACCAGTACCCAGGGAGCACCCACCTCATCCCTCATCCAGGTAGGACAGGTGCCATTTTGTAGCCAGATAAGTTCCTGCGTTAGGCAATGTGAGATCACAGGCAAAGCTCTCAACCCTGTAGGTCCAACACACGCAGCCTTCTGGATTCTGTCCTTCCGTGTTCCCCTCATAATCAATGCTTTGCAGGAGATGGAACCGGGAATTAACCACCTCTTACGGCCAAGTCCTGTGGCTGCTGTTATATCCGTCCTGATGTGATCCAGCCTGAGCGTGCCAGGCCAAGCTCCAGCTCTTCCCCGAAGATCAGTACAGTTCATTTTAAAAACTAAGCCTTAGCTCTCAGGCCCAGATTAAAAATATTTGGTTTCATTCAGGAAGTGTCCCTATGGCCAATTCTCTGACAAAGGCAACTGAAGCCTGCAGCATCAAAAAGCCTTTTCCTAAAGGATGGGTTTGAAAAGGCTGAGGGTTAAGACTCCCAGCTTAGCATTGGATGTATTGTTTGATTGATTTTCTAAAATGTGGCACAATGAGAATGCACCTCTTTTTCCGGGAATCTGTGACAGTGATAAGTCAACAAGTTTATGAAGTCTTGAGGACAATATCTAAAGTAAATAGAGTGACGCAAGTCTCTGTCCAGAGCTGGGTTCCAGGCCCAAGGAGACACATTTACTTTTTTTTCATTCAACTTGTCAGCTCTCCATAATGTGTGTGACATAATCCAGATTACAGGGCAATAATAAACTAACCCACATGGAGCTGCCTTGCTCCCGCTTTCTTTAGGGCTGGAGAGGGACCTTCCACTTCTGAGGTTACCAGAGTTTCTCACTGGGAAAAGCTGAGGGCAAGTGAAATATTTGGGGAGAGGGCATTTGTGTGTACACAACCCTGGGCTGTCTTCTTAAAAGTGTCCTTGTTTGATTCAGTGCCCTCCACAACAGAGGTTCCAGCTAGAGGCCTCAAAATTATCAATATGAGGAAGTGGTGAAAAGCATCTCAGATAATCAGGTGTCACAAGTAAAACCAGACAACGTCTCCAAGGCCAGTAGGAATAAATTCCAATCATGTTAAGCATAGACGAATATAAACCTGGGCACCGAGGCTGCAAACACGCTCAGAAAGTGGCTTTGTTGTTTATAGTAAAAGCTTCTTGATTTTCTGTAATTAAATCTGAGGCCTTGGGTATAAAAGATGAGGTTATGGGGTTCATGTGCAAAGCAAGAGAAGTCAGATAAGAGCTTGTAATAAGGGCTGAACTTCACGTGGATTTGATAGTTCCCAGGTATTTATTGCATGGGTGCTGTAAGATGTGTCTGAAAGAATAGGAAGGAATTCTTGTAACATGAAGGGGTGTTTAAAGGTAGGAATACACCCCTACTGCATCCAGCAAGGAAGGACTAGATGTAATCAGCGCGCACAGAAAGGTTCGGTCCAAAGTGTCTCCAGAGCACTAAAGCTTACAAATTAATCATCTCCTCTATGACTAAGAGTGCAGGAAGCACTGGAAGTGCCGAGAGGAGGACGTGGAACGTGGAGAGCAGCTCCCTGCTGCCCGGGCCTTGCCCCATAGCGCCATAGCGCTGCCCCGTAGCCCCATAGCCGTGAGCAAGTGGGCTGTGAGGGCTGAGGTGCAAGCTTGTGGCTGCCATCAGCTTGGGACATGGGTCGGTGTTTGCTGTGTGCTTATTGCAAAACGTCCCCTTTGGGCCTGGACTCTGCACTCCTGAGGCGCGTTAGGCTCCGGTTTAGCGAGATCAATCCTTGCAGCAGCTGGGAGCTCTGCAGAGTTCAGGGAAAGCTGCAGTAAGCAGAGCTGGGCTCCCACCGCTGCGAGCTGCAGCAGTTCATACAGTTGACAGATTCCCTGGAAAGGGAGGGAACCGGCAGCGCGTTCCGCACACTGTGAGCCTGTGTGATGGCAAGCGCAGAAGGGAGAAAGTACAATAAAAACCCGGGCTTTACTGTAGGTATTTACACAGTATTGACACTGTGAGCTATGCTTAGAGATTTATGTCAAGTGTTAATGTCGTAAAGCAATAAAGTGCCTCTGCGAAGGGCCCGGGCCGAGGGGAGGCAGAGACATCTCGCTGTGTAAGGCCCTCCTGCAGCTCCTGTGGTAATCCATGGGAATTATCCCTGTGTGTCTGTAGGAGCCTCATGGAGGCTGCTGCTCCTAGGGTAATCCATGGGAATTATCCCTGTGTGTCTGTAGGAGCTGCATGGAGGCTGCAGCTCCTGTGGTAATCCATGGGAATTATCCCTGTGTGTCCGTAAGAGCCACATGGAGGCGGCTAAGGGATGGGGGGCAGAGGCCGCCTCTTTGCTGGGCTCAGGGCGGGTAACTGGGATTGGTAACTGGGTAACTGGGCAGGTAACCTTGTCTCGGGGAGGATATTCCCACATCCCTTTGTAGCAGCCTGGCGCTGCTGCTGAGTGCGCCCTGCAGCCCTTGGAGAGAGGAGAGCTCCCCAGGGAGCGGGGATTTATCCAAACTGAACTATCCCCCGGGGTTTAGTGGAAGTGCTGGCCAGGCCCACGGAAACGGGGAGGCGACAGCGCTGAGGGAAGCTCTGTTCCTGCTGCTCTGTGTCCTCGTGGACCGTCCAGTCCCTGCGGAGCGAGCACTCCGGGCCTGCAGGCTCCCTCGTCCCTGCTCCCCGGGAGCTGATACGGGTTTTTTGCCGAACGGGAGGGCAGGTGCTGCTGATCCCACCTCCCTCATCTGGGCAAACCCATTTGGGGCACAGACCGCTGCGTCAGCCTTCCCTCTGGGTCCTCCTTGGTATCGTCTCCGCTCTTGGAAGCGTTGCCCATGCTGGTTCCTGCCCCGGATTTTACTGTAAAGGCCACGGAGCAGAGTCTGCCTTTTGCTCATCAACGCATTGTCAGCCGCCAAGAAGAGCTTCCCACCGGAGCAGCTCCCTTGCGACTGGTGGACCCACTGCAGCCCTTTCTCCTCAGGGTGAAAACCGGGAGCGGGGCCCTCCTCAGAGCCTGGGGAGGTGCCACAGGGGCCGCAAGGAGACTCGTTGCTGTGACACCGGAGCTCCTGTCATCCCTAGGGGTGTCCATTGTTCCCCGTGTTGCCCTACACGGCAGCACATCCTCCATGGAGCACCAGGCGGGCCGGAGGCCACGGCCTGTGCGGAGCGACGCGGCACCCGCAGCGCCCACCTTTGTGCGGGATCCCTTCCCACGAATATCCCGGTGTGGTGTCCTTGTCACACGAGCTCCTCGGCCGGTGGGACAGCCCGGGAGTCTGAAACGATGACCCGTTTGCTTTGTGCGTCTCTTGCTCCGCTTTCCGATCGCAACCACGCGCTCGGCCGAGGCCGGCGGCGCTCGGAGCGGCCCTCTCGCTCCTTCCCTCCTTCCCATTGACCCCAGTGCGGGCTGGAGAAGCCCCGCGGCCCCCTCTTCCTCCCCAGCCGCACAATTGTCACTGCCAATTAGTGCTTTGTTAGGGCGCACAATGGCGCCGCAGCCGCTGGAATGGGCCGCCTTTGTGCCGCTCCAGTCGGCCGTAGGGGCAGTCAAGATTCATTTAGGGCCTTACACAACATGGACAGAAAATACTACCCGAAAAGCAAAAGGGGAAAAGAAAAAGAGAGCGCGAGGGGTAGCAAGAGGAGGAGGGAGGCGGGGGACCTGCTATTCAGGGGTTAGCCCAGGCGCATGAAAGGCCCAAGGAGCAGCGCCACATTGAAGACGCCCCTCGCAACACAAAAAGCAACTAGGGCTTAATAGTAATTAGTGGGCAAACTGCAAAGAGCACCGTGGCGCTCCAG
This sequence comes from Nothoprocta pentlandii, assembly GCA_013398315.1. Lineage (NCBI taxonomy): Eukaryota > Metazoa > Chordata > Aves > Tinamiformes > Tinamidae > Nothoprocta > Nothoprocta pentlandii. The sequence goes on from VZSG01000403.1 coordinate 556,816, forward strand.
CAGCTTGTCCCTGCTCCTGCTGCCTCCGCTTCCCCTTCCCCCTTCCCGCCAGATCCGGCTGCGGGAGGGGAGGGGAGAAGCCAGGGGATGGGAATTGGCAGCCCTGCTTTGCCCACCGCGCTCTGCAGAGGCCCCATCCAGCCCTTCTTTGTGGCAGGTAAATTGGATTTCCCTCTGCAGAGCTTGTAGACGATTACACAAGGTATTTCGCAGCCGGAGTGGAACACCCGGGTGTGATTTTGGGACTACTGTTGTGCCGCTTTTGGGGGCCTTTAGCACAGACCTGTCCCTTTTTGTAGCCTGGCACGAGGCTCCTTTCCCTCCGCAGAAACACAGACACCACCTGCCCTTGTGGTCACCTGCTGCCTCTTTATGCACGAGGTAGTCAGGGCTATAGCTCTGCACAACCTGTTGAGCCTGGCAGCAGCTCTATCCCCTTAGCAGCTGTGAGGAACATGCTCAGTTGAAGACCCAACCTTGATGCCCTCCCCATCCAAGTGAGCACATCAGCCAGCTCTTTTCCCCTCATTTCAGTACCCCTTCCCAGCTCGCAGGCACCCCAAGCATTTCCCACATTTCCGAAGGCTCATCTTGGCCCGGCCTGGCTGTGGCGTTCAGGAGCAGGCCAAGTTAACAGGTCCAGAAGCCAGGTAGGATTATCTACCTGACATGTGCTTAAGGGTTGAGAGAAATTCAAGGCATCTTAGCTCAAATGAAAAGTAAATAGAATCTTAGTGAATGATTCCATTTATTTTCACTTCTGTAAAGAAAATCTATGGGGAAAAGCTGTGGTGGGGCTTAGTGGTCAGTTGATTAGCTATTCTCAGCTGGTGGGTTTGGCTCTCAGTTTTCCTTGGATCCAGGAATACTAGACCAGATTCGGATTTCAGGCACAGCAGTGTGAGCCCCCACAGAGCTCAGCACAAACCAGACCAAGCCACCAAGCTCAGTAGTCCCTGCTGGAAACATTCCTGAGCCGAAGTACGGAGAGAGACCCACGCATGTGTGTGCAGTTCTGGAGCACAGGTCCTTTCCAAGCAGAGGCTGGAAGAGCCCCCGTTCTCTCTGTCTCCGAGAGAGCTGCCCAAGCTTTGGGAATGCAGTCAGGGCTCTAGCACCGGGTTTTTCCAAGGCGTTTGCCCCCCGCCGAATCCCTTGGTGGGTTTCACACAAAGCCGAGTGAGGCGCAAGGAGCCCCGGGAGCAGCTGGTGATGCCCCCCGCCACCAGCGTCACGGGGGGCCCTCGCCGTGCCTGTGCCTATACCTATACCTATGCCTAAGCCTGTCCCTATGCCTGTGCCTCTGCCTATTCCTATGCCTGTGCCTGTGCCTATTCCTATGCCCATGCCTATTCCTATGCCTATGCCCTGTGCCTGTTCATATGCCCATGCCTGTGCCTGTTCCTATGCCTGTGCCTGTGCGTATTCCTATGCCTCTGTCTATGCCTAAGCCTGTGCCTATGCCTCGCTGTGCCTATACTGTGCCTATGCCCATGCCTCGCTGTGCCTGTGCCTATGCCTATTCCTATGCTTTGCTGTGCCTATGCCCATGCCTGTGCCTATGGCTGTGCCTCACGCAGGTAGTGACTCGATTCGAGCACCATCCAGCAACCTCTGCCTCACGCCCACGGCAGCACCTCCGTGCTGTGTTAATTGGGAATTCCACTGGGAGGCTCTCCGCTGAAAGGACCAAAGTGTCTCCTCACCTTGTCCTGCCCCTTGCCCCGCAGTGAAGGATGTTTAGCCCATAGGGATGCAGGCAGGAGGCAGCAGGTCTGCCCTCCGGGTTGTGTGTCCGACAGGAATGAGTAGGCTCTCAGGACAGTCAGTCTCACAGGGACACACAGCCCTGCAGCCCGTGCTCGCCAGGCTCTAACACCAAAGCGGGAGAGCAGCAGAGCGGAGGGGGAGCCCGAACAGGCCGTTCCCAGCTGAGCACTGAGCATGTCAGCGCTGGCTTCCTGGCTGGGTTTCCTTGCAGCTCGTGCAGCATCTGCCCAGCCTGCCCCCACTGCAGCGCCTGGGGAAAGGGGCTCCTCGCCCTGCCCCGAGCAGCAGGGAGGGTGAACTTGCCAACCTGCCGCTCCGGGTGAGCCCAAACCCGTCCCTGCAGAAGCTGTCCTACCTTTTTGGTTACTTTAGTGCTTACATAAAACCAGTTAGTGCATAGTGCTTACATAAAACCAAACCACATCAGTTTGGTAAAAGAGTCTGTAATGGGATTCACATCCTGATCAGCAGAGATTTTTAGCAGCCAGGGCTGCTAAATACTTTCCAGTATTGTGGAAAGAAGGAAATATTTCCTTGCTCTCCAGGTTATATCCCACGCAGGGTGACACGGCTGCACGTTGGGCAGCATTGCACATCACTGCAGTGCGGTGCAGAAGCTGGAGTGCAGATCACTTCTCTTGCCCCACAAACCTCTCTGTGTGCTGCAGTTTTGTGACGCCAATTCCCATGAAAGCTGCTGCTGTTTTTCTGTCTCTGTGCCTCATTTAGGTTTGATAATTCTGCCATGTTTCCCAAAAGCGTGAATTTGAAGGTTGCTAGGGACATCCTGTCCAAAATCCCCTTTGACCTAAGATGTGTTGCATTATCCTGTGGATGATTCAGAGAAGGAAGTAATCAAAACGTGTGCAGTTCCACCTAGTGCTAATTGCCTTTTCTTCCGAGGTTCTCTCACTCTTCTTGTGTCCAATAAATCTTGATTTTGCAGAGATTTATATCTATATTTCAACATATTTTGGAGCATTTGATGTGAATGACATGACTTTCTCTCTCTTACCTCCAAATACTCCCCCAACCCTGTGTCAAGCACCTCGGATTCCCAGTGTGGGGTTTTGGTGTCCTTGAAATGCCTGGTCTTAGCACGAGCGGCTGGGAGGTCAGCGAGGGGACATTGGGGAGGTCTCCAGCCCTGTTATTTACCAACTGATTCATGAACACGTTGAAGAACAGCACGTGTGGAGCAAATTTTTTTTCTCCTTTGGGAGTGATACAGATGAACAAGCACAAAGAATAAAGTTTTCAATTGATCTGTGATTTTTGGTTGCCTCTAATCCTGGGTGGCCCATGTGGGATCCTCCAAAGGAGCCTGATTTCCAGAGGAACCAGTCTGCAAATACAGACCCCGCAAGGCGGCCTCCAGCCGGTCCAGAATCAGCCACCGCGCTTGGACAGTCTCGATCAGAGCCCCCGAGAGCTCAGTGCAGAAATGCAGCCAACTGCTCTGTGTGCTTGAAACCTGTTTTGGTTGTGAGGATCTGTATATTGTCAGGAAAGGACAGCCTGAACATGGATTAGTCCCAACACACACCAAGTCACTCGCAGCAATGACCGCTATCATCATACTGGTTTCAAAGCTTCATAGGTTTTTAAGGGCAGGAGGGACTGTCCCATTTCCCGACCAGCACTGGGAATCCCAGGTCTACCCCATCCTGGCTCTAGGATCCCCCCTGGTTCTCCCAGGGCAGAGAATTCCCAGGCCTTTTCCATTTTGTGGCAGGAAACCTCCCAGCTTTTCCTGATGTAACAGGTTTTCTCAGAAGCTCAGGCCACTTACCCCATTTGGCACAAGTGGATGTTTTACTTTGTTTTTCTAATGCTGGAATTTTTCACCAAATGGAAATTTCAGGTTTCAGGCAGCTACACTGCTTGGGCATTGCCGGTGACTGAATATCTGCAGGGGATTTTTCATGTAGGAAACTTGCATCCTAGTGTCTGGCTCTGTATTTCCAGCCAATCCTCCCTGTAATCTCTGTCTTTGCTAGGTTAGAAAACTGCTTGGTGCTTTTTCCCCTGGAAGTACTTAACATACTGCATACTTACCAGCTTTGTTTGAATTTGGGTGGAAAGCAAACAAATAGGGACAGGTTTCCAAATATTTGGGTGCGAGGCATGGTAACGAAAACACAGTGCCCAAGCTGAGCTGCTCTGAGTGGTCTTATCCTGATGGGATCTCGCGGCGGCGGAGAAGCCAGAGAGGGAAATATTTCCCTGAAGATGGCAAGGACCAAAAGAGCATTGGAAATGATTAGTCTGTATTATTGTATTTAACGGAGGAACTGGATGCTGCTGGGGTTGGGTTTGCTCTGTGCCCGTGGGTCGCTGCGGATCTGGCCCATGTGTGAGTGCGTGGGTTGACGCAGGTGCAAATCCCACCTGGATTCGGGAGCCCATCCTGGTGTGCTGGATCCCAGGAGACCTTCGGAAAGGGCTGCCTCGATGTGGAGAGGGCCCCGTGTCCTCGCTTGGGAAGTCCCCTCGGATGGAAACACTCCCACTGGGAAGCAGCCCCTGCTTCCAGCCCAGCGGAGGGGCCGGCGCTGGGCCCGTGGTCAAGAGAAATCTCTCAGATTTCATGCTCCCGGGTTGCTCTTTTGGCAGCTTTCCTGACAGCTCAAGCTCACTTATAGCCGTGTGCGTACAGATGTATGTTCCAACCGCCGGGCTCGGAAAATCCCGGGGGAGCCAAGCATTGAACTCTGAAAAATACCTGCACTAACTTCCTTGCAATATGTAGAGCAGCAGCCATTTGAGAAACCATCTATCTATATATGTTTAAACAGCCATTACTGCCTCCTAGGTAAATAACACATGTTTTTTGAATGGTCTCTATACACAATAGACGCTAACACAATAATTCCTAATTGCTCTGAAGGACCCATTAGGCTCCATCGGGTCAATAAATGGTGATTTTTTTTTGGAAGTTGCTCCTGGTGCTGTTACATAAGCTGCAGTTGGGAAGCCCATAAATAAGTGTTTGCCCAAAGAGGAGTGAGCGCCTTGCCGGGGCCGCTCTCATTTATCATGTCAGCAACTAGGGCACTGCTTCCTTTCCAAGGGCAGATGTTAGAAAGCAGGGCATGATGTTTCGGGAATGACGTATCTGGAGAGGTGCAGGAAAAGCTCACGGAACACTCGGAGGTGAAGGAACAGCCATGGGCAGCACCCGGTGCGTGATCCTGCTCTGGCTGTTCTGCTCCATATCCATGAGAGCGCGGAGGAAACAGCAGCACAGAGCGAGCCGGCAGATGCCTACCTGCCTCTTAATTGGATTTGATGGGGCCCCAGTGGAGCAAGCGCAGCTTTATTTACCGGCAGCCTCCAAGAATTAGATCTGGCTGGAGGAGCAGTGAAACCGGGGCCAGACATGCCCAGAAGTCTGGGCCCAGAATTCAGGGCATGGGCTGCCCTGTCCCCGTCCCCCTCTCCGCCTCCAAGCCTGCTCCCTGTCGCGGGTTAAATCAAGCTAAGGTCTTGCTGTGTGTTGGGGGGAGGTTCTTGTATCAAGGCAAAATCCTGCCAGAAATGAGAATTTCTACTCCCGTCAGCCCTGATGATGCTAAAGGGACCGCCCTGTGCCCTCTTGGCTGGGGGACTGAAGTTGCAGAGCTGGTGGGAGCCGGGACAGCCCCTCACCGGGCACCTGGGGACACGGCCTCTCTGCCCGCATGACTGCGTCCTGGGAGGAGAGGGTTATTTCCCTTCCCTTCCTCCTTTTCCTCTTTACCGTTCTTTTTTTTCCCCC
>VZSG01000403.1:563223-595591 GCA_013398315.1 Nothoprocta pentlandii
GAGGTGCACCAGTTCTGGCCGCTCGTGGAGATCCAGTGCTCGCCGGACCTGCGCTTCTTCCTGTGCTCCATGTACACGCCGATCTGCCTGCCCGACTACGCGAAGCCGCTGCCGCCATGCCGCTCGGTGTGCGAGCGCGCCAAGGCGGGCTGCTCGCCCATCATGCAGCAGTACGGCTTCGCCTGGCCCGAGCGCATGAGCTGCGACCGCCTGCCCGTGCTGGGCAACTCCGACGTGCTCTGCATGGGCTACAACCGCAGCGAGGCCACGACAGCGGCGCCGCGCGCCGGGCAGCCCACGCGCCCCGCCAGGGACGCGGGCAGGAGCCTCACGCTGCCCGGTGGGCAGCGCCCGTCGGGGCCCGACTGCGGCCGCTGCCGCTGCAAGGCGCCCCTGGTGCCCATCGCCAAGGAGTCGCACCCGTTGTTCAACCGCGTGCGCACGGGGCAGGTGCCCAACTGTGCCATGCCCTGCTACCAGCCCTACTTCACGCAGGACGAGAAGACCTTCGCCACCTTCTGGATCGGCCTCTGGTCCATCCTCTGCTTCCTCTCCACCTCCACAACCGTGGCCACCTTCCTCATCGACATGGAGCGCTTCAAGTACCCTGAGCGCCCCATCATCTTCCTCTCCGCCTGCTACCTCTTCGTGTCTGTGGGCTACATCGTGCGGCTCGTGGCGGGACATGCCAGCGTGGCCTGCAACCCCGAGCACCACCACGTACACTATGAGACCACGGGCCCCGCGCTCTGCACCGTGGTCTTCCTCCTGCTCTACTTCTTCGGCATGGCCAGCTCCATCTGGTGGGTCATCCTGTCCTTCACGTGGTTCCTGGCAGCTGGCATGAAGTGGGGCAACGAGGCCATCGCCGGCTACGCGCAGTACTTCCACCTGGCCGCCTGGCTCATCCCCAGCGCCAAGTCCATCGCAGTGCTGGCCCTCAGCTCTGTGGACGGCGACCCGGTGGCCGGCGTTTGCTACGTGGGCAACCAGAGCCTGGAGAACCTGCGGGGCTTCGTGCTGGCGCCGCTCGTGGTCTATCTCTTCACGGGCAGCCTCTTCCTGCTCGCCGGCTTCGTCTCCCTGTTCCGCATCCGCAGCGTGATCAAGCAGGGCGGCACCAAGACGGACAAGCTGGAGAAGCTGATGATCCGCATCGGCATCTTCACGGTGCTCTACACCGTGCCAGCCACCATCGTCATCGCCTGCTACATCTACGAGCAGCACAACCGGGAGGCGTGGGAGCGGGCGCAGAACTGCTCCTGCCCAGGGGACACGCAGCGTCCCAAGCCCGACTACGCCGTCTTCATGCTCAAGTACTTCATGTGCCTTGTGGTGGGCATCACGTCGGGCGTGTGGATCTGGTCGGGCAAGACGCTGGAGTCGTGGCGGCGCTTCACAGCGCGCTGCTGCCGGGCCAGGAAGACGGCGGGCGCCTCTGTGTGCGATGAGGCCAGCCCGGCGCTGCCTGCCAGGGCCGCGCTGCCCAGCCTGGCGTCCTACCACAAGCAGGTCCCCTTGTCCCACGTGTGACGGGAGGGAGCCGCGTGAGCCCTGCCGCGTGAGGGACGTGGCGGGAACGGGAAGGGGCTCCCGGGAGCGGGAGCCGAGCACGGGGTGCTGCAGCCCGCGGGTCGTGCGGGAGCTGGTGGCGCCACGCGGGGACCGGCCCGCGGAGCCGCCCACGCTGCAGGAGCGGGGCCGGCCGCACGGCACCGGGCGCCGCAGGGCCGTGTGCGGGGTGGCGGGGCCGGGCGGGCAGCCCGGCCTTGCGTTGCGATGCGTTGCGTTGCGGGGGCTGTGTGCGTGTGGAGGGGGCAGCCGGGCTGCTCCGTTGCCCTTCCCGAGCCTCGGGAGGGGACTCGGCGCCTGCGGCTGGAACCTGACGGCCCTTGGCCCCTGTTGGAGGCACCGGGTTTATTTCCTCCCACGCCCAAGGTGTGCAGGGTGCCCTTAGCCCCTGCTCGGTAGCGGCACCGTGACCCGCTTGCGGCCGCTGCCTTCAGGCGCAGCGGGGGGTCGGGGGGGTCCCAGCGGGGGGTCTCCGCGCGCCCTGGAACCCGCTGGCCGTGCGGAACGTGGGAGCTCTGGCAGGACGGCCGGGGGCGCCCGGCTTGCAGCGGCGCCTTGTCCGGTGGGATCGGGGCGCTGCGCAGTGCTGTGGGCAGCCCCGCGGGTCCCCGCGCTGCCCATAGGTGCCTATAGCGCCTGGGGTGCCTGTGCCCTGCACTGTGCGCGGGTGAGCGTGGCCCCGGGGGCCAGCGCTGCGGGCAGGCTCAGGCTGGGCAGCGCGGCCGGTGCCGGGGGCGTCTCCGGTGCGAATCCAGGGCATTAAACACCCCCAGGCTGCGCCTCGCCAGCCGCCTCCTTCTATAGTCATATAGTGCCTTGTGTAGATACAGCCCGACACTGGTCGTGCAATGCAACAAGCGTGACCACGTCAAAGCGTTTTTTCTTTTTTTCTTTTTGTTTTGCCTTTTTTTTTTTTTGTTTGTTTGTTAAAGTGTAAATAACTGTGTAAAGCTTTTATTTTATTATTATTATTTTTTTAATCTGAGATGAACTGTTGCACGAAGAGCCGCGTTCCGCTCTGATCGCTGGCGGGTACCTGAGCCTGGCCAGGTGGCACCCAAGTGCCGGGGGTCGGTGCCGGGGCTGCGGTTTGTTCGGTGCCCGCCGCACCGGGCCCAAATCACGCATCGTTCCTTTGCCTCTCGGTTCCTGCTGTTCAACGTTGTTTAAATAATTGTATTATATTTTGTGAAAAGCTGAAGAAATTCTATCCAAAGTATAGAGACTAGTTATTTATGAGGAAGGAAAAAAAAAAAAGACGGAAAAAAAAGCGTGTGGTGTTTTCTTTGCTCCCGCTTGCACGCGGTGGATACCGGCAATAAAGGGGGCGCGGGGGGACGCGCGTGCCCGAGCCCGCGCGGGGCCGGGGCCGCGTCCCAGGCAGCCCAAGGTCGCGCCCCGCCGCAGCCGGGATTAACCGACAACTTTTATTGCGTTTGGCAGCAGGGGCTCCCCGCCCTGCGCCGGGCCCGCCTCGGAGGCGCTGCCCTTTGGAACGGGTCGGGCGGCGCAGGTGACAGCCCCAGGGCAGGCGGGACGTGGCTGTGCTCGGGTTTAAGCGGCTGCCTGCTGCGCGCAAGGGGTTAAGGCCGGCGCGGCGGTGACTAATGGCGCAGGCCCGCGCTATCGCGCTGGGTGTGTGGACGCAGCGCGGCTCCCACCGGTAGCCCCACTCACCTGGACGCGGCGTCCCAGCGCAGGGCGGCGATAAGGGCGCCGCGGCTGCGGCCCGGCCCCATGCGCACCAGCGCCCGGCACCGCGCACCGGCTGCTGCGCTGGGAGGTGCGCACCCTGTCCCGCGCCGCTGCCCCCCTTGCCATAGGGAAGGTGCCCACAGGGCCACCCTGCCCGCGGCCCGGGAGCGCTGGTCCTGCGGCCCCAGGTTGCTTCCCGCGAGAGCCCTGCTTGACGTTTATTCCGCGGCTGAAGTGCCTGTCCTGGTAGCAGCCAAGCCCCCCTCGCAGTGGCTCTCACACAACAACCCCTTAGGAACAAAACACGGAGCCCAGTTCCTCAGGGAAGCTGCTGGCTGCGTCACCCCCCCGCCTTGCCAAGTCCGGCCCTGCTGCTCCAGCTTGCGCATCAGGCCAGGAGCTGCTCCCTCCTTTCCAAGGTCCTGGGCCTCCAGGAGGCCTCCAAGGTAGGCAGGTCACCTCCTTAAGGACAGGCTGGCCTTGCAGGCCATTAAGTGCAGAGAGACCTTCAGCAAGGAGCTAGTGGGGTCAAACTGTAAGTGGGAGCAGGAGAACATGGACACGCAGTGTCTGCAACTCCCCCTTTGCCGAGTCAGAGCACACACCTCACCCTCCACTTTATTTAAAATAGAGTTTATTAGCTTTTCTTTTAATACAAACATGAGAAAGGAAAAACCACCTGAAGATGTAGCATTGTTTTCAGAATTGAATAGTGATCAGTACCCGCAGCGCCCCATTCGGTGGGTCTGAGCGCCAGGGCCGGGCCTGTGCCTGCTAGAAAATACTCGATGCCTCATCAGAGCAGCTGAACGCGGCCACACCGACCAACACACACGGGCACCTCCCTGCCAAGGCAGCAGGACTGCTGCTCCGCAAATGCTTCCGGACCTTGGCGGGAAGGGCACCAAAATGGTGCCAGTTTGAGCGAGACCTGCTCCTAGGACACATGGCCTGGAAGCTGTTTGGAGCCCAGAGGGGAACATCTTCCAAAGACGTGGAACAGGAAGAGTTTAATAATACTTGTCCTGTTCAGAGCTCAGTTTCAGAGCCTTGAAAGTGCGCTCTGCTCCAAAGCCTCAGAAAGAGCAAAACCCAAAGCCTCAAGAAGAGTAGCTGCACAAGGCGAAACTTCACTTCAAAAAAAAAAAAAACCTGTGTTTTATGGAAATATTGTTGATAATTAAACACAATTGAACACAATTGATTTCTCCATCTACCCTGGTAGGTAGTTCAGCATTCTCAAACTCACTGCTGTCTCGTTATGAACGTAAATCCCTCCCAGGAAATACAAATCCCAGAGGAGTGGGATGGATGCACAACACCATGAGCTGTAGGAACTCCACTGTACATAGCACAAGCTCTGCAGGAGCACTCGAGAAGCGGTGCTGCACACACGCCGCTCACCACGGCACTGCCACACTGGCTGCATGGGGATGATGTTTCCAGACCAACTTTCTCATTCAACGTCTCAGAAAAAAAAATAAACAGATTGCAACTCTTCCAGAGCAAGAGTAAGTATCAGAAAATGAGAGAAGCACCATAATTCACAAGAAATGCAGCATGGACCCTATATATTTTAACAATACGTAAAACCATTTCTCTGCTTGCAGTCAAAATATCCGAAGTTTTTTTGACAATCTCTAGGGGAGTTAAGTTGTTGGTGCAGAGATAGGATTCCTTCCTGCTAGGCAGCTTCTTGGTTATGAACAGATCACCAATAATAGCAGCTTTTAGTAGCCAAACCAGGGAAAAGCCGTCAACACTCGTCTATGCTACAGTTTTTCAGCTCCAGAGTGGCTTTATAATTTGTTAAGAGTCCCATGTTTTGTTTTTGTTAACCCTGCACTGACCTGAAGGACAAATGCAGCGAAGCTCTGGCTGACAGGGGAGAGGAGGGAAGAACATTGTAACTAGAGTCACATTGTTAGTGTTTCAGTTCTAAAATTTAAAACTACTCATTATTAAAAACCTCAAGAGTTCACAGCTATAGGCCTACATAGTAAGCAAACATCTGTGGGGGAGAGACTGAGAAAAGTTTGTTTTTGCACCTCTGGATACATTTAAAGGAGGAGAGTTTGATTTGACAAAGGTCTCATTTTTTTGCACTGAGGATCTCCTTAAGCTCTGGGCTCCCTTGGCTGGTTTTACCCTGCTCTCCTCTCGCTGGAAGACACCATCACTGCTGGCTCGTGTGCATGGAGTGGTGGATTCCTCCGGGGCGTAGGGATGCTGGTTCATGGTGCTGCACCTTTCTCTCTCCTCAGGAGAGGATGGCATTAGAACGGCGGATACCAACTAAATTATCAGCACTGAAAGATCGTCTCATAGCAGCTTTTGACAAGTCTTTGTATTTATCTTCACACAGCCGGGAGATAGCCTGGAAATCGGGTGCAGATACAAGAAGAAAAACACGCACGTTAGAAGGGGCTGAGCATTTCGAGGAAGCTCTTTTGAGTGCAGGGGCCAGCAGGTGATGCCACCACGGTCCAAGCTCTGCCAGGTCTCCCTCTTGCCCTCACAGGGCACAACTCAGTATTTAGCTGCTGCTCCAGTTCTACTCGTTCAGCTGTTCAAGCAGCATTTCCTCTGTGCAGCTATTCCAGTTTCCAGCCTCATTATTTAAATCCTAAGGACACACCAGAAAATACACCCTTCTCTCAACCTGCAAGGTCTGTTCCTCATGGGAGCCTCCACGCACTATCAGTGCAAATAAATAAGGACACCAGCAATAGGAGGCTGCACCAAACTGCAGTTCGGGCCATTTACTTCCATTAATAATTTACTATCCGCCACCAGCTGAACTTTCGGAGTCCTGCAATCAGCTACAGCCTCCACCTTCCCTTTAAGGCAGCACCCGTTGAGCACAGCCCAGTGTGCAGGGGGTTCAAAAGGTGAACGGCGCTCCGAGCCTGAATAAACTCCTGAGTGTGCTTTAAAATAATTATTTACATTTATTCCTGCCGCCCCCGGGGAGGCGATTTGGCGCTCACGCGGCGTTCTGGAGCCCCCGGCTGCAGCAGCTCCTGCAGCCTGTTTTAATGCTGCTGCATCAATCACAGAGCAACCTGCGCTGACATATTTAGCCCCTGTCGCCCATATGGTGTAAATCAGTCTCCAGTCCCTGAAATACTAATCCACTCTCGCACACAGGCTCCTATCAACTGCTCCTGCGCTTCTGAACCCAAAGGCAGGCAAAAAAAAAAAAAAAAAAAAAAAAAAAAAAAAAAAAAAAAAAAAAAAAAAAAAAAAAAAAAAAAAAAAGTAAATGGGCTCAGTATTTAGCATGTGTTTTAGAATTAAACCCAAAATGCCCTACATACACTTATTAGTAAGTACGTTATGGCAAATCACACACTGCACTGAAAATTACTTCCCCCGCCCCCCCCAATATCAGCCCCCCAAGTGCTAGCAAAGGCGAAACAAAACAGGCTCACATTCTGTAAATCATCCACTTATGCCTGGGCACCGAACAGTTCAGTAAACAACTTCCTGTGGAATATGAACTGCCCTACAACCACATTTACAACTAGTGACAGTGTTAGCTTAAAGTGCGAGCAGCGGGGGTGAGAGAAAGCAGAAGAGCTGCCCTGCTCGGCTTTAAACAGAGGAATTCCTGGGCATGTCGTACCTAGCGTGCCGGCAGGCCAGGAGGGAATACGCGTGTTCCAGAAGCTCAAACACCTCTGGGACAAGACAAAAAACCTGGCCCTGGGCAGGACACCGGGCCAGACAGGGGCACAGTGTAAGGAAGGAGCCTGCAGCCCCTGTGCTGGAAGGGCCAGGGTGCCAGGGTACCCCCAGCAGCATTAATGCCTTTGGGGAAAGGGCAGCAAAACCCCAGCATGGTCATCAGTTAAACCTGCACGGATGAATGGCTGCATTGATCCCACAGGAAGCTTTGTCTGGGAACCCAGGTAATGTAGGTATCCTCAAAGTGTCTTGCACATACCCAGCAAGGAGCAGGAGAGAGTGATGCTGCAAAAGTTAAGGCTGCTTTAAGTGAGCCTTCGTACGTGAGCACTGTGGGCCAGGTAACTTCTCCATCTCCCCAAAAGAGGCCAGTAATAACTTGCATTTCTGCTCCCCTGGGCATTCCAAGTATTGCTTAAAATTCAAAGCTAAACTTAGAGCAACATTTCCTTGGAAAGGTAATGCTGTACAAGCTGTGAAATGAAACCTACTGTTATCTCTGCAGCTGTCCCCACACAAATGGTTTCTTAAAGCACAAGGTGAATAAACCATGAGCACAGTCAGGGCTCTTGCTCCGTCCGAAGGCAGCTGTGCAGGAGATGCAGTGGGAAAGCCTCAGCTGGGAGTACTTAGAAAAGCCCGAGTGTGACTGTCTCTAGGTGCTTGGCATACAGACTATGACCAGGGGACAGACAATCCATTACATATGACACTAATCTTTTCACTCTTAAGGAGCCTGTCTGAACTACGGATCCCGAAATAACATCCATTTTATTTAGTGAGCTGTTACACAGACTTCCCTAATCTCTCTTCTGCCCTTTCCTCAGCGTATTAGCTTAGTGTATGAGACATGGTTTTAAAGTGCTAACGGCAGTTCTAAAAAGGTTAAATTAGCCTGTAATACACTAATCTAAAAGCTTTTTAGCTTTTTTAGCCACCGCTTGATATGATTAGCAACAGATGCTCTTCCTGCACATCACACAGAGCCCCCGGCTCCCCATTCCCAGACCATTACCTCCAGTTTCTGTGCTCTCTCTTTACTAAGCGGCTCCAGCAGAAAGCTCAGGTTATTGTCATCTGCTAGGGAGCGAAGATCGAAGTAGTATTTGGCGTAAACACTGGCAGGAACATTGATATTAAACTGCAGCAGCTCCAGGAAGTGTCTCTCCATCTCATTCCTAGGAGAGGAAGGCAAAGAGAAAAACACTTTTAGTTGGTTGCAAGCACCGTGCACCCCTCCAGTTGGCTTTGGGAAGGAGCATCCCGGCGCGGGGCAGCACCTGGGGCTGCGGCGGCTCCCTCGGCGAGTTCCATTAGTGCAGCGGCGCGGCCCCACGCTATAGTGCTCAGATGAAAGGAGTGATGCCTGCTGTTTATTAGCTCTGAAGAACTCGCAGACATTTTCGGCGGGCTGATAACAGGAAGGGGTTTATTGAAGTAGCGGGGCCCGAACAAAAGCAGTAGGCAGATCACCACGGCAACAAATGGATCTATGAAGAGCCGCTGCTATTAGCGCGCGGCAAAAAGCCTCTCCAAGCAACACGGATTCATCTCCGATAAATAAATAAATAAGCAGCATTAGGTGGGAGAAGGAATTTTCTTCTCAATAGCAGCAGGCAGGATAATAAAGTGCAGTGTCAAAGGGCGCTATCCAGTTTTTACTCACTGGGCTGTTTTCAGAGGGCAAAATATTGGGGGGAAGTGGGAAGAGCCTCAGGACACGAACAAAGCTACTCCGGTGACAGGCACGGACAGTGGAGAAGGGCTGCAGCTGAACAAAAGGGTTTCCCCCCCACACAAATTAACCTGAAAGAACCTGCTGGTACCCAAACGCAGCAACTCTGTTCACCACTAACCCAACACTCAGCTTTCTACCTGTAACACACCTGCACATATAGAATTCAGCAGCGATTTAAGGCAAGTGTGAGCACACCAGAAGGTAAGTTGCACAGGTTCAGTGCCAAGGCTGTTGTTGCTCTGGGGGAGCTTCAAAAATGACTCTTTTCCCTATCAGGGGGGCGAATCGAACCAAGGACTTGTCCAGGTTGTGTCCTGCACTGGCTGGCGGGTCTCGCTATGAATAGGTGCTTTGTGCTTGTTGCTAGCGTGATGCACTTGAGTACCATTGAACCTAGTGCCAAAATTAATTTCCTGTTCATATGGTCATAAGCCTATAGAAATGTAAATCAGATAATGTTTTGATGATCAGCTGATCAGAGCTTGATTTACTCTATGAATAAATGCTCTTCACTGCCCCTTTTGTACCAACTACACTAATACATTTTAATTGTGTAAAAACACAATTCTTCATTGGATTAACAAGTCTATTAATAGCGGTTTAAAACCTGGGCAAGCATAATGCCCATGTGTTTCCTATGCCTTATTTACAAACACATGTAGCCAAAAGAATGAGCAGCGTGTGTCCCCTTACATGCAGTCATAGTAAGACTAGCAGCTGCACAGTTAATTTGTCAGTGATTGTGGATTTGCTCTCATCAAAGGATCAAAGCCAGCAAGTTTTGATAAAGGATGACTTCCAAATATCCATTTATTTTTTTCCCCCAACTAGGAATAAGTTTAGAAAAAAGTTTCCGGATAGAACTTGGCTTTGCTTGAAGGCCTTGAAGCGGGAGCACAAATGATGACCACTTCACCTGAGAGGAGAGGCCTGGGGAACTTAGCCAAGCAGTGACCACAAGAGGTGCTTCACATCCCCTCTCACACGGCAGGGCTGGGAGGGCACCGTGCAGGGTGCAGCCTTTGGGTGGGGAGCCTGGCCGCCCTCCACGGCCTGTGTAAACACACACTAAGACCAATGCAAACCCTTCTGCCAGTTTTTGAGGTGTGTGACTGCCATGCTTGCCTTGCAGCAGCTCAACGGGGCATGCAGCAGGTGAGTGAAATCTTTCTAGATACGGGGAGGCAAAGGGCAAAGCCCAAGGCAAAGTGCTGGCACCCGGCCCCGCTGGCACCCAGTGCTCGGAGCTCTGCCAAGAGCTGCAGTTGGGGAGCTCCTGCTTTGGGTTTTTTCCCCCTCCAGGCAGCAGGACCAGCTATCTCCAGCATTGTAACCCCTCTAGATCTGAAGTCCTTTGCTGACTGTTTCCTCTCAGCAATACTTGTATTCAGAATAGCTAACGCTCATCATCAAGTGACTAGTTCAAAATATCAGAGCTATTCAAACTGGCAATAACCTATAGCATGAATTATTAATTAAAAGTAGTATTACAAACTGCATTTGCAGTTTTGCTGAGTGTCTTTTTAAAGCAGTTTTCCAAGCTCCTGGTGCAGCCCAGCCCAGGAGCTGTGCGGGGTCTGGGCTGGACGCTCCTGAGCCCCCACAGGCAGCGTTGCACAGCCTGCCCACTCCTACATCCAAAGCTCTAAATTGTATCTAATGAGATCAGACTTGAAAAATACCATCTTCAAATTGGGGGAAAAATAAGCCTAAATTTCAGCCTCTCTTTCCTACCACTACCAATGCTTTGAAAATGTAAGTCCTGACAATTTCAAGACACCCAGCACTGGCAATAGAGAATAAACATCCCTCTTGTTACAGATATTTTCAGTGCCATCAATTTGATTTTTCCCAAATAGGGCTACAAGAAGAGACATCAAAAAGAGCAAGATGTGCACTCCAGCACTTCTAGCATTGCTGACCCCACTTCAGCCATCTCAGAGTTATTTGCAGCAATGCTTCAAGTATGTTCCTCAGATAGACAAGCACTTGGAGCCAGGTTCAGTGAAGATGTACATTGTATAAAATCACTAATTATACCTTCCTGAAAGCCTGGCTGGCAGAGCCCTGCTTTTGGAGACAAAGCACTCCCAGGAAGGGGGTATCTATAAAACAAGATGCTATGTTTGCTCTTACTGTTCACAGTGTAAAAATACCTGGAATAATAAGTGGTTTTGATGTAGATAACTCCCTATTTCTAGATCTCCTCTCTATATTAAGAAAAAAGTAAAACGAAGGAAAAATGGAAATTCCTCCTACTAAAGAGTCACAAATAAATACTTACTAAACTAGAGTTTAAGCATAAGCTTAGGCTGTATCTAGGGAAGGGAGCTTATAGCAGGAAGAGACAATCTCACATAAGCAGTTCATCAGTACCAAGTACAAACCTCCTTCACCTCAGCCTGTTCCTGTACTAACACTGCCTTTTACTACAAGGCCTGCACAGAAACCAATTACAGCTTGATGGGGTGATAAGACTGAAAAATGCACAAAACATGTCATAAAGTTTATCAAGGCCAGAAAACAGGACACTCAGCCAGCCCTCTAGTATCTATAGCACTGCGATAATGGGGGCAATACAGAAACAAGCTGGCTAATAGAATTAAAACAACAATGTCGAAATCTCAAGGCTTGCAGAGCTAGGACTTTGTGAGCTGGAGTTTGACCGAAAATATAATAGGTCAAATCCACTCCCATAAACACTCTTCCAGCCTGCAGCAGTTACAAGGACAAGGACCCGCTGAAACTGCAGAGCTTGCAGCTGCAGACACAAAGAAAACAGAGCAGATTTGAGACTTTTTCGAAGACTTGTTTGAGGCAGGAATATTCAACAGAAACAACTTTTCACACAAGCAGCAGTCATAAGATTGTGAGCACTGTTGCCAGTGACGGAGGCAAGTCTAGCGAGCTCGCCCAGAGACAATGAGCTGCAGCAATAGCTGATGTGCCCATGGGCAACCACTGATGCACCTGTCACACAGGTATTTTGTGGCAGTAGAGGCCAGATAACTTTTCAGCAAGGCATGAAGAAAACTGCCATTCTGAGAAAATATTGCAGATTAACCAAACCTTGCGACTTACATGTCCTCAACAGTTATGTCCTTCAGTATTTGGCAGTAATCCACATTCCACACAGCCTGATCATCCCAGACTTTAGAGGCCAGTAGAATAGCGCCCAGGACTATCCTCTTCCAGTTACTAGGGCAGATGTCAATCTCTGCATAGGTTAAAAGCCTTTCCAAGTAAACCTACAAAAAGAACAGAGAGAAAAAAAGAAGTTTGGACCTGCAGCTGAGTCCTGAGCAGCAACATGCTACTCCAATATGACTGTTTTATCTCTTCACCATGATGTCTGTCAAAATAAGGGACCATGTACTAAATAGCTGACACTTTCAATTTTAAATACAGATTACTTTTATTGTTTCATTCGGTAGATTAGTTACTGCCCAGGTCCTAACGGACCATTAGGTAGTACAGAGGGCACAGGAGGCTGCTGCCAGGCCCAAGGGCAGGGTCTCCCCACACTTTCTTCCCATCCTTTGCTTGAAGCCACCAAGGGGACTCAACGCATTCCTATAACAACAGAGCCATCTAGTGGTATAATCCACATGGAAATCAACCCTTATTTCTGTATAATTTTGTGTATACTTAACTGATAAGCTTGCCTGAACTTAAGCATCATCTTGTTCTGTTCAAACTGCTTGCATAGTTTTGGAAAAGAAAGAAAACAAACAAACAAAAACCCCAAACACAAAATCCTTTCAGCTTCAATAGCTTCCCATTTTTATGTATTTATTTTTTTAATAAGTATGTGGCCTTTTAAATTACTTATTTCTTTATTATTAAAGAGTCCTTGAAGATGAATCTGCTTAGGGGCCACATTGTCTTGTGCACCTTTTGCAGGCAGCTTATTTCTCCTTTCAGGCTGCTTTTCAGACAGAAGCCACATGAAGACTGAAGTCTAGTGTACAGCAAAGTGTACAGTTTAATAGACCTTCTACTGCAGTGTTTTTATTTTTTATTTACATACATGTATATGTGTAAATAAAATAATCAGTATCATACTCATTGTTTTAAATTCTCACGTTTTGAAATCAAAAACTAAACTTTAATGAGATTATTTTCTCTTCTTGTTTTTAAGTTCCAAGGACCTCCAGAAACTGGAGAAAAAAACATCCGAGATTTAAGCTGCTCAGTGAAAACTAGGTTTGAAAGAAAGGTGGTAGTAGCTGAAGGATGTGACAGTGAGACAGCTTCTATTTGAGTCCTATAGAATTAATCTTTAGGGGTTCTGTTCCTTGCCCTGTTCTCATATAAACTCTGAGCTTCTCCCGCTTTCCTCTGCACAGTAGAATGAAAAACTATTTGTGTCACTGCTTGTGGTATATCCCACTGTCCTGCTTTTCTCAGGTTCCTTCAGGGTGTTATATATTACGAAACAAATGGGTGACTGGCAAGGTGACTATGCATCATATAGTCATCAAACACAGAAAAGACGAAGTCATTTGAGCTAACCACTTCTGTAACTACTCAATCATCTTTTCAAATGAACTCCTTTGTACATTTTATTCATTATTAACAAGGTTTCATTAGATGATGCAATTCTTTCAATGTCAGTTCATCCCGACTTTGCAGAAAAACAAACACACAAACCACACAGCTTCCAAAAGCTTAGGTTTCAGTAAGCAGGCCTCTCTTACCAGTGTCACTATTGCACATTCGGCCGTCAGCTGGGCAGCACTGAAAAGCGTCCGTACAAACCGGTAGATGTGCTTGTGATCAGGATCGTGCTTGTAGTAGTCATCTGGAACTTCTTCCCGCTGAAACAAAGTCCTTGGAATTACTGAGGAGCTGTTTCACTTACTACTGACTTTTAACAACAGCCACTCGCTGACTGGGCATGTAAATAGCCTTTAATATCATAAGAGTGAAATACTGTATTGAACAAGCTTTGTATTATTGCCCTGCAACATCACAAACGTTCCACATTAAAAAGGTTTTGAGAACAGAGGTGGTATCAGCTAAAACAATAGTTTTAGCTGATACAAAAACTATTGTTTTAGCTGATACCACCTCTGTTCTCAAAACCTTTTTAAATCTGCAAGGCTAATGGAAAGAGCACTAACTACCAGCACTACTACTGGCATCCGCTGTTGTCCATGGAGCTTTTTACAGACTTTAAAGAAAAAAAAAGAGAGAGAGAAAATAAAAAAGTGTGTTCTCCCTGCAAACAAGTTAGTCATTTACATACACAGGAAGCACTGGCTTTTCAAAAAGCAAAAGAGACTTCACCAAATTCCCATTCAAGCTGAGAAGAAGAGCTCAAGAGCACATTCTACTAATTCCAGCACAGACAGGGTCATACTCTCTGCACAGAACTCATTCTTGAGAAAATTCAGAAAGACAGAGAAGCCAATGGACAGCTATACTTTATCTTAGACATCATCTGTAACTGCTTCTAAAGAGAAGGGGAAAATATTACCAAACAGAGATTAAGATCAATCCTAATGTGA
The DNA here is from genome assembly GCA_013398315.1 of Nothoprocta pentlandii. Taxonomy (NCBI): domain Eukaryota; kingdom Metazoa; phylum Chordata; class Aves; order Tinamiformes; family Tinamidae; genus Nothoprocta; species Nothoprocta pentlandii. The sequence goes on from VZSG01000403.1 coordinate 577,432, forward strand.
ATGTTCAAAAGTTCTGACTCTGTCCCCAAGATATCTGCTACTCATCCCTCTGCTTAGAGGCATGGAGGTACAGAAACCCATACTTGTACGCTGGCAGCTTGAGGTACAAAAGCTCAATTTGTGATCTTGCACCTGCAACCTGCCCAGGCTCCCGTCCCTTCTGCACTTAGGGACAACTGAGCCTGGACCGTTGTCTGACTTTGCCTTGTGACTGAATCCTTAAGGGATAAAGTGTCCAGAGAGTTTTCTGGATGAATTTACTTTTTAAAATTGAGTTGTTGGTACTAGGTCCTAAACCTATTGCTATTGAAATGAGCAAGTAGTTTGTATTTTTCCCTCAGAAGTGTGACAGCCAGCCATTACTATGCTTCTGTGAGTGCATGGTACTTAGATAGAACAAACTGTTAGGACACAATGATTTTCCTCTATGCATGCTCATTAAATGGAAAGTGGGTTACCAGAAAAGATCAAAAGATATCAGATGGATAAACAAAAAAATTGTCAGGATAAACTGGATTTCATCATACATAGAGAATGTTAAATAAGAAACAAATGATTTAGGCAGACAAAAACAGTTTTAGAGCAGGTATTTTCCTTAAAGTGCCACTGCCAGAATGCAAGAAACCTTCTGCATAGCTCTTCTTCTGAAGTTCATTATTTTTACTGTGTAAGGAGCCATATTTATTGAAGTGTACAATGGCTAGCACACTGTTTAGGGGTGATACTCAAACTTTAACATTTAACACTGCTTATTAACACGCTAATGCTGTGAGATAAATTCAGCCATGCTCGGCCAGGTAATTTCCAGAGCAATCTGAATTTTTAAAGCTACTAAAGCATTACTAAAATAATTTGAGAGAGAATAAAATAAGGCACTCTGTAGGAAAGCCATGAATCTACTACTTCTTAAAACAGAGATAGAAAGCACACACCCTTGGCTACTCCACACTGTGGGGTTTTGTACGTGTCCCCTGTCACTTCAGAATCACATACTGAATGACCCTACCTGGGAGGATCAGCAGCATTAAGATTATTTGCTTTCAAATTTTGCCTTTCTGTTTTTTCAAAGAAACAGAATCTCTACTTCCTGCTTTGTGCGATGCTTCATGCACTATGTAGACCTGTTTGCAATCACTTAAAAGGTTAGGCACGTACGTACTGACCACATCTTCCCAAGTAAGCAGGAAAGCTTTTTTAATTGATTGCTGTAGTGCTAAAGAGGGGAAAAAAATGAATAAAACAAGACAAAAGTCCCAGTATGCAACATGGAAGCATCACCACTTTACCTGAATTCAGATATCGTATTAATACAAACATATATTGCAATATTTGAAGCACTGGGTTGTATTCATGAGTCAGCTGATATCAGAATTGCAGAGGACAGCCTGCACTATAATTAAGACACCACTTAAGATCAATCTGCTTGTGACTTTGCATTAAGACATTTTCAGGACTTTCAGAATGCAAAACAAGATTAAAAATGTTCACACATATACAGGATCAAAAAAGTTACACTTACTGTGAGGGGATGGGATTTTTCATCAAAAATATCCAATGATCTGTCTGAATCTCTACAAAGCAAAAACCTCTGTTTTAACAGCAAGACTTAACTGGTAATGGTATGTTCCCCTAGTAAGTATTGCTCATTAAAGAGCACAAGAGGACATATTTTATAATTTAAGTACTCACAAAACACGATATTGTATTTTTACACGGTACTTCATAATGAGATCTCTAATTGAATATTTAACAACTTAACAATGGAGTCTCGTGTTCTTACTAGCAAATTTAATTATATTTCAAATACAGAAGCCATAGTTCATAGTATATTTAGTACAGTTCTCCCTTAAAACATGAAATCATCTTACAGTATTCACTATTTTTAAAAGGTAGCTGTAATTTTAAAGTTTATAGTATAAATAGCAATAATGTTATTTGCACAGGAAATATTTCGCACAGGTAGGTTCATTCACCTACCACAATATTCTCTACCATTGTATTCAGTAAAAGTTAAACAAAGCCCAAAGGCTGCTGTGTAGAAAGTTACATATATTTTTCCTCACTTCCCTGTTCTGGCTTTTCATGCTTGATTTTTGATGAAGCACATGGCAGAGGATGGTTAATATCGCTGACCTTGCCGTAACAGCTCAAGAAAGTGTACAAAGAAAAAGCAGCTACATCATAAAGTTGCCAAATTTTTCAACTCCTTTAAGCTACAATAGCTGTGTCTAAGTTATACTAGCCGTTATGTAAGTGACCAAGGGCATTTTCCCTGGCTCAAAAAGAAAGGTCATTTATTTTGAAAAAGAATCACTCACCTGTTCTTTATGTGGTAGAATATTGCTAATGTAACACTGAAAAAGAGAGAGAAGAAGAAAAAAAGACTTAAAAGAGCATATTCTGTGCACATCATTTTGATGCATAAGCTGCTACTTGGGACAAAATGGTCAGAATCCATTAGGTTTCCCCTCAGACTCTCAAACACTTGGTATTTTGGTTCAATGTTTACCTGTCTGAACAGCAACTGGTCAAAACAGATGCTGAAACCACATGTGCTGGCCAAAGTGCTTCCATGTTCTGTGTTTGCATATTTATGTCTTTTTTTAAAAAAAGTTATATACTAGATTTTAAACACACAATCATTCATTATGCAATTAGGTAACACTTTGAAAACTCGGACTGCGCCCGACTAAAGCACGATAACTGTTTACCTAGTGCCATATAGACTGTTGTATGGCTCATGCTTTAATTTTGTACCTCTGCCTGTCAAATTATAGGGTCTGTCTAAAAGAAAAAAACATAAGGAAGGCCAGTATAATTCAAGAAGGGAACAAGAGTAGGTCTCAGTCTCTGCTGAGGCAAACAGGGCAATAGATTTCATAGTGACACTCTTCCATGGCCAGAATTTCAGATACTTGACTGGCAGTGGCAGCAGGAATATTGCATGACAGGAAACCATCCCAGGAAAGCCTGATCTGTTACAAGCTGTACACCACTTTAAAGTGGCAAAAGTACCATTTTGAAGACTTTTTTTTTTGCTGTGGAGGGTGACATGCTAAGATTCTTGTTTGAAACCAAATATGAAAGTCACGGATCTACCTAGCCTTTTTCAAACTGTACTGTAGCACTCCAGAGCACAGCCTGGGCCTGAAGGCAGAGTGCTTTCCTTTCCTTCAAGCCCAGTAAACTTGCTTCTTAAATCTCAGCTGAGATCTGCACAGAGTCATCTCTGTGGTATCCAAACTGATAGTTCAAATGGCCAATTCCACTGGAGAGCCAAAGAGACTAAAGAACTACCAAGCTCACATACCTAAAATAAGACATATACGAAGAAAAAGTAGAAAGGCTGGAAATTACACCAAACCGAGCAATGTACAGGTATCTACAACTAGAGGGCAGGCTAATACCACTGGCCAAGTAGCAAATGCAGTCTTAGAAACTTTTCCTACAGTTCCATGCAAAAATGGAACTATCCACGGAAACTATTCATCAAGTTTTCCTTGATGGACAGTTTCTGGAGCCAACAGCTGGATTATAAGGACACTTGGAGAGCCCTTCCAGGACCACGGGAGTTGACAACGCTAAACTCCTCTACCCCAGCGCATGGCCTGCTGTGGAGCTGACAAGACCACCACAAAGTCGTGAGCAGACCATGCAGAGGGCCTTACAAACCTTCTTGAGGAAAAACGGTTCTTACCACTTTATTGTGCTTCTAAGGTTAGGCTGGCTGACCGTGCTGTCATCTATAAATATTGTTGAGCATGAGCTATATTTTTTCGTAAGCTGCCCAGGAGAAACCTTAGTGAAAAAAAAAAAGCAAGAAATAAATTCACAAGGACTGATTCTGTAAGACTTGGTTTACTAAACTGAATACTGGGTTTACACCTCAAATGCAGATAGCTACTACTGAACAGGTCTTTGGATTAGTAGTTTTCAGTAGAAATAGCTACAAGGAAAGCGACAATCGTATTTTTTTCCCCAGTTCTCCTCTACTCCATTCTTGCCAGATCTGGTCTTAGTCCTTCTATTTGTACTTTCCTAAATCTCCCGATGTCCCCACAACCTTCCTTCTTTTGCACTATTACCTACATGTTTATATTTTCTGCTTATTTAAACACCTTTCCCTGTAAAGACAGTTTTTTTGCTTGGTTGTTTAAAAAAAAAGAATCCTGACATGGATCTCTCCATTTATGTCTTGTTTAGCACCTGGAATCAGGAAATGACAGATTATCAGGATCAATACTTCTGCTATTTAGAACTAACAATACACTCCATCATCTGTCCTCACACTGCAGCTTCTATGCTTTAAGAAATGCTCTTATCTTACTGAAACACCAAGTCAGGCTTCCCTCAGCATTTTTGGAGAATGCCTGGAACTAGAGCTAGAACATCATCGCTGAGGGAAGAGTTTTGATCAAGCAGTTTGAGATCCATTAGTTTTTGCCATCATCTATTTAAATGCCATTTCTAAAGACTTGAAAGATTTCCATACGGAAACTTTGCCATCCTTCACCACTAATGGATGCCTGGAAACATCTCCTGTTCCAGTTGAACTGACAGTAAAAACAATTTCATCAGTCATTGGTGCTGGCAAACTAAAGCTGAAATTGTAATTAAATAACAGCAAGAACAACAAGAAAGTCCCACAAACTTAATAAAATGTAATGGGCTTGAAATATCATTATGTTATAAGCAGCTTATTGGTAAACACTTCTGCTAAGCAATATCTTTTACATTTTGTGTTAATAAATTCAGTTCTTAGCTTCACTAGTCAATAGCTTTGGGGATTTGTTTTTTTCCCCTCCCCTCTTATTAATGATACTGCATCTCGCATTCTCCAAAATGTCTGTCTGTCAAAGAAAACAACTAATATAATTAGAAGCTTAGAGCAGATTTTAAAACTAATGGGTTATCATTTCGTTCACCACGCTGCTGATACTGCTTGTTCAGCACTTTTCATGCTGGATACATCTCTTACAATAAGCCCTGTAATGATGCTCAAAACCCAAGTCATTCAAGGCTTGTCATCTCAGCTAAGAAATGATTCTAGTTTTAAGTACCAGCATAGGTAGTTTGATTTAGATTTTCTCCATTACTGTTTTGAAGCAATGTACTGTTTTCAAAACTGATATTACTGAAAATCCTTTACTATGCTATGGACATCAGCTATTGCATGCCCTGTGATACCCTGTCTAGATATTTTTTTTTTTTTTTAATTTTAAAACAGGGAAAGACAATTCAGTTCTATCTTGCTGAGAAGGATCTCTAACCCACGTAGGTCTGCATGCCTACAACTACTACAGCTCTTTTTGAATTTGTCTCTGCCCCAGTACGCTAATATTCTTTAAGCTGGTACCCCACTTTACTTACATGGTTGATGTGATTACTCTTCCTCTTCTCTCGCACTACAATAAGGGAGAAAGAATGTAGATTTAGAAGTTGCTAAAACAAAACTCCAATTTACACTCAGTAAAAAAGTCATCCTATTACCCTAATTTTAAGTACATGAGCATTATGCATTACACATTTCAAATTTCACTATCAAATTTCTTTATCTGGAAGAGCAAAGTTTGAGAAAAAATACTCAGTTTTATCAAGCTAGTAGACCATATAAACTACTGGAGAATTTAATGATATTAATCCTACTAGTTCTATTAAAGGTTTACTAAAGAAGATGCAGTAAAGTAAAAGAAAATGTGACTTTGCCTCACTTGTCCATAAAAATGGTGTACAAAAATCTATTTGGCCAACTAATAAAAACTTCAGAGAATAATTTTATAGTTATTAACTCACCTAGCAGGCCACTTTTCCACACGTCTATGAGTGCAGATGACCCTAGTCCATTACATTAGAGGAATATGGGATCATGTTTAAAAGCAATAGCACCTCCAGCAGGATGTTTGTACTGCTCTAAACTTACTTGCGACAGTTTAAAGGCTGTAAAAGCTGTTCTGGAATGACATCAACTTGCTAATTACAACGTAAGCAGCGCTTGGTGCTGCTTCAGAGGTGTCTGAACAGATCAAACTCTGCTTGAGAAGGGACCTTGGAGCCTTTGAGGAGAGAGGTCCACGTTTCCTTGGTGCCATCTCTTCTTGATGATGCTAGTGCTCGTTTTTGCTGCTCGGAGATTATCCGAGCACTGTGACACGGAGATAATTATCCATTTTACTGCTTGCCACGGGAGTGTGAACAGCAGCGCGGGAACCGACAGACTTGTCAAAATGATTCTACTTTCCCAGGGCAAAGCTGTGCCGAGGCAACAGGCACACTGGAGCTTTCCAACAACATGCCAAACAAGAACCAACTCCAAAGGAACAAAATCTTTTTTTTTTCTTTCCTTATTTTAAGGGTATCTTAACATCCTTTTTATCTGCAATATCCAAATTAACTATGAAATACATAGCCAGATTTTTTAAAATAATTATGTATTATGTAAATATCTCCATTTTTAAGAAAGCATTTTGGTATGCATAAGCTACAGTAATTGTTCAAAATTTACTGTGTGAAGTAAACAAGCAATCTACAAAGAATCGAAAATCATGCTAAATCTATGTAATTACCCATGCAATTATAGAACAGAATCAAGAGTGATTATGCTAGTAAAACTTCTCAAATGGAGAAAACAACAGATTCAAAAGCAAGCAATATAGATTGATGACTTTGGCTTAATATTCCCTACAGAAGAATGTGCACTTGAAAGCCATTTTAAAAAGCTTTTGGTCATAAAAACCAAATGTTTAAAGCTTGACTTCTGACTCTAAGGATCCAAAAATCTGAAAACTCTTAGTATTTATTTAATGTCCTTAGAGAAACAAGTGATTTTAAGTGTTAAGTAGAAGCCTATAAACACACTTCTGTTTAAACATGCAAATTATGAATCCCTATGCTTCGAAAGAATTAAGCAATTTAACTGTTCAAGATGTATAATTAAAACAGGCGGTTATTTTTTTCCAGTTTTCCTCCCCACTTGTATTTTAATTGGAAAAAGCGAGCTTACCATCTGTTTGAGACTTGCTCAGGAAAATTGTGCTTGCTCTGGGATGATCAGATGGATTTGATTCCAAGGCTAAATCTGAAACAGAAAATACAAAAAGGAGAGACCATCAATAGACAAGGATGATGATACTGAAAGAATCCCAGTGATGAGGGCATGAGCAGAAACACTTAAATGGGTGGCTTGTCTAAAGAAAAAAACTCTTTTACCAAATAAAATTTGGTAAACAAAACTTTGAAATAAAATTAGAAGTAAATATTTGAATTTTTCCTCTCTGAGAAAAATCCTGTGGATGTATTTCTACTGCCATACAGTTCTCAGTTTACAGTTCCCATCAAGGCAAAAACCTGGAAAGGGAGGTCTCAAACTCACACATCTTCAGAAGTCAATAGAGGCCCTGGGCTGTTAGGTAGCTGGACATGGAGCCTGTGCTCAGCAGAGGGCAGCAAATCAGAACTTTTTTGAGAGCTTAAGCCCTTCCACTCTGCTTAAGACATCTAACTGGACAGGAAGATTTGCTAATCAGAAACATCCAAATGATAAACATCAAAATACTTGAAATTCTGAAAAAAAAGAAGGAATAAGTTAAGATCTGTAAAACCCTATGCGCTTAATGTATAATTACTTAAGCACAACCTGAATGCTTTGACCTGTTGCCATACTGAACCAGTGACAGCATCAGATGAGGACAGATGACTCACGTAGCTTAAGCTGGGGCTAAAAAGCCTGCCTGCACTGATGCAACTGCAAAGACGACGGGGCTGCGAGCTAGCAGTAGCTCTGCAAGAAGCAAGTGCTGCAGAGGGCAGCACGCAATAGGCACCAACTTTTGTGAGCACATGAAGAGAATCATCTTTCTGATACTACGATCCTGAACAGCCTGGAAGGAACAAATTCCCACCCGTTTCCATTTGGGGTTATGAACCTCACGTGTGCTATTTAGCCCCTGCTAATGCACATGTGTTACAGTGCTGCAAGGCAGGATGCCAGCACAGTTTTCACACCCTGACACCAACCTGAGCTACAAAGTCATTTAAGGAATGCCATCAACTTTGCAGGAAAATATCCCAGGAGATTTTTTATGCAATTCACCAACAGGATCCCGGGGAAACAGCCAAAATATGCACAAATTGGAGTCTTGACTGCCTGAATGTTTTGTGCTAGCGCATGTAAGAGAACGTGGCTGCAGCTCTGAGGAAAGAGGAGCGCAGAAGCACGTGCATCCCTCAGCTCTCATGCCCGATTCCCACTGGAATACCGCACTGCTGTCTGCACCTGGCTGCCTTCCAAATATTTGTCTTGCAACATCACTGATCTTCGTCCAGCAGGATTGTTCTGACTCGAGTCCAGGACACAATAAAAGTGTCAGACCACTCCGATTCTCAATCTCGACTGTAACGGTAACCAAGGTCTGCTTAGGAACATGAAGATTACTCATCCAGCAATTTCCTCCCTCAAAGAACATCATAGTCAACTAACAAAACAGGCTCTCTTGAGCAGTTTCTACAAGGTAACTTACAAAAATAGTGTTTCTATTTCCACCTTAGTGTGCTCATTCATGGCACACAATGAGCAGATACATTAATTTAATCGTGTAGTTAAAATGCAAGCTTACAGGCCCTGATATGGAATTTGCCTTTACAGCTTGTACTGGAAGCACCACCAATACACACTTGATCTCTGGAGAAAAGAAAAAAATCTGTCATACAATGATATGCCATATTGGTGCATTTGCACTATCAAAAGATAGCAGAGGAACTATTTGCAACTTGTCCATACTTTTGGCAACAGTTTGCAACTCTGATTAGACAAAAATCACTTTTAAGAGACAGTGGAGACAAACTTGAATTTGTAATGCTGCTACTCTTATCAAAATGACTTTAACAGTGAGCAAAGAATACACTAATAATGGCAAATTCTAAACCAACTTGGATTTGAGAAAGGTGGAAATATTCTGCTGGTCTACCAGATGTCTGAAGTATCATCAACAGACAGAACAGGACTGCAATATACAGAAATACAGAGGATTATTAACAAGTTACAGATGCTATGCAAACATTGAGAGAACAACACAATATTTATTTATTTATAATTTAGCAGCAACTTTTAGAATCAGATAACTCAGGCTGGAAAGGTCCTCAGGAAGTCCCTAGTCCCACCTCCTGCTCAAAGCAGGGTCAGGAATGAGCTGGAACCAGGTTGCTCGGGGCTTTACTTACGTGGGTCTTAAAAACCTCCAAGGATCTGGAGACCGAACAGCCTCTCTGGACAACTTGTTCTCATGTCCAACTGGCCTCATGGAGAAAAATATTTTTTTCCTTATCTCCATCTGGAAGCTCTCATTTCAATTTATGTTGGGTTATGTGATAAAAGGCTTTACCTCCCCAGACAGGAAGGATCATTGGGGAGGACCTTGTCTTCCTTGCTTCCTTTCTGAAAGAGAGGGGTCTAAGACACACCACACTAAGATGCATCATGGAGCACAGTGTAATCAAATCCATCCTCTTGCACCCAAGTAGGCTCTCAGGCTTGAGGAGAGGAGCAGCAGTCCAAGGAAAATTCTAGAACTTACTGGTTCCAGCTCTGCAACAGTTCTGCCAGACACAAGCTTCTTTCTGCTGGGCAAAGTCAGGTGTAGCAGGACCACAGCACACTAAATCCTCACACGGGATTAGCCACCAGTTACTGTACTAATGAACTCCAAGCTACACTGTGCAGTTTCTGGTACAAAAACCCAACACATATAATCAAAACCAGCTGTAAATAGGCTTCTTATGCTAGAATAAAGTAGCACTGAGAAACACTACAGCTTTTTTCACACCCCCTTTTTTTTTCCTTGCAATAAATTGCAAAGAAAGAAAATACATTTAGTACATCACCTTCCTGGGGCTTCCCTTTTCTAAGCAGCGAGGACCTTTTTCCTGCTCCTTTCTGTACTGTTCTCCCTGGACGATGTTTTTTTCCAAGACAGGCAATGGAAAAATTAGTCATATGTTTCACTCTTCCTGTACTGCCAGCATTGCTTATGAAGAACTGAGGAGTAAGAGCAATACAGATGATGAAGGCACAAAGCAAGGTGCAGATAAGGCTGTGGGGTGAAATGTAATAGGAAACACAGCAAAAGGAAAGTCAAAGGAAGAGGTTAATCTGTCTGTGACAGCACTTATGAGCCCAAAAGTAAAATACCATGCCTTGAAAACAAGCATAAACCTTGCTTAGGAGCTACATCAGGTCAAGTTTCACAAACAGCTAACAAAAAAGATCTAAGAAGGATGATATCCCATAGGATGAAGAAAAATAATGAAATTAAAACATGTAAGAGGGAAACATTAAAAGAGGAATGATAGAAGTGATAGAAGCAACAGGATGATATTTTTAAAAAAGTGAAAAAAAAGGAATATTTCATTTTAGCGGCTCCCAACTCTGTGGAAACTGAAGCACATTCTATCAGGATCTCACACTCAGTGACACAGAGGTGAGAAGGGAAGTTTCCCACCAGGAACCAAGGCCGTGGGAGCAGCACAATAAAGCTGTCCTGCGTCAACAGCTCCCCACCCCTTTGAGATGTGTGCGTGTAAAACACCCCTTCCTTCCGACCTCTCCAAATCCCGTGGTACCGCTTACTCCTCTGGTGCTCTCAGGCTGGACAGATCAAGCCACCCATCCCAAACCACAACCAAGGAAAGCCTGGACTTGCTGCCCTTCTTTGCCTTTTTAAAAGCACCGCTGTGGTTTGCGTGCCCTTCAGACAATCCCCGCCAATTTGCTGTGTGCTGCCATGTGCTGATAAGAGCAAACAGCCCCCGGGGGGCAGATCATGTTGCTTTTAAAAGTAAACCTCTGCCCCTAGCTCAAGATCTTATTTCTTTTCCCCAACACCAAACCAGCCTGAAGTCTCTACTTTTATTCATTTATGCCATAAAGGAATATGTGGGGGTTTTAGGACTTTATAATGCTTACTACTTATCTACTGTTTTACACACCTTCACATGTGATTTCTACCTTTTAAGAGCATATTTTACCCACTGCATCATGTTTGCGCTCATAAATATAAGCTGGCAGTCAAGGACATGTTGCTGGCGCAAGCAACAGCACTTTGAAATTTTAAAGTGTTTTTTTAAAAGTGCTTTAGGACACTCAAACATTACGTTTCCCGCAAAAGTTTTATCCCCATCCTGTTTCACTAGATAGCAACATTCCATGTAGTGCTAACATCTGGATACAGCACATATTTTAAGCATTAGACCATAGGATCATAAGATCATCATCTCTTTGCTGTGGAGTTTCTTCTCTTGCTCAGTAGCTCGCCCGTTTTGATTAATGGTTGAGCTTTCCTTATTTCACTACTTAACAGAGCTGAAAGATATGAGTTACTTCACATTCTCAATAAAGATTTAAACATAAACCAAATTAGGCGAAGAGATTTGCCCATGCATTTCAGAAAGCCTATTATTCCCAACAATAACTTCATATGAAGTCATTTGTTCATTTCATTTGAACTAAGCTCTTCCGGTCTAAAAATTTTCCTAAAAATGAGAGGTTCAATTTTTAAATCCAGCGTGCTCTGTTTACTCATCACTAGCCATGCAATGTATGGCAGAACCAGGCACACACATAGCTTGTTTGCCCTTTGCCTTCGCCCATTACGTCCTCAGTTACGGAACAGGTTATTCTCTTTGTCAAACTCTCCAAGAATGAAACCATTTTGCGCTCTCAATCATCCATCCTCAAGAGATTAAATCTCTCCCACACCGCAGGATTGACTCAAAAGATACAAAGCTCGTTGTGTTTTAGTAATACAGGCAAATTTAAACACAAAGGACTGGATCAGTTGTGTAAGAAAGTACTTTGAGACAACTAGTCTTCAGACAGGAACTCTATTCTCAGGGAAAAATCTCTGGCAGGACAGTCTTAACCAACACCTGCATATACACAGCTCCTTCAAACCCACTCTCCTAACCTCCATTGCCCAGAGGAAATCAACCATTCCTTTACAAACAAGAGCAGCCCAATACAACTCACACAGCTGCTCAGTTAAATGATTATTTCTAAATACCATGACTTTGCACAAGGACCACAGTGGGATGTCATAAAACTATTTAAAAACTAGACCTGTCAGCTGTTCTTTAAGGCAATACTGTGAGAATAGCAATATCACTGTCAAAACCCACCACATGCCTGGGTTGTTTGAGGTTTTAGAAGGCTACACAGATTAATTTACAAGAGGCTCTCTTCAGACTCAGTTCTTGCTCTTTTATAACACACTCTTTGCTCTTTTGCGGCACACTCTTGAGCTGGCCTGGTTCAACAAGGGGCTGACACAGTAAGTATTTTAGATTTGCAACTGAGACCAGAGGCCTTTAGAAAAGGAAATTGTAGACAATCTATTAAATATTGTGGCATAGCCACAGTTCAAGTTGTCTATTCATTTCAGTGGTTTAAAAATCAATATAATATTAGAGTTCTTGCCTCTCTTGACTTGCAGGAGGATCCATGCTGCTATGGTCAGCCTTCACAGGAAATCTCAGCAGGACCCCATGGCACTTGGTTCACAGCTAAATAACTCACAAGCTAAATGAGAGGTGCTTTCTTGACTGCATCTAATACAGGACCATTTAACAGACCAAGCAGAAACAGTCAGATCCAAGCTGCCCACTTTTTCTTCCCTATCTAGTCCTCACATGTGCTAGTACCACAATTCATTGCCAGGAGAAGCTAAAGCAGAACTCCCCAGCTCTCTTTTTCCTTTGTCACAATAAAAACATTCTACTCGTACATGTCAAAGTAGGATCAACTGAATTTTGCATTCCTAGATCTACACTGATAATTGTAATTCATCAGCTTGTAACCATCCAAAAGCTTTCCCTGTAACAGCTCTTCACATTCCCTCTGCTTTGCTTTACACCAGACATGGCTCAGAAAGAAGAACAAGTACGTACAAGAAATTCCAGTCTGTCCTACCCAACACCATCCAGTGTTTAAAGTCACCAAAGATGCACTGCACACTGCATTGCCATATGCCATCAGATGGACTGGTGTATGCTGACTCTTCTCTCTTCTTCCAGTTGTTCCTATAAATGCAACAATGCAAACTTTCCTAGAAAGTTAACAGGGATTCTTCATTTTTTCTTTCATGCCACTTTAGGTACAAACTCTCTACTTACAGTAGCTATGGGGATTCAGGATAATTGCATTACAATCTACAAAAGAAAACAATTAGCTGTGTACAAAATGTACCCATTTTGCAGAAAAGTGGTTTAGACAGTTTGAGGTTTTAGACACTTGAGTTCCAAGTGTTTATTTTCCAAGTGTCTGGCTGCCATGACTGAGGACAAGCCAGTACTGATTTTAACACCAGAGGAAAACAAATCAACTCCCTTCCACCCCCTCTCCAAAACCTTTAAAAATTCCAAGCACAAGCAGAGCTGCTCCATACCCACCCAGTTCACACACTGCCGAATACAGTCAGGTCAACTTTGGGACTTTTGTATAAGCTGTTGAGACAGGTCTGTGTATTTGCATCACGTGCAAATGTGATGTTTTATTCATCCTGCTTTATTATACACTTCAATAAATAGCTTTGAGTTCTTTAAGCATGGTTGCTTCTTCTCTTGTTCTTTTGAGTCGAGAAGTTTAGTAAATTATTTTTTAACTGAAAATATGATTTTTATAATGAGCAAAATAAAAGTGCATATTTGAACTCTGACTATAATGATGAAAAAAAAATGATTCAGAAACATCAAGATGAACTTGTTGGCGAGGCCCTGCAAATGCAAGGTCTTGGCTCGTAATATTCAGTTGTTTTTTCCTAACAGTTGTGTTACTCTGCTTGTAAGAGTAACTTCCTCCTCCTTCCTATCCGTGGAAGGAACATTGTTAGAACTATACTTAATTTAGCCACAAAAACTTGGATTTAGGAGGAGCAGTATTTTTGCCTTTTTTTTTTTTCTTTTTGGCTGGTGGAAGAGATATTTCCCCTGTTCCTCTGCCTTTTAGTATGACACCAGCACACTTGCAACAACAGAGGCTTTAAGTCACAAGGTTTCTGTTCTCCAAACCCCCGTCCTCACAGTTGAGAGAAAAAGAGCAAGTCTTCTCAAAAAAGTCTGAACAAGAGACAGTCCTAAAATTATCGAAAGGAAACACAGTAATAAAATATTCGGTTTTCCTCAACTGCAAGTTTCATCAGATCCTTCAGGGTAACCATGTTTTCTTTCAATACCTGCCATTCTAGGAAAATCCCTCTTCTTGGTTATAACAACTATTCTATTCCAAGCCTGAAGTATCACACGCTACAAAACAAATCAGTTTCTCTCCAGTTAAGGTTCACATAAAAACCTACGGCTAATAAAAAACTGCAAGCAGCACAAATCTGTGAGTTTTAATGGGCAACGAAATAGACAGAGATTCATTAACTGCCTTTGGTACTCAAGCATAGTCAAAGAAATAAAAATACTTTTCCTCTATTTCAAATTCTCAGATTTGTACATCAATTTCATGACCATTTCTGGAGGACTTATCAATTCCCTCACTTATAACATGTGGTCTTTTCAGCTCGTTTCATAAAGGGTTTCCTATTAGACGTGCAGAACCAGACATCTGGAAGAAGTTTCAAGCTTGTTTCAAGTTGTTTCCTTAAACATTTGCCAAGCTCTCATTCTACCTGTAATTCCTATAAATACCTTTGTAATTCCCAGTCAGTTGAAGGAAACGGATACTGAGAATTCTGAAGAAAAAAAGAATAAGACTAAGTTGGCTGAAAACCTCAGGAACACATGGGAAAGAGAGGCAACAGCAGAACTGGTTTTCCATCCCCAGCTTCACACTTACCTAAGTAGACAACTGAATTTGCCAGCTACACAGCTATAGATCTCCAAGCAGAACCACAAAAGACAACGCGAACTGGTTAAGCCTTTGATGCCAGCAGTTCTCAGCATGGGAAAAAGTTGTTTCCTTACATGAGCTTTGTTGTAAAAACAAATTTCAAAAACTTTTAACTAGTACTGAAAAAAATAAATTACCCATATGCTTTAAACGGGCTGACATTATATAATAGATGAGCAAACGAACTGTACTTATGCAAGCAGGTTTGCAGACAAATTAGTGGCCAAATTAGACCATAGATAATCAATGTAATCAAATATGTGTTTGTCTCCAATACTATTTAATAAGCACAGCATGGAGGCAACTTGAAGCTTTGTCCTTTCAGCATGACACAGCTTCAAGAGCCACGGGCTCGCTACAAAGAGAGTGCTTGAAGAGAGTCACTCTAGCCACTAGCCCAGTTCTGATCCTGCTTAGGGAATCCTCGCTTATTTAATCCTCTGTTAGCCCTCCAAAGTCCCCTTCCATTTGTTTCCCCATCTTACCTCTGTGTAACTGGGCTATGCTGGTGAGCACTTCTCCCTATCCCATTTGCACTTCTCTAACATCCACAATCACCTTTTCCCTTCGTTACCTCTCCCCGCTGCCCTGCTCCTTCAGACGAGCAGCTCAAGCTCATTTTGTCCCAGGAGAGTCAGCTTGGGAGCCAACATCTTCCACCTGGCCCAGGGAGTCGGCCAAACCTCTCACCATAAGTACTGAGCTAACAGTGGTGGTGGAGGGATATACTGCTCTCAAGCACAAACAATAAGTCTGCCCAGTAAGGCCTTGTTCTGGTCTTATCAGAGGATCAGAGAATTCATGAAAACTGGGATCTGTGTTTAAGCAGGGAGATGCAGCAAGTTGCCAACCCTAAGCAGTTCTCTAAACAACCAGAAAAATCACAGGAAATAAAAGCACGAAATAAAGATTAGCAGACACTGATGTGGCAAAAGTGATCATTGCAATATGGTCTAAGTGGGACACTAATCAAAGAGCTGCTACTGTCGAACTTAGGGAGGAAAATCTCTGTCCCTTCAAACTGCCCTGAACTGTTGCTTGCATGCAGAAAGAACAAACACTTAATGTTTTGCTCAGCAGCCAGCTAACAACTCTGGCCTTGAACATTTCACACAGAAAACCGACAGCTTCTTCTAAATAGTTTCAGGTCTACTCCACAGTTGATTCCTATTTACTTATTAGGATTGGGATTAGCACATCTAACTCCAGCATAGACAGGCCCTTTTCTCATAAAAAAGGCAAGTACTGAAGAGGTTACAGCTCAGTGTCTAAAACCCACAGTTAACACACAGTGTTAACTAAAACACAAAGCCACACTTGAAATTCTCTCTTAGCAACAGATATGACGATTCCCTCCCAATTGAATTAGCTTTTCCAAAAACATTATACTTTCAGTTTCAGAGTGTTTTATATCTCCACCCCACTGGCCATTCCTTTTTTGTCTTACTTTTCACTTCCTACTCTCTCCTGCTTAGGAGAGCAAAAGATTGCTCTTGTCCAATTCTGTTTTGATATAGATGATCCAAGATGGGATGACTGGAAATCTTCTGGAAGCAACGCACTCCCCTACCTTACCTCCTCTTTTCAGATAAGAAACAATTTCCAGTTTTCAGGAAGCATTTCTTTTGCACTGAAATCTTGTTAAATTCAAAGCTTGCCTTAGAATTTGAGATACATGCCAAAGATATTAATACTAATATCTGGAAAAAAATATATATAACATAAAACAATTTCCTGAGACATAATTCCTGACCCTGGCCTAGAACAATTAATTGCACTGTTTTATACACTAATTTGCAATACAAAAATCACTTCATATTATTTCAGCTCTAAATGACTTTAATCTGTGTTTGAAACAAAATATATCTTGACTGGTTTAGAGTTGTATACTGCATTTTTCACCATCTATTTCTCCTCTTTTACACCCTCAAAGCAAACCTTAAATGAACACATATGAAATCCAATCACTGCTAAGTTGTATGCAGGCGAAGTCATGGAATAATCCTCATTTAAGAACATCGATCTGTGAGGACCACATTACACTCCCTACAAAAAAAAGTAAGACAAAACAAAGCCCAGATGCTATCTTTTGTGTTTCTGGTATAACTGGAACAACACATTTTAGCAACACAGAGGAAAAAGAACATCAAACAATTTATAGATAGAAATTTAAGGAATGGAGCTTCTCTATTCAATTTGGATGTTAACTTTCTGATAAATTAGAAACGTTCATAACTGAGCACCACAGAACAAAAACAGCTGAATGATCTTAATTTTCTTCTATATACTTCTTTTGCCTTTTAAAGCACTCAAAGAAAAATCATCAGCTAGTGAGCTCTATGGCTTCTGTCATTAATAAAACTGGAGTCTTAGCTGAACTCATTATATAATTTTAAAATACAGAAATAATATTTATCTCACAAATTAAATAGCTTGACTACCTACCAGAGTACACTCTGTAGAAGTCAACAGCACAAGAGGTCCCTTCCAACCTCAACCATTCTGTGATTCTGTGAATTTACCTGCTTCAATGCTATTCAGTTAGCACCTCTATAATGTTTAAAAAACACAAGAAGTGTTTATCTTTGCATAAAGATAACAAACTTTGATATCTTTTGCAGCCCTAAACAGCTATGTCAAATATATGCCTAGAAAACAACCAAGTAGCATCAGTCACCTGCAGCAAGATCTGCTTCTGAGGCCATGTAATTGTGAACCACACAGCTCACTAAGTGATACTTCTATTACCTAAAATATATATGAATCAGTCAGCTCTAATTTAAGGACGAGCTTGAGCCTCAAGATCAAAGTTTCCATAGCTACAATAATAAAATCTGTGATAAAGAGGACTGCACAGTTCACGCCTGCCCTCAGATCAGTGAATACTTCCCTACTTCCAGGGAAGTTCCGACATCTGAATGAACTCGCAGTTCAGCCTGCTTATTTAGCGCTGCTAACGTGATTACATATTAACGATCCGAACAAACGCAGCTCTGCTCCTGAGCAGATTTATCTGGCTTAGGCATTTTTGCTCGGCTTATTAGAATTTCCGAGATTGTGGCGCTCTCCCTTGAGAAGCACTGGAGAGTTGGGAGATTTCCGTAAATCGTCTCGCCAGGACTCGGCCTTCGCGGCCGGCTCCAGCCGCTGCCTCCTTCCCAACACACCCTCTTCCTTCCTGCTGCCCGGCGCGGCCTGGAAACGCGGCTAATGCTCCCGCTAATTGCCCGGGCTCCGCGCGTGAGTCACGGCCGCGGCCCGAGCGGGACCCAACGCCCG
>VZSG01000403.1:596550-636096 GCA_013398315.1 Nothoprocta pentlandii
TAATAATAATGATAATAATAATAGTAATAATAACAATAATGCAGTCCTGGATTATGTGTTCACCCTACATGGGGTGAACTACAGCCCGCAGCTGCTTAGGACCCGCCCACCGTGTGCAGCATGGGGAGGGGGTGCTGGCGATCTGCGGCTTGTGTTGCATTTTGTATATGTATACGCGTATGCGCACACATGCATGTACAGAAATGTGTGTAACAGCCTTCCCCATTGCTCTGTGACAAGGACACACTTCGCAGAAAAAAGGGGAAAAAAATAAAACCAGCACATCTAGTTTCTCGTACCTGGCCATACCTAGTTTCTCTGAGGGGAAGAAGCCATAAATTCCATATACATCCAATCCATATGTCGATCCCGGCTGCAATAAGGGCAGGAACCGCGTGATTCCCAACGGGGGGGGGGGTGATTCCTAGCCGGGGGGCAGGTCCCCCCATTGGCCCCACACCGCCCGTGCTGCCCCCATGCCACCTCGTTCATCACAAGGACACGGCGCAGTTGCTCCATGCTTTCCTGCAGGATGAGGCCGTCCACGGAATCGCCACAGCCCCAGCAATGGGCCATATCTTTTATTTCAGCACCTTAGCCCTCTGTTGATTTCCTGCCCTCTTTCTCCTTTGTTTTGCTTGATTTACCCCAGTGACTCATCAGGCAGTTCCCATAATAAAAAGATCCATTATTTTGATGTACAGCAGACGGCACGTACCTTGCCCCGCATTTTGCATGACAAGCAGCCCTTTTGGACAGTGGCTCCTGGCGGGAATTCCGTAGCCATTCCATGCCCTTGGGATGCAGCCGCGTGTCCTCCTGCCTCTCGCCCCGCGCTCCTCGCGTGTCTCTCCCTGCAATAACAAACCCAATGGAGAGCAACACACGCCGTGTTTTCACGCAGCCTGGTGCACTGGATGCTTTTCCTGTCTGCTGGAAGTGCTTCCCGTTGGTTACAAGGCTGTCCCCACCCCACCTTGCACCAGGGCCATGTTTGCAGGTGGGATTCGGGCAATGCTGGTTTTAGAGGATAGGGCAACAAGGGATTTTATTGACCCACGCCGGTGACAGGACTATAAAGATCAGCTAAGCAAGGCTCTGGAGAAGCTGTCCTGGTTTCCTCACACACTTTTCCCATTTCACTTCCTTGGTCCCTCCCCACCAGCAAACTATGCCCAGGCAGCACGATGGGAACCCAACGCTGCTTTTGCCTTGCTGTCATGAGGATGAAGAGTAATTCTCTTGCATTGGAGCAAGAGGGTGTTTTGGGAAGGCCGTATGCCTGTTTTAACTCTCCCCAAGAAGTGTCTTTCCAAAGCTTGGGAAATGATCCTAATGCAAGTCCTTGGGGAAAAAGCCCCCAGAGCCACCAGGAAAACGCTTGGCCGTGTGGGTGCCCAGCAGAGGCCAACAAGGCTGGACGAGGCCGGTAGCGACTGACGACACTGGTAGAGGCTGGTAGGGGCTGGACGAGGCTGGTAGAGGCTGGTAGAGTCTGACGAGGCTGGTGGAGGCTGGCAGAGGCTGGCAGAGGCTGACGAGGCTGGTAGAGGCTGGACGAGGCTGGTAGAGGCTGGCAGAGGCTGGCAGAGGCTGACGAGGCTGGTAGAGGTTGGATGAGGCTGGTAGAGCCTGACAAGGATGGCAGAGGCTGGTGGAGGCTGCCAGAGGCTGGCAGAGGCTGACGAGGCTGGTAGAGGCTGGACGAGGCTGGTAGAGGCTGCTCCGAGCGCCCCGGCCGCGTTTCGCCCTGCGGCTCCCACCGCCGCGGCCGTGTCTCCTCGCCGGGCCTGCCCGCTCCAAAGCCTCCTGCTCCCCACACAAGTCCTTACACTTCCCACCTCCCCGCAGGTCGAGCTGTGTGTGTTGTGCTTGGCTCTTTGAATGGAGACCCTGGAAATGGAAGTGCAGTGTGTGCTTAAAGCCACATGGTGGTTTCCCAGTCACTAGCACCCCTGGAAATGGGGAAAAAAAAAAAGAAGTTTCTTTGCAAACTTTGCTTGTGTTTCACAGGCCGAGGCTTTTACATTCTCTAAATCCAGCGCTGTCTTCACCTTGGTTTAGTCCTGAGCAGGCTGTGCCAAGGCCCGGGCTTCCGTGCGTGTCCCTAGGGATAACACCAGCCTCGGGATGTGTCTTGCTCATCTCCCCTCTTCTTAGAAAGAGTCTCAGCTGCAGGAGAAAGCTCCCTGCTTTCTGATCCTGCTCTCCCGCGGCCTATGGATAACTTGGAGGAGAGCCAGGACATTGTCCCTTCCTGCAGGAAAAGTGAATCACTCGGTTGAACCTGTATTGCCGAGGGGAAACAAAGGCTGGGAGCTCTGTGTCTCACTGCGGGAAATAATGGGGGGAAAACCAGGCATCCTGTTTTGAAACTGGCTACCAGCTGACGGGATAAAAATGTTGCAGGAATGATTGTCCTCCGGAGCTGGTGAGTAACAGGAGACTGTGGCCATTTAAGGGAAAAAGCCCGAAGCAGGGCAGGAGCGAGGGAGGTAGGAATTCCAGCATTTTCATTAGGAATAGGAAAAAGAGTAACCAGCATGATTGTTCAGAGCACACGGTGTGGATTTTTTTTGTAGCCCTAAATCCTAAATTTTTACTTTTTCCTTTTTGTCCTTTTGTTGTCTGGCAGTGTCTGCGTTGGGCACGCAGCCTTCCCGTGAAGGAAGGGTCAATGTTCTCGAGTGTTGTATCACTTGCTGAGGTTTTATGGTGTCCCCGGGCCAGCAGGGACCAGCAAGCAGCTCCAAATTGCTCCTGTCCTTAGACATCAGGTGCCTGAAGTCGCTGGGACTTGGCCTCTTGCTTTGTTGTGAAGGATTTAGTGCCTGGAGCCTGGAAGAGCAGAGGAGACGCTGCTACACCTAGAAATATAAAACCACTTTCTGAGATGGGCGTTGTGCAAAGGGTGGTGCTTTAAAAGGGCAATGCTGGCACTGAGGTGTAGGCACCTCTCTGAGGGCTCTCACTGCTCTCTGCCCACCTGCATGGCCGTTTCTGCAGAAAACTGCTTGCTCTGCAATCTCTCCTCTGCTTACACAATGCGGCACCTGTAAATAAAAGCAGAGATCTGGGCACCTAAGAGGAAGGCTCTGGCTCCACGCTGGGCTGCAGGGCAGGACAGCGATGGGCGGCACGGCTGGCGGGAGCACAGCACCGTGCTGAGGAGCATGCAGGAGGGCTGTGCTCAGGGCCAGCTCGGCCTTTGGGAGCTGAGTCGGAGAAAACAGAGGCTTTTCAGCTTTCCTTCCTTTGTTAGAGGCTCCAGCGGCATCTCGGGTTTCCCTCGGTGCCCATCTTTCTTAGGAAACCAGGTTTCTCTCCGTTATTTCCCTCACGATACGCGCTGCTGAAGTGCAGCTCTGTGTGCGGGAGGTGACAGGGTGCAGGAGCCCACGCGCTCATCCCAACGCCCCGGCCTGTACGCGGGTCGCTCCTCACTCAACCCTCCGTTTCCACCAGTCCCCCCTCACTAAACCCTCCGTTTCCATGTGTCTCTCCTCACTAAACCCTCCGTTTTCATGGGTTGCTCCTCACCAAACCCTCCGTTTCATGGGTCTCTCCTCAACAAACCCCCCGTTTCATGGGTCTCTCCTCACTAAACCCTCTGTTTCCCTGAGTCGCTCCTCACTAAACCCTCCATTTCACGACTTGCTCCTCACCAAACCCTCCATTTCCATGGGTCTCTCCTCACCAAACCCTCCGTTTTCATGGGTTGCTCCTCAACAAACCCTCCATTTCACAGGTCTCTCCTCACCAAACCCTCCACTTTCACAACTCGCTCCTCACCAAACCCTCCATTTTCACAGATCGCTCTCACCAAACCCCCCGCTCTGCAGGACGGGGGTCCTGGCGGGCCCCACGGCGGTGCCACCGCGGCCATGGCGCTGGTGCCCTACACCGCGGGCGGCCACGGCGCCCTGGCCGCCCTGCACCGCCCGGCCGCCACGTTCCACTTCGCGGGCCGCCCGCTCCGCATCCGCCAGCGCTGGGCGCAGCTTGGCGTCGCCGCTGTCGTCTGGGACGCGGTAGGTGCTGCCGCGCAGGGACAGGGGGCGGCGCGCGCCGTGGGGCGGCCCCACGACGCCCCACACATCCCCCTTGCCAGGCGGTGGTGCTGAGCACCTTCCTGGAAGCAGGGAGCATCGACCTCCGCGACCAGCACGTGCTGGAGCTGGGA
Source organism: Nothoprocta pentlandii (assembly GCA_013398315.1). Classification (NCBI taxonomy): domain Eukaryota; kingdom Metazoa; phylum Chordata; class Aves; order Tinamiformes; family Tinamidae; genus Nothoprocta; species Nothoprocta pentlandii. The sequence goes on from VZSG01000403.1 coordinate 600,734, forward strand.
GCCGGCACGGGGCTGCCGGGCATCGTGGCCGCCTTGCTGGGTAAGCGCGGCCGCTTGCCGCGATCAGCGCCGCGCTCGCGCGGGGCTCCGCCTGACGCGTGTCCCCGCAGGCGCCCGCGTCACCATCACGGACCGCGCGGACGCGCTGGAGCTGCTGGAGGCCAACGTGCGCGACAACCTGCCGCCCGAGGTGCTGCCGCGCGCCGCCGTGCGCGAGCTCACGTGGGGCCGGGACCTGGGCGCCTTCCCCGCCGGCGCCTTCGACCTCGTGCTGGGCTCCGACATCGTCTACCTGGAGGAGACGTTCGCGGCGCTACTGCGCACACTGGAGCACGTGTGCGCCGCGCGCACGCTCGTGCTGCTCGCCTGCCGCCTGCGCTACGAGCGCGACCGCCGCTTCCTGCGCCTGCTGCGCGCCCGCTTCGCCGTCCGCGAGCTGCTCCACGACGCCAGCACCGACGTGCGCATCTACGAGGCACGGAAAGTGGCGCGCGGGGACGAGCTCTGACCGAGCACAGCCTGCGTGCTGTGCAGCCCTCCGTGCTTTGACCAAATGCTCTCGTTTTAAAGCAGAAAACAGCAAGGATTGGGGTTTTTTGGGCCCTTGTCCCGGGATGGTGCAGGCTGCCCCTCTGCGTGGTGGAGCTCTGCTTCACCCCTCGGCGTGAGATGTGCGAAGTCTCCTCCTGACTTGATATCGGGGGTCATTTTTTGAAGCTGATTAAGTTGTAGAAATCTCTGGTCATGAAAAATATTAAAAGATCTGTTTTTTAAAATCAAACTCACTCAGTGGCTTCCATGGGACACTTGCGTATGGGTATTTCTTTTCTGCTCTTACCCCATTCCTGGAAAAATTACCAAAATTCCCTCAGGGGCAGGTACAAATGCACAGGGATGGCCATAGGGCTACACTGCACTTGTAAAGGCAGGAATTGCGCTTTTTTTTTTCAAGTAAGTGGAACTTGTTCTTTTGTTTTGTACTTAATTTACAAAGCCCCCGGTCAGGTTGAAGCTCTACCTGTGTCAATGTCTGCAGTGTGAGCACCAGCACGGGCCACCAGCTCCTCCTGGACTATGGACACGACGAGCTCCTGGTCTCCCACCAAACTTCCCAACTGAGAAGGATGCAGAGAGTCTGGAAACGACGTGCCTGCCATTGCAGCTGCCGTGAAGGAGGCTCCAGGGTCTCGTTTTTCATCCCTGAAGACTCTTCTCCGCCAAAGCGACCTGCGAGCTGGGTCTGAGGACAGGAATGCTGCACAATGCAACGATATCCTTGTGGCCACAGGGTGTCACCAGCACAGTGCACTGCCGCCTGGGAGCGGGGTTCAAGTTCTTGGAGGGAAGGAGAGCAGCACCTTTAATTAAAAACAGAGCATGATGTGAGCTCTAATGTGCCAGACATGGCCTTTCTATCCTATCAGCTGGGTGAATGGTGTTGGAAAAAAAAATTACAGGGAAAAAAGATTACGATTCCACAGTTAAAGTCAATGTAACTGTGTGTCCTTATGATGGTGCTAGGGCTTTCAGCGTGTGCATTGCTATTGCTGCTGTAGCCGTGGCCTAGCTGGGCGAGCAGGTCCATGGGCGCAGGAGAGATGGGGCTCGGCCTCCTCCGGGGGCTGCTGCTCCAATGAAGCCATGGAAAAGAAAGGCACCGCTGGAATGTTGGGAGCGGAGCCGGGAGAGACGCTGGCGGCTCGGGGAGCACCTCGTGCCCATCTGGCTCAGCCCCCTCACTTGTCCTTGGCCACTGCGGTGTCCTTTGGGTCAGAGACCGGCCCCAAACCCGGTCTCTGGGCTGCTGCTTTCCCAGGAACCAAGTGAGCCGGGCTCCCCAAACACGCCTTTCCATGAGGGAACAACTTTTCGCAAAACGTCATTACACCTAAAACGATGCTGGGTTAATGTTAAGACACTCAGCATCAAATCCAGCTCTTCATCTTATGGGCCAAGAGCCGTAAGGTGCTGCCGTGTCAGGAGAACCGGACCTGCCGCCGGCTGCACCGCTGGCACAGGGATCTGCCTTATCTGATAGGGTTAGCTGGGAATTCAAGCCAAATCAGTTTTATCTTTTGTCTCGTGAACTAAATGCCGGTTTCAGATTCTCCCTCATCCCTGAGATGTCGTTTTCTGAATAAATAAATATAGGAATGCCATTATGGAGATGCTTAGCAGTGAAAACCATGAAATCCCAGCCGCAAGGAGCCGGCCCCACCGCTCTCCCTGGATGCCACAAGAGGTGCTGGGTTTGTCCTGGCACTTATCCCTGTGTTGTGATCCAGCTTTGCAGATTACATAATCATGATCCGCTCCCTGCCGCGCTTGCTGCCTTCTGGCCTGTTATTGCAATCAGCAGTACAGGGTTTATGGGGACGTTTAGAAGTGGGAAAGCCAGCCCAGACCAGCAGCAAAGGGGAAAATCCGCCACGTGCTGGTGGAACAGAACGAAGGGGACGGGAGCAGCAGAGCAGATTGAGGAATACCCTTCAGAAATGGAAGGGAAACTGTCCTCTGGGTTTTAACCCCTCATTAATCTAATGCAATTTGATTAAAATTGCAAAGCCCTCTCTCTGGGACAATTATCTCATGAACACTTGCAGGTTTCTAAGAGAGGGGACACTACAGTGTGCTTAAAACATGCCGTTTCCCACGGTTGTATGCAGCTATTTGTCCCTAAATTCATGTGAATTTAACATCCTGCTCAAAGAAGAGACCTTGTGGATTTTTTTTTAAAGCATGTTTATGTGAATGCACATAAATGTTTGTGTAAAAAGGGAGTTATGACAGTTTTGACCACAAAGGTTACAGTAAGAAAAAACACTGCTTTATGACAATCATTCACAAATTCACAAGAATCACTTTAATATACAAAGCAATTACTACCATTCTGAAACACAAAGCAGCTAATATGTACATAGTGTTAATAAAATGCATTATAACCCAGTACATTTTTAAAACACAGATAAAACACAAAAAAAAAAGTAAAAATGAAACAAAAACAAAACAAAAAATAAAACAAAAGAAACCCCCCCACACAACAGGGATGGTTGTAAATTTGGGGGAAATGTGGAATAATCTCCCCCCCGCACCAGTGGATTTTCATTTAGTCCTGTAACTTCCACAAGCACGTGGGAGCGCAGCTCCAACACCGTGTTCCGTGCTGAAACGCTTTGGGTAAAGAACCAGAAATGCAGGTGAGGTGGAACTACTCTTTCCAGCATACATTGCCAAAGGAGAACAGTGACTCTCGCTCTAGAAGCTTCCCTGAAAAACAGCGTTCCGAAACAATTGCAGAGGATAAATCACAACAGGAATAAGTCATTCCCGAAGGGAATCTGCGGACAAGGAGCCCTTCTCCTTGCCCTGCTCCCCATCCCATCCCAGACACCTGCAAAAGCAGCACAGTCCAATCCCATACAAACTCACAGCTCTGGATCGTGTTTTTTTTCCAAAAAAAAATATATTTTAATATAAATAAAAGTCATTACACACAAACAATGGAGTGGCACCTGGATAAAACAACTTGTCGAGAACATCCTGCATCCTTGGTTCTGATTTTGGGCCATTTCCAGGCAAGCAGCCGGCTGGAGGCTTTCCCTCCCCTTGCTTTTCATGGACCACCCTGTAATTTAGAGATATTCCGTGTAGGAGCACCCCCGTGAGGTGGCTGCTCCCCTTGGATACCCCAAACGCCTTCAGGAGATGCCCGGATCCGGGTCTGTGGCCACAGGACACACAAGAGGATCCCCCACAGGAACTTGTGCACTTAGTTACGAGTTAATTTTGTTTTCAATTCTAAACCGGGATGTCACATTTGCCTTTCCCTCCTGGTCTCAAAGCCTCTTTACTCACCTTATGCTATTTTATATTTTGCTTTTTTTTTTTTCTTTTTGGGACGCAGCATTTAAAATCCGCATCCAAATCTTAAATTAAGGGGAGTAAAGTGCCTGGAAAGGAGGTTCGCTTTCCTTCCCGGCCGGCTCCCCTTCCTCACCTGGGATCGCCTGACTAGTTCTACCCTGCCTAAAACCAATTCTGCGCCCATCCCGGCCACGCTGCTCCAAGAGCCTTAACCCCAGCTCAGCCTCCTGCCGCCTCCCCGCGACGCCACCTTCCTTCGGGAAACATGAAATTCGGGATGGAGGCACCCGGAGAGGGCGCACGGTTACAGCAATGGCGCCAGGGCGCTTGCAAGCAAAACCAATACTCAATTTCTCTTTATTTCTTTTTTTTGTTTGTCATTTTGTTTGTTTTTTTTTCTTTTTTTCTTTTTTTTAAAAAGTGCACATTTTAATCAAACATTTACAAAGAATATAACGTAACAAAAATAAATACATGACCTTATGGTTGGATCCTTGGCGAATGTTACATCACTACCCAGCTTCAGGGTGGGGTTTGAAAAAAGTAAAGAGACGGTAAAAACCGTCTCAGAAACCCAGGGAAATCATCGTACACATTGTCACAGATCCGCAACCACGGGTAATGAACTTGCTCGGATGAGGAGACTTGTCTTTAACCCACAAAAAGCACTGTTTATCTGTCTAAAATAAAATTTTTAAAAAGCCAAGACCAGATTTTTTTGCTAACAGGTGACTACTTGCAGCTGCTTGTCCATTGGAAGCCCAGAATTAAAAAAAAAAAAGTACTACAAATTTACATCAGAAACGGCCAAGGCTGGTTTTCCTTATTAAATCTTTGTTTTGTTTTTTCCTGGGCCTCTTAATGGTTCCAAACACCCTACCAGTTTCCCGATCCACATAAAACAGCAGAGAAACAGAGGTTTGGGACACAGGCACCCCACTCGGCTGAAATCACTCCTTGAATAAATGTTCCCAGCCACAACCCCCAAGGAAAACATGGGTCCTACCGGCGGCTCCGTGAACCCCAAGCCACAACCACCAGAAATTCCCAACACTGAACAATCCGCCCGGCTGCTTTTGCCTTTGATATATAGCTGCCAAAGAGGAAAAGCACAAAAGCGAATTATCTTGGGGGGGGTTCAAAGCAACTGTTTACATCATTGCAAAAACCTCCGAGGGGAAACAAACAAACAAGAAAAAAAAACCCACAAAAAGCCATGAAGGATGAGATAAAAAGGCTGAAAATGGGTAACTGAAAGCGTCACAAACAGAGCGGCAATAAGCGCTGGAATAAGAGAGCCCAGAGCTAGGGGAGCTTCGGCACTCGCGCGCACACATCCACACGCACCCACACACACACGGAGAAGTAAAAATTTCTTCTGACCTCCATATACTATAATACTCAGCATTCCTGACTTAAAAGCTCTCAGAGCTGTAGATTATATACTGTGTGTATATATATATATATATGTACATATATCATACATATGTATTTTTTTTTCCCAAGAATATCTAAATTAAAAGCGCACCTCTGGCAATGTCTTAACTGCCTGAGCAGTGCGGCTGTTTTGCAAAATAATGACATTACAAAAATCATCTTTCAAAGCAATTCTTGTTTATTATGAACAGAATGGATCTAGCCCTTTCTGCCCCTCTCCTCAGGGGAACCAGGCTGCGGGTTCTGGGGCACTCGCTATAAAACCGACCCTCTGTCCCCGCGGCCGAGGGAACGGCCGTGCCGCATCCAAGCTCCTTAGCCGATGGATGCCGACGGCCCCAGCCCCGCTCCTGAGGGAAGTGGGGGGGTGAGTGGATGCCTGTCTCGGATTCCTTCCCTTTTTTGCCTCACTCTGACCGTTAAAGCACGTATATGGGTGCCACACAACCTTGTGCCTCCGGCGCCGGGACCGGCAGGGATGCACGCGCCCGCTCGGCCTCCCCGGCACCGCGTTGGGCCAAAGCGCCACTGAGAATTTAGGGTCTTCCTGGATTTGTGCTGCCAACCAAGTGAATCCCCCCTCTGTTAAATAAAACCTGCAGAATTCATCCTCTACGGCGCATAAAAATAGACCGTTTATAAAATCCCGCAGCGGTTAACTGGGAAATGGATTCTTTCGGAATTCCGATACGTAGGTTCTCTTCTTTGAAATACAAACATCATTTGAAATTACGGATAACTCTGGATTTCACAATAACGCTACAAGTTTAACCCTGCTCCTTTAAAGTCTCCTGGAACCTGAACGCCCTCTCCAATGACAAAACCAGAACCTTCAACACTGCTGTCGCTGGCTGCGACTCACCAGCCTGAGTCTTGCTAACTTCTTTTTTATAACGTCACAGTGAGCGTATAACCCTTTAAAAAACCTTGTATTTGAAATTTACCTTAAAAACAGAGGGAACGAACGGGAGAACACATTAGCTAACACTTAGCTAGGCATTAGTACAGACCAGACTCTTCTTTTTTGTCTTTACACGTGCAAGCTGGACCAAGTAAACTTACTCCATCCAGTGACCCAAGTTAACGTACCAAGAGTCTGGCCTTGGGGGCCACAAAACAAACCAAACATGATTCCTTTTGACACACAACGCAAGTCCCAAAGGTTGAGCACAGGGTTCATTATTCTCTAACATGATCTGCTCCTTTTACAACGTGAACCTGGGAGAGATCACATCTCTTCGGCGCACACAAGAGGTCTTGCAAACATCTTAGGCACATGAGTAGTTCTACCCACATGAATAAACAAGCTGGTAAATCTGACCCTTGATGTTAATAAATCCTCTGAATAAATTAAGAATTTAGTTAGCCTGGGCAGGTTCAAGTAATCAATATTGTCCTTGCAATGCAGAAGCCAGTTGGAAGTCCTCTTCAATTCAATGTTTGAAGCTTACCTGGTAGTTACCCCTATTGCAATTAGATGTATTTCCTTTAAAATGACCTCAAAATATAAAAAGAATTGAGCAAACCAGCACAATGTTTCTGGTAAGTACAACTATTTCCATTACATAAGATAGTGGTAGGGAAATAGAAATAACTTGACTGCTTAGAAGGGTTTGGGACACTGAGACTCTACTGTCATCAGGTAATATGGATGTGGAGTTGGCCACGCTCAACTGCTTCGTTGTCTGATGCAAGCAAGCAGTGCTTTCATATGCTACCCATGCTTACTATGCAACTGATTTCTCAAGGTCACCGCAGTTCCTCTTTAATGTTTAGATTCATTTTCCCCTCTAATAGCATTTCCCAACCAGTATCCTACAAAGTCCATGATTTCCTTTCGTGCATTCAGGATGCTGAGCGCACTTGTATAAAACAGGCTTCCAGAAGCAACACCTGACCAGTAAGGGCAGTTCCAATGCATTTGTTTCCTGAGGTATGGAGAAGGTTTTATTACTCCAGGAGGGTCTAATGGATTAAACACCAAAACCCTTCCGGGCTAGTTTAATAATTGCATGTTATCTCCACACCAGCACCACGGCTGTGAGGCGCCTTGCACCCAGCCATGTATTTTTGTAGTTTATAATGAACATGTGAAACCAATTTGGCAACCACTGCTTCTTCATTGCACCATACATGCTAAAATGTATGTGGCCCACACAAATTCCCTGGGCTGAGAGGCTGGTGTGGTTCTGTCTCTAAGGCAATCGCAAGAGCTCAACACAACTTCTTGAAATCCTTACAAACGGACCTTCTCCCACAGGAACTTCCCAAGGAATCACTGCTACTCCTTGACGAGGATGGGGAGATGAGGAAGAAGCCTGTTGTTCTTCTTCACACTCAGATTATTCGATGACGAGAATAATCTTGCAGGGGGAGAAGTGGAGGCAAGTGTTTGAACATTCACAGTTTGATGCAAAGCACAGACGAATTAAATTCCGTAGTTGCTTTCAGGCAGTTTTGCGAATAGAAAAAAAGAAATGTTTAGAAAATAAAAAGTTCACTTTGTCTTTCTGGTTAAAGCCAGAACCAGTCTCAATCCCACCTGGACAAGTGAAAATGGGAATCCAAAATTAATCTGATTTGTGGCAGTAAAGGTCCTTAAGTGCTTTCAACTCCTCGATGAGTGTCTTGTTTTGGTTTTCAAGCACAGCCACTCGGTTTTCTAGACATTTCACGTACTCCTTTTTCTTCCTGCGACATTCACGTGCTGCCTCTCTGCAAAGCAAACAAAAACATTCAAATCCAGAACAAACACTTACAGACATGGGTTGCTTAGCTGTTTGGGTCAAACATTTATCTAATACTGATATTTTTCTAGAATATGGAAATATTGTAAGAAAAAAATTATAAACTTGGAAGAAAAGCTGAGTTTGTAATAATTTCACCTTACAAATCACAAATACTCAAGATCCAAGGATCATTCTGCCACATGGATCCTGGGAAGTCGGCACTGGTAAAATCCTGCTGGTAGGAGAAAAGGATCCTCCTCAATGACAAAATTATGTTTGCAAGGTTTAATTTTGAGCCTTCGTACTGAGAACAATGTTGCTGCTCTGATTTCCTTTATTATTACTAAGAGGGGAACAACAAAAAAAGCAAAAGTTCACCTACTAATTCCCTAATAGTTTTAGCTTTTCTCTCTGCTGTAGTCTGATCCAATAATAATATTCAGGTTGTGAATAAAAAATAAATAAAATTTAAAAAAAAGCTTTGTTGAAACAGTGCAGAAAACGCTGCATTTAAGGCATTCACATATTTGCTCCCAAATAATACTTTCAGTTTGTTAACTATGTAATATATGTACTATGTTACAGGAAACGAGAGGAACAAGAGGGGAAAACTGAACTTAGTTCTCCCACTCACTAGGTAAATAGTAATTGTAGATCCAAAAAAAAAAAAAAGTCTCAGGACCAACTTGGCAAGAAAATTCAAAATCCACAATCTTTTAAAAGAATCTTTTAAAATGCAGCTCCACAAGAACACGGAAAACCTAATCTGATATGATTGAGGTGTCCATTTGTCACTCCTCCAAATAAGGTTTCTCAAGCTCATAGGACTTCAGTGGGTCATGAGCAATATTTAAAGTCATTTTGGGCAGCAGTTGTGTCCGACTACCACTGGATGAGGGAAGAAGTTGCCTCCAAGTGGTAAAGTACTAAGATGTACTCCCAGATGGCAACTTTTTCTGTCCTTTTGTGCCAGGCTGGGCACTCAGCTACTTCCAGTCTGTGTGCATTAACTGTTCATAATGAACAGCTAGAGTTATACTGCATTACAAGAGAGCTTTTACAATTTAAAATTTACACACGGAAAAGTTCCACGATAATGCCTAGTATTATTTATGATTTAATATTTCAGTTATTTATTATTATTATTTTATTATTTCTTATATTTCCATATTATTATTTCTATATATTATTATTATTTATGCTTTAATATTTCAGATATTTAATATTATCACTGCTCCTTCTGCCTTCCTACAGCCTTTTACCCTCCTCCTCTGCGGCGGCCAACTCTGCAAATACCTATGAAGCAGTTTTAGGCAGGCTAAAAACAGCACACGCAACACGACGCTGCTCTGAAAGGTGTCCATTAAAATCAAGGGCAGAGTGACTCCCCATTATTTCTGTTGGCTTTTTCAAACAGAAAAGCTTCCTTTACTGGATAAGATTTCTGACTAAACAAGGGGATTCTAAATGCCAATTATTTTTTTCTCAAATACAGGAAGCTTGAAAGGGTGGGCAATGATATCTGCTATTCACTGATACCTGAAAATCATGTAACATGAAATTTTGGACAAGCACTTTTTAAAAAAGGTGAATTCTAAGGTTTAGCATTATTTATTTCTTTATTCAAACCACATTCCTCCTCATGCTAATTCCTACAATCAAGTCTCCTTTCCCTCTCTTTCAGCCCTTCTGCTGCCACTGCTCAGGGCAGTGAATGAGGCTCCTTCAGCCTGGAGTCCTCCTGCCTCCAGAGCAGAGCACCCAACGGGCGAGCAGCTAAAGAAGGAAAGTGAGACAGGAAAGAAAATACTCACGAAAGGTGAGAGTGCAGCAGAATGCAAGCAGAAGGCTAAGCCAAGTTGCCCGGGAAAGGAGACTCCAGGAAGGTAATTGCTCAAAAAACAACCCATCTCAGTGTTCTTAAGAACATACTGCAAGTCAAATGAAAACTGTCTCTCACCATAGACCTTTTTCCTCACTAGCAGCCTAATGATAGTGGTAACTCAGACACCTCAGAATGAGTCTGACATCTTTACTCACGGTTTTGTAACCACCATAAACAATACACAGCATTAGCCTATGAGCTTCTTCACGTTGCATGTTTAAGAAAAGGCATCTTCTCCAGAAAGCCTATTATGAAAGTGCACAACACCCTAGTCCTACGAGCAGAGCCCGAAGCAGAACGCAAAGGGAAGGTGGGGCTGGCCGTGCCTGTTCTTCATGAGCCGCACTTCTCTCTTGCGCGCGGCCTCCTCGGCGGGCTGCGTCGGGAGCGCGGGTGACGAGGCCATGACCACACCGGGCGCGATGGTGCTGCTGGGCGCCGTCCGGATCTGGTAGGTCTGCACGTCCCCCGATGCCGCTGCAAGACAAGGGACACACGGCGTCACCCGGAGCGCAGCCCTGCTCGGCCACCTCGCGCCCTGCGCTGACGTACAGCCAGGGTGACCATCATCGTCATCGTTTGGGTTTATCAACATAGAATCACAGAATACCCAAGGTTGGAAGGGACCTCAGAGGTCATCTAGTCCAACCCCCCTGCTCATGCAGGGTCACCCAGAGCACGTGTCACAGGGCTGCATCCAAGCAGGTTTTAAAGATCTCCAGAGAAGGAGACTCCACAACCTCCCTGGACAGCCTGTTCCAGGGCTCTGTCACCCTCACTGTCAAGAACATATTAACATATTACATTTATCAACATGTTACAGGTTGAGGAACTCCTGAGGAAGAAGGCTTCGCTTGGGCTCGATGCTTTCATTTGTCCTGCTGAACTTCTCTTCTCTAGGAACATTGCTTTTTACTTCTGTTTCAGGGCAGTTTTAGCAGCAAACAGCAGGCAAGCAGTATTGCTAGCTGTGCTCCAAAATAACTACGTGCAAAAGGAGAAACTCCAAGAGTAAGCAATTGGAGGCTGATAAAAAGGGTGTAGAAATGCAGCACTCACACTGACAAGACAGGCAGTGCAAGCCCAGCATTCAACTTTAATATTTCTATAGAACATTTTTTTTTCTTTTTTTAATATACAAGTGCTGAATGCAGTAAAATATGACACCACCTAAAGAAGTTGCATTTGCTTAAGAAAATATGTTTTAATAAAACAAGGAAAAGCAACCTAGTCCAACCCCAAAGCAGCCCTGCTCTGTGAGGGTTTGAACAGATGACTTCTAGAGGCCATTTCCAATCCAAAATATTGCAGCATTCTAATATTCAACGACCAAATATTTATTGAGTAGTGATTATGACCTTTAACTTAAAGGAAAAAGTTACTAATAAATGAAACTCTCCTTATGGAAAGAACTTATCAAAAAAAAAAGCCCTTGCTTTCCTAACTTAAAATGCTTTCCTTTAAATTTCTTGTTGCAGCCAACTGTCTGGCAGGCTGCAGAATGCTAAAATAGTCTATGGTATCAGTTTCCGAAGAACACATAGCAAAAACCATGTGGATAAGATGCAGGAAATACAACATAGAAAACTAAAACAAAAAGCACTTTTTTTTTCCCAAAGCAAAACGAAAGTACCCACAAATGTACTGGTGTGAGAGATCAGCACCAAGGAAATGTGACAAATGGCTTTGTCTGCAGTCTCCTTGTAGAGACCGATCTGTGTCAAAGCCACTAACTCTGTTTCCTGACACATTTGAGGAATTCGGGTTGGCAAATTAGAGCTGTGCGGAGAACACGTTCCCGAGAATGCCTGACTGTGGAGTTTCTCACCTTGTACAACAACTTGGTTGCTGGGTACAAGTATCTGCTGCCCATCTGTGGTCTGTGCATACTGGAGAATGGTGGTGCCGGGCTGGGTTGCAGCTGCATTGGTCATCGTCAGCGTCTGGAGCCCCTGGACTCCATCCGTGCCGTTGTTGGACAACTGGATTGCTCCTCCTTGCGTAATAGCAACTGAGGACAAAGACATTGGATAGGGTCTTTAAGAGACTAATAAACTCATTAACTTACAATATAGAACTTCTTATTCAAGAGTTTGGATTTTTTTCTTGGTTGACTCAGGTCTTTTCCTCAGTCTTGTCTTTTCTTTCTTCTCATCCGAAATTCCTCTCCCCTTCCAAGCTTTACTCCCTTTAGTCTCCTCTGCTGCTATCACTATCCACCTGGTTAGTCGCCTTCCTCCCGTTTCACCCATAGAGGCCAAATTTCACACAATTCTTTTTCCGTCATGCAGTCTTAGTTTGTTGTTTTTCCCCTAGCTCCTCCTCCTACTGAAGCATTTCATTCTCTGCACTGACCAAATTTCACTGTGTTCCCACACACAGGCACACTGAAATCTCAGGCATCTGTATGAACAATTTTCTTACAGTGTTGGTAAAGCACAGGGAACCACATGAATCTCAATAAAATCAAGTAAGGTATTAGGAAAGGTGGCTAAGAAGAAAAGAGACACAAAATTTTAAAGACATTTAAGAGAAAAATGTGAGCAGGTATCTCTTTCTCCCTCTTGTACATCAAATACTGAGTTAATCTGCTTGCAAAGGTCTGTGAATTCCAGCTGTACTGCTGTATCCTCAATCCTTCACATTAAAGCAATACATCTATAGAATCTAATGAATAAAGAAACTGCAAAGCAGAAGCTTATATTTATTAAGTGTTTTGATTAAGGTCACTGAAATCCTTTTTCCTCTCAGGATTCTCTGCAAATGTAATTGAAGAATTGTTCTTTCCAACAATTTTTAACAGGTAGCAATTCAGTGAGGCAGGATTAACAATGTGCCAGGAAGAAGAAAGAAAAAGGTTTCTGAATGGCCTCGTTTGGCTCCTGCACTCCAGTGCCCATAACAGCTGTACAGTTAACTCATATTTCATCTCAGGATGCAGAACACTTGCTGCACTAACACTAGCAAGCAGCCCCCGAATGTAAATTAACAATTTAAATACTGAAAATGGGAATGTGCTTAAAAGTCACGGCCTCCAAGAGCCCCATTAACGTAACCTTATATTGTCCTCCTGCATTGTCCTAGTCCAAGCAGTCACACAAATAACAGCTCTTCATCTTCTCATCCCCACTTACTAGCACCACTGAGAAATACAGACTACATACTGTACTGCCCACTGCTGGTTTGGTAAATGGGAGTTGGCACCGTAACAGTGGCGATGGCAGGGGCTGCTGTTTCCTCTTCAGACTTCTCTTCTTCGATCCTCGGCACTCCCGGCGCGTCTGAGGACAGGTCATTCAGGATTTTTCTGGCAAAGACAGTGGGTTGTAGAGATTTTAATAAGAAGAGATTTTATTAAAATTGAGATTTTAAAATAAATAAAATAGAGATTTTAATAAAAATTGATACAAGATACTGAAGAAAACTGCAACGTGCAGTGATCCAGCAAAGGGAATAACGGGGGCAGAATGAGAGACCAGGACAAATGGAACTCTTGCTGGAGAAGATTGCTCAAAGTGCCACACACAGACTGAGCCCAGGTGCTCTTGCCTCTTGACACAACTATTGCAGCTTCCCTTTCTCTTAAAAACCTGTTTCTCCCTCACATACTTTTACTTGCTTCCTGCTTCCAGCCCCATAAAGATATGAAAGAAGCAAAAGCACAAAGTCTCCATCTCCTGATTCACGTCGGGGGAACCGCTGAGTCTCAGAGACCATGAAGACCAGAGCAGAAAGGAAATGAGAGGCTCTGCTTGTGAGCCTGACGCCCGCAACGCCCAGCGCTGGGGCGAGACCTGGGAGCAGCTACGTGCACCGGGGAGGAAACCCTCCCTTCTGGGAGAGCTGCCTGAGCACAGACGACAGGAATTGGCTGCTCACCTGCTTACCTGCCAGGATGATCCGAAGCCCAAGCTGCTAAAGCACCAGGGCGCCCGGTGCCGCTGTGCACGGCCAGGACGGGGCTGAGTGCCCTGTCCTGGACAGACCAGCGTGGGGCTCTGCTTAAGGCTGCCACCTTCTCTCGTCGCCCACCGCAAAACGTTTCTTCCGGCAGCACACAGAGGGGAACCTTCGGTGTCATTTCCTCTATTTTTTTCCACAGACTGCATCTCTAGACCTCCCAGTGTGATGAAGCAAGCACGGCTGCAGAGCCAAGTTCTGAGGCAACATTCACTCCTTAAACAAGGAGTTTGGGAGCCAGAAGATCCGTATAGAGCTATCCGGGGAGGCTGCTCACTGTGCCAAGCACCCTGGCACGCAGCCCTTGCTGCTGTTCTGACCCTGCTCACAGGACCCCAGCGCTGCCCGTTTTCTCCTCCGTGCCAAGCACCACCTGGACAAGCAGCAGATTCCTGCTGCCCTCGAGGAGTGAGAGTAGGAAGCACTCGCGGACAAAACAGGGGAAATCTCCAGAGAAAGCAGGCAGGACGAGGAGCAAAACCCCCATGGCCCAAAACAAAAAAGGAGAAATTCCAGCTGGATGTTTTTCTCGCTCCTCTCTGAGAGGACTTGCTGGTTACAACCCATCACTGCCATCACAAAGCTGGATGTAAAATAAAAGACAAGGCAGCAGGTTCAGGGGCGCAGCAGACATGAGCTGATGGGGAGAACAGGGCAAGCGCCGCGGCCCGCGGCCCCGGCTCGAGGCGCTGCTGCCAGGGAAGCCGCTGAGCCCCGGGCCCTCTCCGAGCTCCCGTGTCCTTGGGGCCGGTTCCCAGCGCTGGGCTCCCGCCAGCAGGAACGCGCTGGCCCGGGCCGCCGTGGGGCTCACGAGCCCTGCGGCTGAGCGGCTCCCAGCGGGGCCGGGGCTGCGGCGCGGGCAGGAGGGCTCATCGGAACCGTGACCCGTCCCCGCGCGCGTCCCAGTTACTGCTTGTTTACTGAGTCAGCCCTGTTGTCTCATGATATTTAGCTATTCTTCCATATATAGTAAGCAAACGACCGCAGGCGCAGGGTCCAAGGAAGCCTGTAGAAGGCTTAAGGTCAGCAACACTGCCCTGCACAAGTTAGAACATATCCAGGATCCATACGGCAAGAGGTCTTCAGCGGTCATTTTCACTATCTTCCTTAGGACAGCCTGGAAGGCTCCTCAAAAAGGGAGAAAATAACCTGTGACTGCTAACAAAATATGTGAGAAATACTTAGGCCTAGAGGCTGCTTGAGATTTCTAACACTATGTCCATGAAGAAAAGAGAAGCAGCTGAATTTTCTGAAGTAGTAGCAATCCACGAGTCACTTAAAAAAACACCGGAAATCAATAGCTGTTCCTTACAATTTTTTAACAAGTTTTAAGGCTGAAAAGTGAGATTTAGCATGGCCAGGAAAAGAGGTGTGCAGGGGGTAGAATTCTATAGCAGGTATGGCTGGTGCCGTGGCGAGCGGCACCTCGGGTGGACTTGCACACAAGCACTTGCTACACCAGTAAAGACACTGGATGCCTATTGCTGTGGTACACTCACATCCCCACTTCTTTAACTTTAAAAATAACCAAGTTTGCTCAAGCAGAAACTCCCCCTGAGCCACAGCACATCCCCCTGTGGAAGCCTCACAGGAGAAGGAACTGTTTGCTTGCTGCTAACATTTTAACGTTACCAAAAACAGTAACGTTGATTTTAGCTGGACTACAGATCATACAGTAACTTCAGTGTGCTCCATATCCATATATATCTATTTAAAGCTACCTCTCTAAGTCACCTATCACAAGGATATCTCAATGTCTTACAGATTTGGCAATCAGCTTATTCTCAGCTCATCTCTGCCTTCCCTCAGTGGAACATCTGAGGTTTCCTCCTCGTTGTGCTATCTGCTCATCTCTTTACCTCCAATTCTAGGGAGAGATATTGCAGCAGAGATATTTTAGCTAAGTGGATTTATAGATAAGCCCCCTAGTAACTACATGATTACACCATTTGTCTCCCCATTGGAGGCAGGCATTCGTCAAGCAAAATGCTTCCACCCTTCAGCTCCATACCTGTAGGACGGTCGCCTGGAGAGGATTTCCCTGCGTTTCTGTGAGTCTGTGACGCTGTCTACTGATTCCTGTGAATCTTCACTTTCTGCTATAGTGGAGATCTGTGAACAAGAACAGCAGTGAAAATCTGCAGGGCACCAGCAGTGCCTCCTATTTCAAGGACTGGCCACGTTATGGCAACAACACTGCAGGGCAAGTGTGATGGACGTGGGCAACTGACAGCAAGGACAGGCTGCTCACTGAAGGATACAGTAACCAGCGGCCACAACCAGCCAAAATTCCTTTTACAAATGGAATTTGTATGTTTGGGGAAAATATAAATAGTAATTCTACACACTTTTTGCTTTGGTAGTTCCTTGTCTCCATCCACTTCAAAGAACCAGAGAAAGGCTATCAAGTTTGGGGAGAGAAAAACTAAACGCAACTTCAGATTGAAAGCAGAAGAGTTTGGAGACAAAAGAACACAACATTGAAGCTGAGAAAGATCCATTTATATAGCACTGGGTGAACACGGGCACTGCAGAAGATTTTTCTATTTTGTCCTTTGATTTCAAGTCACAGAGAGACCGCCTTCTCTTTGGGGAAACTGGCAGGAAAACATCGTACCTGGGAACACTAACAAAATGCTGCAATGCTGCAATTCTGCACATCTGTGCTAAAAGCACTTAATAAGTGCTAATTAGGGAGGAAAGCTCAAATCTATGGATCAATCACACTTCAACAAATTGAAATGCTAAAAATGTGAGAATATCTCCAACATATAAACACAGGGATAATTTTTCCCCGGCAGCTCACACTCCGAATGCACAAAATGAAATGAAACAGTAAGGAGCTAAGAGTCTGTGTGAGAAGCAGGGTGGTAGCCTGGTGTTTTGTGCACCCCAGGGGAGATTCCTGAGGGCTCCGAACCCGTGTGGGTGCCCGAGTCCCAGAGCTGCCCCACGCAGGGCTGGGACACGTCCAAGGCTGGAACAGGCGTTCGCTTTGCCTTGGGGCAGGAGAATTCCCAACTCCATTTCCTTATCAGTCTCTTATCTTCCACCCCTGGCTACCAGCTCGTGCGCTTCTCTGCAAGCTCCTCACCCCTAAGAGCTTTAAACTCTACCCCTTTGACTCCAAAGGCTGAGGAGGGAGGGCCTGCCAGGAACTCAGAACTGAAGCCGACAAGGAGCAAACCAAGATTATTATCAGAGTGACCCGGTTTTAAATTATGCATCACTTACTTTTAAGAATAATGCCCAGCTAAATAAAGGTATCAAACAACCACAATGGCTACCTTTGTAATTATGGGTTTTTTTTGTGCTTAGTGTACCAGCAGCAAAAGCATTTGTACAGTCTTTGTATTCATTTTCTGAGTGTATGTTCAATTACACTGGACTTAGTGGTTCCAAAGGCAAAAAATAACAAACATAAAAAGGTTGCAGATTTTAGGGATTATACACTACTCTTCCCCTAGGTCATTAAATAGTCTCTTCATTCATTCTTTCATTATCTGTCTTGGCTTACAGGGGAAAAAACACCCTAATGTTTTACAAAGCAAATAATACGCAACAAGTCATCTTAAAATCACTTTTTTGAGGTACCAACAGCTCTGTTTTGAGGTCCATAACACCGAGTGCAAAACAATGCATATGTTTTCTAAGCAGCAAAGACTCTCATCCCAATACAACTTCATGAATAGTTTAAAAAAATCACATTTTTACAATCCCTTTTGTGCACTTCAGAACTAATAATACAAATTTCTACAAGTCAATAAAGAGGTATAAAACTGCAGGAGAGAGAGAAGTGTGAGAGTACAATAAGCAAACCCTCGAGCTGTTGAATTCACCAACTAAGTTCTAGAGGGAAACAAAACCCAGCACGTATGGAGATGAAAAATGGTTAATGCAGAATAGAAAAACCACCACAGAGTGGCAAAAACAGAGCAGATTTTGCCTTCAACACACTCTATATATACAAAAAAAGAACACAATCCACCTAGAAACATAAAAAGGAACCAGTGAGTGCGCAGGGCTCCTCAGAAGGCCCATATGATGTAGGAGGGAAGTCCTCCTGCAAGTACCTGAACTGTCTGGACCTGGGGAGACTGAATGACCGAGGGCTGTGCAGCCTGAATGACGCCGTGCACTTGCACTGTCTGCCCGTTGGGCAGCTGCACTAAGGTCACCGTGGGCGCAGAAGACGTCGCGTGAGCTGCTGGCATCGATACCTGCAAAACACAGACACAGAGCGTGAGTTACATTAGGGAATTCTTCCCAATTCACTGTCAGGATTGCTCTTTGGTTGAAGAATTATGTCTCTTCTCGGCCTCACTGAGCTGACCCACATGTTTCTGTGCAATGCAAGCCCCCTTGAATGGCCTAAGCCCAACATTTGACCTACTTTGCGGATTAATTTAATGCAGAATTTCTGCAGGCTCAAAACACCGCCTGTAAAACCAGTGCCAGGAACACAAGAATCACAACCGCCTTCGTTTCGAGGTAACCTAATAAAAAACACAATGAAACTTCTCTTACTCCAGTAAAACATTGCTAGGACGCCGGTGTCCTCCTACAGACACTGCTGAAACCAAGTCAGAAACTTGCAGGAGTGGAGCCAGTTTTATTCTCACTTAAGAAAATGAAAAATGTTTGCCAGATGTAAGAGGTTAGTGTTTTTAGGGAGTTGTGTCTTTCAGAGTTATTAGAGAATACAGTCCAGTAACAGGCAAAATATTCAAAAATAAAGCTCACCCTATGTTTAGGCAGGCAAAATGTGGGTTTTCAATGGAAACAAACTGTTGCCAGGTAGTTATTTTAATACAGCATTACAGGGCAACACAATCTCTAGTCTTGCTTTATTTTGAGCAGGGAAAATGGTCCAAGGTCTGAAATTTGAGTTGCTAAACGATGCCTGACACCATGCGCACCCAGCAGGCTCCGCTCCACACGGGGATGTGGCCCTGGTTTGGACCTGGATGTGGCCCTCAGTGAGACACCACAGAGGGGTATGAGCTGCCCTAGCAGACTGGGTTTGAAAAACGTAACAACGCTCCAAATTTAAGGGCATTTTCAAGGTTTATCCGTCCGGCTGCAAGGCAGGAGGTGACTGCACTGCTGCTCTCCCTCATTTCCAGCAAGTGCTAAATGCAGAATGCAAAAGCAAACCCTCTTTTGTGTGTATGAACACGTGCTTCTCAAAAGACTGCAGTGGAGGAGCTCTGCATTTCCATAAACACCGGGCATTTATGAAGAAATCTTGCTAAACAACAAAATTAAAGGGAACTACACATAGACCTCTCTCCTCAACAGCTATCTCTCCCTCATTCCCAAGCTGCCCTTTGCCTTTACCTCCCTTTTCCACGGAGCCGGCCGCAGCCTTAGGGAGCAGCACTTAACACCGGCACCCAGGAGAACCTGGGCCTGAGACTAGCACGGACGCAGCCTGTCTCAGCAAATGATATTGCTCTGCATGGTGACCTTCCCGTAACACACGTCTCACTAAACAGTCCTTGGCTCTGGCAGCAAAGCTGATCAACGGAAGGCTGCTTTGTGGTTGAGCTAAGCCGAGAGCAGAGCGCGACTTCCGCACACGTCTCTGACTCACGCCCGGTGGAACTGGAACCAGTTTCCTTCTGACTCGCACAACCACCCTTGACTCACTAAAATTGCAGCAATGAAACTACGGGTGCAAAGAGGGTCACCCCTCTCTCTGTATAAGAGATAATAAAAATATATATAATTATTTATCGAGATTTTGCTAAGCTTCTGAGGGCGCTCTCTAATGCCAAATAAAGCCTCTCTACACACTAAAAATACTGTAATAACATGACAGTGATGTAAACAAGACAAGGAATTACGTTTGGATTGCTGTCCCACCTCCATATGGAACACAAAGCCTGGAAGCCTGCTGCAGTGCAAGTAACACAGCGAACAACAGCAGGGGAAACTAGAGAAAAAAATTACTGCAGTATTTGGAGTTCATATGGACTCAACCATTGCCATGCAGAATCCCACCTCTTTTTCTTACCCAGATAAAAATTTTTGTTTGTGTGCAAGGGTAACTTTGCCTGAGTAAAGCTTGTTCAATCTACTGCCTACCTGTAAGTTTTGCTACCTGGAATTTGTGTGTTAGGATACAAATTTAAAAGATGCTGGCTCCTTTTTTTGCGCTAAATCTTAACATGCACCAAGTGAAAAGCAGCTCGCTGCTTTTGTGACAGAATAGGCTACTTGCATTTAGCTCACACCGAAGTGCTATTCACACCACCTACATCCTGTGCTGAAGTTAAAACAGTGAAAAAACTGCCCCAAGAGGCAGCTGGCGGCCTATAAAGTCACACCGGAGCTCGCCGAGCGCAAAGCGCCCCGACTTTATAAAAGAATAATTAACAAAACGACAAGCTATTAAACAATTATGCAGTTTGAGACATTAAATTTCCGGAAGTATGTGATCTAAAAAAGAGTTTGTGCTGTGCTGGCTGCAAATAGTTTTGGAAGGGAACGGTGAGAGAGGAGAGCAGGGACAGATTGTGCACGTTGGTGATGCTGCTGCCAGGCCTCAGTGTGTGCTGAACCTGGAGCAAAGCTGGGCTCCAAGATTAGAGCGGGAGCTAGGACTGTGTCACTTCTTACCTTGCCTAAATAACGTGGGGTTCAGAAAGGAGCTCCTGCTCTCTCGCTAAAGAGCAACCAATCCTGTGAAATTCGGGATACGATAGTATGGCTTGAGCAGTCAGACCATGCTGCTCCACTTGCTTGTAATGCTTAGAGTTCAATCCCACCTGACAGTTCACATGTTTACTACATTATTTACCTACGTTTTCACTCCGTTTTCTTCAGGATTAGACACATGTTGCTAGGGGCAAGTTTCAAACAGAGAACAGCCAATCAACCCAGTCAATGTAAAAAACGCAGTAAATGGCGAGTTTTGAAAAAATACCTTCCAGTGTTATGTCTGCAGGAAAGAATGCTTTAATACTTGAAGTAATTCATTGTTCTGCTAAAACCCCACAGCTTGCACACATACAGTTCTCTAGAACTGTTCTAGTTCTAGTGTGCCGGGAAGTGAGTAGTCTCTATTGCCACACAAATGTGAAACACAGGTAAAAGGAACCAGTTTCGGGATCACATTGGTGGATCCTCCTTTGGGGCTCACTCGCTAGCAGCAGCCCCTCTCCACGAGCAGACCCGGCACGCAGCTCTTCCCCGTCGCCCCACTCTATACCTGGGCTAGCGTTGCGATCTGTGGCTGTGCTTGCACTGGCATCTGCTGGCTCTCCGCCTCCGTGACGGCCGCGTCTCCGCTCTGCTGGTTCTCTGCTCCAGATTCCATGGTCATTGAGTTACCTACGAGCACAATACGGGTCGTGAGTCGCGGCCGGCCCGCGGCGCTGGCACCCTTGGAGGCTCTGGGAGCAGGCGCTGCGGCTCAGTTCCCATCACCATCAATTCCCATCACCACGCACTATTTGCACTGGTTTCTTAAAGCGCTGCTCATCCGCTCAGCAGGTAGGCAAAGCCCCCCATGCCACGTGTCTGCCTGCAGGATTTTAACGTGTGTAGTGTTCCCATAAAAATGGTGTTCCCAATCTCATCCAATACTGAGATCATTAAAAAAAAAAAAGTTCTGCATATCATCATCAAAAAAAAAAAAAAAAAAACAAAATTTTACTACAACAATCTAGTACTTCCATAACTTGAAAGAGCAACTTGCATCTATCTCAACGTCAAGGTGAAAATGGGCCATAAATTAGGTGCTAGAAGCCTCCCCTGCCACAGCTCCCCTCCTCCCACAGCAGTTTGCAGATAATCAATCACAATTTATTTTTGTGGTTCATTTTCAGTGTCTTCAGTCTGAATCAAATACGTGATACCTCCATTCAAATTCTTTCCATAATCGGACCAAGCAACTTAAGTCTCTTTCCATTGCATGTTTATAAAACCAGTATAAAAAGTGCTGGAAGCCATTTCTAGATGAACTTTAGTGCAAATAATCATCTTTATATTAGGAGATACACTGTAGTTTTTCATCGTCTAGGTTCTGTATCCTCCATGGCTCCTGATAATTTTATTTTAAAGTGATAACTGAGTAAGGCTGGATTATCAGAATACCCAATTCTATAAAAAGAGGTTGCATAACTTCCAAACCAGGCACGTAGGCAGAGTGCAAAGAATGGGAAATTCTGCACCCATATGTGAAAATTAACTTTCCAGTCTTCTTTACATACTGATATGAGAATATGTAACAGAGGACTTCAAAATACAGGGAAATCTCCCAAAAGGTGATATAGCAACACCACTGTGATACCCAATAGTAAATACACAGAGCACCAACACCAAAAACATTGGAAATGGGTATTACCTCCATAGCCACAATACTAATCCCACGTGCTGCTCCAGCCTGACAAAAACCAGGTTCTTCTGCCCATCCAGAAGCAGCCAGGAGAGATGGATGTTTTGGGAAAGAGCCTGGGGGCAGAACGAGCTCAGATCCATAGGAAGGTGGGAGGGAAGGTGGAAAGGGGAGGAAATCCCTGCTCTCTGCTGGACCTTATTGCCCACAGAGGGAAAACGTAAGGAGTGTCAGTAAAATCACTGCAGGCCTCCCTGGTGCTCAGGGTGCAGGAAACCAAGTGGTTGTTCACACCGGTAAAACATTTCCTTCCAAACCCAATGCTGGAGAAACTTCCATGTCAGTGCAAAGCGTACTTCAAGACTGTTGGAAAGGGAATGCTCTTTGAAGATACGCATTATACAAACAGCAGGGTCACATGCTCTGCCCAAGAATCATCTGCAATTTGTGTCTTAGAGTAAATAAGCACTAACAGAAAAATATGAAACAGCTGTGTGGAAATTCTTAAGAAGTGAATAGAAATAAGTAATCCTACCTTATACTAAAAACAGATAAATTACGCATTTGGGGGAAAAAGAGCAAGTTGAACTCTTGCAAGCACCTGGGGTTTGGTCTGTCTCTCACCACCACCGTGACTTCCACACGGAGCAGGTGCCGCTCGCGACAAACGCTCACAGACACCCAGGGTCTGTGCACAAACCCCTGGCCAGGTAAAAAAGCCCATATGGACTCACTGGATTCGGAGCAGTTTGCAAATTAGACTTTATTTCAAGGCTCGTCTGTGGCCATGCCAATGTTACAAGCCTGTTCTCCTGTAGTACTCGGTACTTCCATCTCCCAGAACGGGTAACTTCACAATCCCCTGTGCTCCTACCATTTATAATGCACACTAACACACCATGCTTACAGACCTCATTCACGGCACCTAAGCAGTTCTCTACACCAACCTTGATGCATGAAAGATATATTTTAATGCTCTCAGTCGTTCATGTTACATCCCCAACGTTTTCTGTGTAATGTGCAATCCCAAAGGTGCAAACTGCAAACCAGATTATTGTAGCTTTCCCTTTGATGATGAGCAATGTTTGATGAGTAATGTTATCGCTTGGGAGCTGTATCAGGCAGGTCTCCAAAGGAAAGCTAAAGGACAACCTTTTGCCAATCCCTGTGTATGGACCGTGGGGATCCCAGGCACAAACCTACCTCCCTGGACACCGTCCTGCAGGAACGGGCAGATCACTGCAGCGGCACCATCTCCAGCCAGGATCAAACCCAAACTTTAAAAAAACAAATTCCCACTTGGGAATTCAAGTGCGTTGCCTGACCGATAATGCTTTTGTTTTCCCATAGGAATTGGTGACTCAAGTGTGGAGGCACAAACGAATAGGAGCAGGAACACATGAAACGTGTAGCCAAGGAGTGTCTTGAATCGCATGTTTTGCAATGCTCACACAGGTAAACGGTGCCAAATTCCTGACAATAAATGGAAATGTTCCCCTTGGAAGAACTTCCCATGCTCTCGTGCATTGTTCCACAAAGCACCTAAAACTGGAATGTCGCCGTGTATCAACTGCTCGGGTTTTACGAGCGTGGTTTCTGTGCTCACATCAGGGTTTGCGTGCCTGTTTTCAGCACATGCACCAGCGGTCTGAAGTGCTCCCTGCTGCAGAACGCAGCCTTCAGGGAGGTGCTAATGGGACCTCCAAGCAGAGCCGCCCCACATGCAGATGGGGCTCTCGCGGGGGCAATTCCAGTGAGTTCCCAGCGCGACTCGCGGGGCTTTTGGTGCAGGGGCCAGGGCCCTGGTGCCACCCGGAGCCGCTCTGCAGGCGGTTGTTTGTGTGGGTGCTCTGACCTGCACCCTCCTGCCCCACGCACGTGAGCCCGAGCCCAAGACAGCTCTCGGCTGCCATCCCCTGCTTCAGCTCATCTGCACTTTGCTCTAACAGACCCAAAGAAACAGCCTTGCTTAATATACTCACAGTATACGTTACTCAAAGCTCCCGAGACAGCAGCCAAGCAGCGGAGACAAAATCATCTGTTTTAGCCAGATCACGACTGGAAAAGAAGTGCAGCAGAAGCTGGCTGCGCGCACTGGATGGGTTCACAAGCCAGCAGGGAATGATGCTCATAAACGCAAACAGCTGCAAAATGCCTGGAAAATTCTCCACTGGACACACCGTAGGGAAATCTAACTGAACTGCATCATTAGCTGCATGGATTTGGGAAGGGGCCTGGGCACTATGAGAGACGGTTCGCTGAATTGCTTGACTTATCATGCACTTGTGATAGGAAATGCTGAAGTGTTATAATGCAAGAGGAGTAAGATAGAAATGTTTAAAAAATAAGGTATTTCTATAAGGGGACCCTATACCATGAGCTGGGTACGGTGTAAATCCCATTCCAAATGGATCCTGTGAAATCTGGGTGTGCAGAGAAAGCAGCTGAGGCAATGAGAACCCTTTACACGGACACAGGAAAGAACTGGGTGATTTACCCCAGGAAGGAGTGCTTCACACATTAAAGATGTATTTAAACTAGTAACAAGGAAAGTACGCTGGAAACTCGCTTTTCCAACATCAGCACAGCAATACTCAAAGGTAGCAAAAGTAGTTAAAAGCATAAAAACCAAAAAAGTGTAAATTTCTACTGTAAGAAGTGCCGAGGAGCTGACATTTAAGGGCACCCTGTGTGGCAGAGGAGCCCGCGCTGAGGACAGCGGGCGCCAGCGCTGGTTATTTCTCCCCCCAAGTGTGTATGAGCCAGAAGACACAACCCTGTGTCCCCACATCTTCCGTGCAAGCAGCACCTTCCCTCCCTTGTGGCCACTGGCCTGCACCACTCTGGCATCCCGGCGTGTCCCAACTGCTTCCCTCTCTCCCAGATCTAAGGCACCTCACTTCCTCTCCACCCTTTTCCCACACTTGGGCTCACACACACCACAGAGCTGCTCTGCACTGCATGCAGAGCTGGATTTATGCCTCCCAGGATCAGACTGATGGAAAAAGGTGGAAGTCTCTTCCTAAGCGCTGCTAAATCCGAGCACCAAACACGCTGCTGTGGCTGTTACTGCAAGGAACATACCCATCCATCCACTTTCCTACCAGGGAGGGCCCAAAGCTTTCTGCATTTCTTGGCTGCATCAGTAATCCCTCTCCCTTCTTTTCTTCAATCCTGTCAGGGCAGCAATTCACTGTGAACTTGTACATGGACCAGATGTAACCCCCTTTGCAGCAACGCAGCTCACAGCTCTGTCACTGCCACAGTTGTTCCCTAAAGGAACTTTACCAGGTGACATGCAGCTCTTGAAGGTCTCTTAGCTAGACGGGGACTTCTGGTTTTGTTTTCTCACGTCCAGACTGTGAGGAACAACCGAAGAACCTCCCATCCCAGTGCAGATCAAAGACCCCACAGCCCCAGGCCCCTTCTGGGCACTCACCCATTGCCCCGGTGTCACCTACACCATCCATCACCATCCATTGTCCCAGCCCTTTCCCAACCAACGGACCTCCTCAAGTGCTCACAGCAACCAAGGGACAGGGCACAGAGGGGCTGAAGGAGGTCCAACAGCTTGGAAATGCAGATATTTGACCAGCTTCAACATTAGAAATGCCTCTTCTGAACGTGCTGGTGGGAAAGTTGCCTGCTTGTTCATCTGACCTAAAGCGCCGAGCTCTGAGGAATCCAGAGAAGAAGGGCTGAATGCCTCCAAGCCTGCAGAAGTCCTCGGCCATCCAATTCAGCTGTTCCACACTGGACAAAACACTGTTAAAACAAGTGGGAAAGGTCCACTCTGCAAATCTCAGTCTACCAACGTCCTGCATTGAAAAGGAAGATTCCTCAAATAACTCCTTCCTTCCCTGAAAATAAAAATCCTTAACAGTGATAGCTACAAGTAGAGAGAGCTAAGTGTAATAAAAAGATTCCATTACTTCATAAAGCCCTTTCCTTTTACATTATTATTAATATTATTATTGTTACAGTTTCTTGTTTTGAATGTGTGTGGACTTCATCTTGTTCCCTTCTGCATCGTTCTGCTCGTGCTAATACGCTTGGCAACCTCTGGCATGGGAGTGATTGAAGCACGTTCAAACAGGAAAAGAAATAGGACAGCGAGTTCCAGGCTTTGGCAGGTTGACATCAGTGCCACGGTCCTCTATGAATGCTCGGATTTCGGGGAGCCCAAGGGGGTGACCTCAGGGGAGAGCCCAAGGGGGTGACCTCTGCTTCCCCAGCAGCGCTGAGCTCCAGCTGGTTCGCAGCAGGTCTATCAGTGCCACTGCTCAGAAGGTGAAGGCAGCTCCGGGCTAAAGCTCCAGGCGTGCAGCTCACTCTGTGATTACTGCACGTGGCTTTACACCGCACGAAGGGGTCACCGAGGGCTGCTCCCACGTGCTGCTCATTTTCAGTGCTGCCCACTTCCAGTGTAACTGCTGAGGACGCCCACGTGCCCTGTCCTCGCGCGGGGCAGCCCTCGCAGCGGCGCCTCGGCGGCAGCCTCGCCAGCCCCATCCCTTCAGCGGCCGCCAGTCGTGTTATTCGCACCGCGACTCCAAGCAGCAGCCGTGGCCGCTCTGCGGAACCCGTGCGGCGCACGGGCACCTTGCTGTGTCCCTCATCACCACGGGGCTTGGCGCAGGAGCTGCGAGTTGCACGGGGGTTTCGCCAGCACCCCGAGCCGGCACCGCCACATCCGCGTCCTGCTCTGCCGGGTGACAGCGGACGGTGAGTGGTACCACACGCAGAGCGCTGCCAAGTCCTGTGAAACCTGCCAGCACATGAGCTCCCTGCACCATCTCCCCGCAGGGCCTCCCGAGGCCCCGGGCAAGCGGCCTCCTTCACTGACACCAGCCTGACATGTCCGTGAAGGAACTGCCTCCGCCGCTGAAAACGCCAGAAGGATTATTTGTTATTTATGTCGGATGATTATTTATTAGCTACTTTGTGCGCTCGAACACGACAGCTGGCCAGGCGAACGCTGCTCTGGGCAGCTGCTGGTGCCCCAAGAAGATTCTCAAAACTGCATCTGAAAAGCCTCACTCATATGGAGACATTTTTTACATAGCCTAAAAATGTAACATAACCTAATACAGAGGTACATGGTGATCTTCATGGTAGCATTTGGGCGCCAATCCTCCCAGTGAATATGTCATCAGCTCCAGGTCTTTGCCATCAGTACAGGCCTTGAAGACTGACAATCCCACCGAGCAGAGCTGCTGGTGACTTGGTTTCATTTCTGGTGCTTCTGTCCAGACAAGAGCAGGGGAAACGAAGCCCTCATGAGACGTGAAGCTGTGACCTCTCAGGTGGCTGCAGAGGCGCGAAGCCCGACCGGCCTCCCCAGACCTGCCTCCCACGAGCACCTCAACGTCCCAGGCCGAACTGCAACAGGCTCCCACCTGATGGTAGTTTCTAAGGAAGGAAGACCCAGTCTCATCCGTACTACAGCCACAGGGAGAGGGCTGTTCCATGCCCCCAGGACGGTGCGGATGCCTTGCTGCCGTGCTCAGTGCTGCGAGGCAGGAGGCAGCTCCACACATGAGGCACGCGGCGCGCTGGGGGCTCAGCACCAAGGGGCAGCTCCAGGGCTGCCTCCTGGCAGGCACAGGCACCCGGGGTCCTCCTGCAGCCCAGACCCACGGGAAGGAAAGGGCCGATTCCGCGAGGGACGGCATGAGAAGGCAGCTGCGTCACAGCACGGGGAGGCAGGGTTCGGAGCAGGCAGCGAGCTCAGGATCCGCCGGAGGGGCAACACCCGGTCCGTTCTCCCCCTCTGCAGACCTGTTGGGACTCGATGCTTCCCCCTGACCTGCGTCACAGTTACTCAACAGGTACCTGCTTCTCTCCTTACGCATTTCTGCCTCTCATGGCCTTTTACTGCCCCATCCGTCATTCTGGCAGACAGGACCCACGTGGCTGCTGCGAGAGACACTTGAGAACGCGTGACATGTTGCAGGGATCCTTGTGTGTGAGCCGTGCAACCCCCACACGCTGCAGCTCAGAGGCTCGAGCTGGAGCAACTGCTGCAGTCCCGAATCCACGGCCACGTCACAGCCCGGAGGAGCCATTTGCACGGAGCCAGTGGTCACCTCTGAGGTGGGGACACTACTGAAACTCAGCAAATGAAGAAGCAACGACTGGCTGATCACCAGAGCTGCTGTCCTGGAGCAGAGGCACTGGGATACGCAGCCAAAATGAGGATATTTAGTAACGGTGTGTCCTGCTTTTCTATATATTTATATATACAGAACACAGAGAATCACGTATTCTGGGCCAGCGGCTCTGTGGCAAATTGGTTAGGTCAAAAAAAAATAATTAAGGCTGCTTTTAAATTCCAAGGGATCTCCTAACTCTTCACTTGGCTGCTCAGAGCTGACACAGACTCCTACCTGCCTGCTTGACCCAGGGCCGCGAGTGGGACACGTCAGTCCTGCAGCTCCAACCATCCCAATAAGGTCCCGTAACTGTACATTTAAATCAGGCATCAAGTGCCTGGTTTAATGGACACGTGGTTTAATGGACACGTGTATGGGTGCTACAAAAGCAGATATCCACAGGAACACATGCTTGTTATTACCAGAAATATTTCAATTCTAAAGTAATTCATTTCTAAAATCTGGATTTGTTTTAAACAATACTGTAAGATGGGACTGAATGTTCTCAGCAATTGCACCGAGTAAAGGTGACATTCCAGTGCAACAGGAGTGCAAGTTTGTATTTTAAAACAACATCCTCTAGAAAGCCCCTGAAACTCTGGAACAAAATGCTTCTTTTCCCTTCCTGTTGCGAGGAGGGCAACTCCTGGTATTTAACCAGTTCATTCAGGCCCTTAATGCACTGCGTTAGATACCTGAATTTCATCATTCACTCGTCTTGTTCCTGCAAAACCAGAGCTAACCCAGAAGCCTGGGGCTGGGATGCTCCCAGCAACCCCAGCAAAATGCTGAGCCTGACAAGGGGCTGGTGTCGAAATCCCAAAGCGATGAAGTCTGTGCTCCTCCTCATACCGCTCTAAAACCGCGGTTTTAGAGAACTAGCCCGTTTCAGTTAAGAAATTCAGGGCAAATACATCAAGATTTAGGCAATATCAACAGTATAATTAAACTCGATAAGAGAATTTTATGTGGCAATTTCTGTCTGTGCTGTGATTTCGTCTCTCGGCAAGAAGGTACAGCTCCATTTGAAGGTTTTTAAGCCGCTTCTGAGTGTCGGTGGCTAAAGTAACATGCATTAAAAATGCTTCTTCAGAGGTTTATGCTGCAGGTTTATAGGCGCAAATTATATTAAAAACCCTGTTCATTCTGTTCAGTGCTTGGAACCTATATAGTATTTCTACAAGCCAACCCGCAGGGTAAGAACCTGAAGTTACAGAATGATAAATAGTGAAAAATCTTGTTTATAAAAAACTTGCAAGGAGTTCAGAAAGAAAACACAACAAAATGGCTGTTTCAGATTAATGCTTCCACTGTTTTATTAATGAATCACCATGAGAACTTCTCATCTGGAAGTTAGATGGACTGAACTACTTATATGAGGCTGTAATTGCAGGATATAAAACCTACACTTGAAATCAAAATGGCCAAAATTTCGTAGCAGAGGTACCACACTTCTTATTATCATCTAGGAACTTTGTTTCTTTCTAAAGATATATTAAAAAAAGCTTTTTGGCGGCAACACTCTCACGTGAAAACCCTTTTTTTCAGTTATTTCTATAGCTACAGTTGCGTACACCTCAGGTATGCTAAGAAAATCAGCACCCGCTTACAAACCTCATCCTCGTCCTGCTTCTGAATACTTCCTATTCACAAAATCTACTGCCACGTTAAAACCGAAAGGGTTGGTGCCTAAGTCACAGCTCAGACCTGGAAATATTTTAAGCCCGGCCATGACCCAGAATTGCTCTGGCTTTATCGGTTAGTCCCCAAACAAAATCAGCAGCGCTTGGTCACTCAGCACGGGTCTTGAAGCGATAGCAGACACATTTAACTACCTTAACGCTCCAAGATTAAATCTGTGACCCACTCACTTCCTGCAAAAGAACCAAAAACTAAGCAGTGACTAGATTTTCTACTAAAATAACTTTGGGTGTTATCATGGGAGTGGATTTGGGGTTATTTTTCATGTGTTTCGGCCTTGCCAGTGCAGGAAAACCTTCCCTGCGCTTGATAGGCAGATTTGATTTGCACAAGCACTGTCTCCATAACGAGGAACAATTACCTTGTTTTCTGCATCCTTCAGCTGGATTTTAAGAACAGAACCACCTGTGGGCACCCCAGCTGCCTGGAGGAGCAGAGGCGTGGCCGGCAGATAAGCGGAAAGCGGGGAGCGATGGCCCTGTGGAGGCAGCGGGAGCCACCGGGATGCACCGGCGGTGGGGAACGACACAAACACCCCTCACCTTTGTTTGCCATGGAAAAAACACGAGTCTCCCTCTTGCTTTCTGCAGCTGCGGCCTTAGGAGCCGGCTCTGGCCAGGCTCTCCTGCCCGTTCTCCCTTTCTTATTCGCACCCTTGTCCGTGGGGCCGGTGATAAATGGGGCTAAGGAGCAATCTGGGTTGTGAGCACGTGGGAAAAACACAAGTTGTTTCCAACCCAAACCCCACTCATTTCACCTCACAGCCTCCCAAACAGCTGTACCCGTCCTAGGGACACTGGGATGGGAGCACAGAAAGCGAGGCTGAGTCTGCTTAAGCCGGGCCTGCCACTGAAAGTCAAGTATGTTC
Organism: Nothoprocta pentlandii; assembly: GCA_013398315.1. Classification (NCBI taxonomy): domain Eukaryota; kingdom Metazoa; phylum Chordata; class Aves; order Tinamiformes; family Tinamidae; genus Nothoprocta; species Nothoprocta pentlandii. The sequence goes on from VZSG01000403.1 coordinate 631,677, forward strand.
AATCACACACACAGTGAATAGGCGACCTTATGGTCCAACATTCACGCTAATACAGTTTGAGCCACAATTATTATTTAAACATTGGGAAGAGGGAGCAGGCCATTGATCATGTTGTCCCAACCGGAAAAGCAAAGCTCAGGAGCCTGGAGCCCTGAGTGAACTGTCGGGAGGGACTGAGCAGGTTCATACAAGATGCTGGGTCTAGAATCCTTCTGGGACTTTGTCTTTCAATCCAGGCTGGTTAAAGACACGTCATATACAGTCCTTCCCATGCATCCGGGCTCCTCATGGAGAAAGGGATTCAGTGGTTACTCTGAACCAATTCTGTGGCAAGCCTAAAATCCACCTTTGAAGCGGCGCTGCTAGCAGAGCCGCACAGGTATCTGCAGCCTTTCAGGAAGCAGCAATTCCCTCTTAGGATTCCTTCTCCGCACGAAGCGCCCCGCGAGCGGCAGCCTGTGACACAGCGACACGGCTGTGAGCAGCACGGACAGGGGCCACGCGCCGACACAGCGGCTCCTCCATCCTCCTCCTCCTCGTCCTGCCTCTCGCCATGGCTCCGCACCGGCTGCCAAGAGGATCTGCATCGCCAACGGATCTGACTCGCTCACCCCGAAGGAAGCTACCCTGACAAAAACAAAGGATTTCCCTACACCAGCGACCTGAACTGACTCACTGACTTATGCACCAAAGTCTACAGGCAGCACGAGGGGTTGGCAACACCGCACAATGAGACGCAGGACAGAGGAAAGATCTCTCTTTCCAGAGGCACCATCAGCGGTTCAGCTCAGCTAGGAGCACAGTGACAGACCTCTGCTGGTGTTACTGTGGCAGGAGTACATGCCAGAACTGCCTTTCTCACTCTGCCCTCCCTTGGTATCTCCCAGAATCTTCCTAGCAGCACAAAAAAGTCCAATGATTTTCATGAAGACAGGCAGAAGTTCAACTTTTATAGTAATGCCCTAAGTGTTTTTCAAGAGGATGTTCTGAACAGTGTATGAAGGTAGAGATTCACAAACTGCTTGTACTTCGCATCACACGGAGGGGAGGACGTGCCCCAGGAGAGCTGGTGGCAATACCACCAAACAGAGCAGAAAAAGGCAAGGAAGCGTTCCACTCTTCCACGGGGTTAATAAGATAAACTAGATGGGAAAAGATGCTACATTTGGTGCTAGAGGAGATTCAAGGGACAGTGTGCCAGCAGATCGGGGTGGTGTCTCAATAGCAGCAGAGAATGTGAGAAGATTTAGGGGCAAGGCGCAGCGACCCGTGCGCGCCACGGCACTGTCACCTGCGAGCAGCTGCTGCTGTGGCCATTTACTCACACTAACCCCAAGTCACACCCAGCGGAGCAATCCAGCACCCCAAGAGGGAGCCAGGACGGGGCCCACGCTCCAGCCCTTGTGTAATGCCAGCCGCACACGCGGGACGGGGGCAAGAGCCGCCCGCAGGCCTGCAAACAACCCCCTGAGAAACAACCCCCTGAGAAACAACCCCCCTTCCCGGGGCCCTGGCGCCAGTGCCACGGGGAGGCTACGAGCAAAAGGCTGGCTGGGGTTGTTGCTCAAGCAGCAACAGTGTCCAAACGCGCGTGGAAGCAGCTTTCATCCGTGAGGGAGCACACAGGCCTCAGGAAGCCCTGGTTTCCGCCGCGTCCGCTCCTCACGTCAGCCTCCTTGCAGGGAGAACCTGCTCTTGCCTAAGTTGAGAAAGTCACCTGAACTTTGCTTCACGAGGGGAGAACAGGGCCCAGCCTTACAGGTGAACTCAGCAGGGAAAAGTAATTAAAAAAAAAAAATAAACAACAACAAAACGCTGGTAACCTCATCAACTAACCAAACCACCATTGGAACAGCATAGACTTCCACAAAGCACTCATTGGAGGGGAGGGAAGGACGAGTGTGCAAACGCCAGGGACAGGAACTTAGGTTTCAATTTTCCGCATGGAGCCAGCTTTAAAATAGTCCATTGCAGGGCTTCCCACACTTTTCTCCTAAGTAGCTCGTGCCGGACAGCCCGAGACCGAAGTGACCGGCAAGGACAGCCCGAAGAGCCCGTGGTGGGACCCCTATCCTGGCAACTTTTCCCACGTCCTGTGCCCGCTGATCTCAGCTCCGCGACGGACATCAACCCCCCCGACCCCCTGCAAGAGCAGCCGGCCCGCTTGTGGGCTCCAGCGTGGGAGAAACGCTCTGCTCAAACCGCAGAGCGCCCAACCGGCCCCCAACGCTCTGCTAAACATGTGCAATTAAACATGTGTCCGTGTGTGTCCATGTGTGTGTGTGTATATACATATTTGTGCAGACACACACACAAATTTCCTCCAAGTTCTTCACCCTCTCCCCTTAAGAAGCTCTTCCACCATCTGCCGTTTGCTTTTCCCTCTGCTCCTCACAGGATGCTCCAAATCCAGCACTGCCAGGAGAAAAAAAACAGCGGCAGCAGCAGCACAAATGTGAAAATCCTGCCTGCTTCCAACTGCTGCCTTGCCTGGTGCTCCCAAAAGAGCGACCAACCCGAGCACATCCTCACTCTCTCCCCAGCCCACAAGGCTGCTCAGAAATCTGTAACCACGGCGCGGTGCTCCTCTCATCCTCATTTTTTTAATATTGGTACAATCAAGCTGGCTAAAAGCTTGAGAATAAAGTAGGCACGAAGAGCTCAAGAGCTGTGAGGAGTAAAAGGAAGACTGTTACCCACCGAGAGTGCTCAGACTTTCATAACCATCACGAAACGTGACCGCAGGGACTGCAGAGGAGGCGGCATCATTTTGGATTTAGAGAAATGAAATCCCTGAACTGCTGCGGAGCTCCAGCTGGGCACCAGGGTGCCCCGACCAAACCCAGAGAGGTTGCTTTGGGTGAGGAACATTACTGACATTTTCCACGAACAGAAAGTTTAAGTTACAGGCAGAAGGCTGGGCCTTCTCACTGCAAAAAATAAAAAGCCTCGAGGAGTGTGGCCTGAGCAACTGATCTCCACTTGCTCATGGAGATCCCAAAATAGAGGTGAAGTGTGAATATCCCATTTGTTCCCCACGGGTGTCAACAGAAATCCCTGGTCAGGGCCTCACCTAGGACCAAAATGTGCACCCAGAGAGCTGCAGCTGGGTGAGAAGAGCCTGTTTATTTCTTACTGCGGCAGAATTAAGACTTTCTAGATTAGGACGAGCTACTGCAGGGTATTTTATATTTGACACCAGGACCAGCAATAGCTGCTGCAAGCTCCCAGGAAGCAGAAAGTGGTGCCTTGACAGTCTCCATTATCTGTTTCCCAGTTTTTGGACCTAAAAGACCCTTTCCGACCTTTCCTCCTCCCGTAACAGCAGGCACCTTTGTATTCCCCCTTCCCGAAAGCATGGGGAAACAGCAGGCATTTAGTCCAGAGGCAGACCATTTATTGCAGACTCGGATACAAAGCTGACATTACTAATCTAAACAGCAAATATTACTGGATGTCCCACCAGGGAAATTTTGAGAATAGGAATTATTACTATACTCCACATTCCTACATCCAAATAATATTGCATTTTAAGTTATCCGTAAGTGATGCTTGACCAACACATTATTACCTTCCTGTCCCCTTTTCTCTCTGATCAGTGAGGATAAAAAATTTTTAAGGAAACGCAGGAAATCAGGCTAGACAATGTTGATGTGAGAATCCTCTACTCTATCACAAAACAGAACAGTTTGTGAATAAACAAAATGTCACGTAATAATAATGACATGCAAAAGTTTACTGTCACATTTTTGTATTTGCAACGAATCGAGCCAGAAATGGACGAATTACACCAAGCACCACACTCTGTTTGATCGCTATGGGGCTGCACTGCTCACTGAGGTTCACTGGGCTCCGCAAGGGGCCTGCAGCTGCAGTGACCCTCTCTCTTCCCACCGTGGTGTTTTTCAGTGATGTCCAACACCTCGGCTTTCATTTCCAGGGGACTGGTGGCAGCGACAGAGAACAAACCCAGGGGCGAGATAGGACAGGCCTAGGCGGACGCTCACCCCAGCCATGCGCATCTTCAATGAACATACGTGTGTCCGGGGCTTTACATTAAAAGCCTGGGCTTTATATTTATAGCACAGCCAAGGGGAGCAGAACCTCAGAGCTCCCGTCATTTAAAGCACGACACTCGGTGGTGATAACGGAATTGAAAGAGAGATACCCGTTATTTTTCAGTAAGTTTCTAACCTTTTATTTAAGAACTAGGAAAACTTGTTTTCAACCCCCAGAAAGAATGAATTTTCATGGTTGGTGTTATTCCAGAAGCAGGAGATTCCATAGGTGTATTTCAACGTACAATGGGGAGGGTGTTAAAAAGAAGATGGAAAAAAAAAGTGTTCTTGGAGGAGTCACATGATTTAGCTATCCATCTATCTATCCATCCATCTATCTATCTATATCTCTCTATGTGTGT
>VZSG01000403.1:656823-673593 GCA_013398315.1 Nothoprocta pentlandii
TTTTTTTTTTCTTTGCTCAGCGGCAGCATGGATGTCTTGGCTAGTTATAGTATATTCCAGGAACTCCAGCTTGTCCACGACACCGGCTACTTCTCAGCTTTGCCATCCTTGGAGGAAAACTGGCAGCAGGTGAACCATTTAAATTACTCCTGTAGATCTCTTTTTTAAGCGCAGGCAGTCTGTGCGTTGGGGCTGCGTTTCTGACTTTTATTTTTGTTCTTTAATTCAGGGTTGGCTTTTTATTTATTTATTTATTTTTCTGCGTGGGTAGACCTTTAAATCTCTCTTTAAATTTTTTTTTTTTCAATGAAAAAACTGAGCAGTCCCCTCAAATCTGTCGCCTTCAGCCCTTTCTAAGCACGCTCGGCAACACCTGAGATCCGGTGAAAATCTTGAGGGTTTTGTGTTTTTTTGGAGGGGGGAGAAGGAGGGATGACTACTATTTTCCTTTCATTTTTCTGCTTAGGTTTCTTTTTTGCTTATTATTGTTGTCCTTTTAAGCAAGGCTGCTCCCTTCCAGCCAGTACTGACAACTGGCAGCTGGTGGAAACGGAATAGATCGTTCTTATTTTCAGGTAATTAGTGCAACGTCAATAAAAAACCCCGGCTTAATTCAGGGCTGTAGTGTGGCAGGTGTGTGTGGAAGGAGCGGTGAAAGGTTTTAGGATAGATTCTGTAAGACAGGAGGTGAGTTTTTTTATATATGTTTTTAGGAGGTGGCAGAAACGCACACTTAAAACAATGATGCCTTGGGCTGGTTTCTGTGAACAGCGTGTTTGGAGGCACCACAGGGTGAATGTGTAGAAGGGATTAGGGTGTTTTTAAAGCGGGGAAAATCAAATCTTCTGAATATATTAAAAAGGAGATTGGCGGCGTGAGTAGTAACACCAAGAGTAGGTTAAGAGAAAGCAGTTGTGTAGAATTAACAGCGAGCCCAGGTGCTTGGGGCGGTAAGTAGTTACTAGCTGGGATACTGAGGGACAAGAGAAGATCTCCTGCTTGTTATGGCAGGATGTCACGAGCTAGCGCCGTTCCTGCGTACGGTTTCTTGGCAGAGGCCATCTGAGAGCGGAGCTTCTGTAAACGAGTGCCTTTAAAAGGACAAGACAGCCCAAATCGGCGTGTTCTGCGAGCAGAGCGAAGCGTGGCTGGGCTGACATGTGGAGCTCGTGCAGGGACCGTGACAGCCTTGTGTTGAGGGACACGAGCTCCTGGCTGTCCCCATGCGGGAATGGGTCCCCATGGAGCGGGACACCCGCTTGGTCCCGGGGGTGCTGGGGCTCCGGCCAGCTGCATCGTCACAAAGCTTTACCACAAAGCTGGGCTTGTTCTGGGCTCAGCTTTGTGTCCCTGCGTGTGCGCGCACGCCGAGGGGAGCTTTATTAGCAGCCGCACGCGGGGTTGCATTTGCAAAACCCAACTTTGCTTTATCCTCCGAGGGGGGTGGGGATGCTTTTTGTTATTGAGATGCAGCTCCAACGTCCATGATGGTCGCATCTGCTTTCCCTTTATAGTTTTAACATGCCAATTAAACTGAATAGGTTAATATAATATCATAAAAAAGAGAGAAAAAAAAAAAAAGAAAAAGAAAAAAACACCACACGCACATTTAATTCCATAGTGTCATTATTGCTGAATCAGTCACGTATTAATAGCAGCCCAGACAGTCCGAGGCGAGATAATCTGTTGACACAGCCATCACGCTTCAGGCAGTGCTGCATGTGATACCCTGTCTCCTGCTGCTGCGTTCTGTGCGAGGAAGAGCAGCAGTTTGTTTCGCGTAGCACCATGGAGCTACTCGAGCACGCTGGTAGGGCGAAGAAATCTAGAGGAGCTCTCTGCTGGTTGAATCCCACGGACTCGTCGTGTATGTTTGAAAGGAAAAGTTGCACATAATTTATTACATTTCCCCTCAGAGCCTCCAGCTGGGGTATGATGTTTCATAATATGTCCTGTGCTTACAGTTTTTTTTCCTCTATTGCTGCGTGGCATCTCTTCGCAAACAAGGCAGTGGGGGCAGTCAAAGCTGGTTTGTGCTGTCATGCAGACTTGGCAGACCCAGTGACACAGAGACCCCGATTTCATTCCTCTGCATTGCGTTCGAATGCAGCCAGGGCTTGGGGTTTATTCACGGTGGACAAGTGGAAGCCTGTTTCCTAAAGGTGTCGCTTAAAACTGGCAGCACCCCTGGGAATACAGCTGAGTGGGCACTGCCTGATCCCTGTGGGAGCCTCGGGGAAAGCAGCAGCCTCAGTTTGAAGGGAAAGCACTTGAAGCGCTCGTCCCTCTGCGCTTGTGAAGGGCTCTGCTGCAGTATCTGGGCCCCACGGAGGCTCTGGAGCGGAGCTGCTCCCAGCAGCAAGGCAGCCCCTGTGGGAGATCACTCAAGAGCCCCTCGAAAGGGAAGAAGTCAACACGTGGGTCAAGAGCAGGCTTCCCCATGGCTTGCGAGCTCCAGGTGTCTCGGGATTAGCAGGCTGCTGGCGTGTCCTCCGGGGGAGGTTTGTGGGGCCGTTTCTCGCTCCTGGGGATGGTGCCTGCTGCTGCACCCTGCAGCTACACCCTGTGCCCCCGGAGAGCTTGACAGTGCCTTTGGGTGACGCTCTGGTCCTGCGCTCTCCCGAGCCTGGCCCACTTTCTGGGTGCTCGCTGGGCAGTACAGAGCTGGGGCAGTTGCTTGTGTTTCCGATTGCAAAACATCAATCGGGGGCTGCAGGGGCAGGTTGCTAAACACTTGCACTCAGCTCATCTTTCCTCTTTTTTCTCTCCTCAGTGCAAGGGAAGTGTGGGCAAGTTTGGTGCCTGCTCTGTTGACACTTGGTGCTGGAGTGCACTCTGTGCCTTCACGTCTCAGGCCTTCGCTGTGCGTCGGCAGGCTGGGACACCGCGTGTTTCTGCACGGTGTTGTTTTCAGCCTAGCTCTAGTGTGACCCGTCCGTGCAGCTGCCTGCTGTGAGGAGCTGGCTCCGCGTTTCAGAACCCGTTGCAGGGGATTTCAACACCTGCATCTCTCTGTCCTTGTGCAGCGCGAGGATCCCCGCTCACATGTGGCATTGCTCCTGGGCCGCCCTCTGATGTGGCCTTCCCGAGATTGGAACCAGAGCGCTGGGGTGAGGACAGGAGCATGCCCTGTCACCCTGCAGGTGAAGGGTGTGGGTCGCAGGTGGGGATGGAGCTGCGAGCAGCACAGTCCACGTGGCTGCGCATGGTCCCACTGCTGGGGTGCCGCGCTGCAAAGAGGGGAGTCCAGGGGGTGGGATTGACACAGCAAGCCCCGGCATGGAGGAGACCTTTGTTTTGCTGCTGGCTCTTTGTGTGTGTCTGAGCCCATGGCCAAGCCTTTTAGCTTCCCCCTGGCCGAAATACCTGGCAGCAGCGACGTGAAGGCACCATCGTCTGCGGCCTGGGAGCCTGAGCTGACCCCTCTGCCAGAGTGCTCTGCGCTCCCTGCGCGCAGCGCATCCCGAAGTGACTCATCCACCAGAACTCTGCTACATCTTAATTCGGACTTCTCTTTGGCAGACGGTCATTTTGAGGCCTATAGGAAAAATTTCCACTGCTACTGGAAAGGAATAAATCACACAGGAGAACATTCCCGCCTCCCCATCGTCTCCATTGTTCTACTTTAATGGCATAGTTGGCCACTACATAAACCAAACCATCTCTTCTAATACTGCTATTTCATCTTGGTTCCAGTTGCAGTGTAACACATTTCCTAAGTGCTAATAGTACATCGTGCCTCCTGAGAATAATGTGCAGTGATGGTTGACTTCCAAGAACAGCCACGTGTGTTATACAGTGTGTTTCGGGCTCCGGGTTCTGCTCCGCTTGTAGCTGCAGGTTCACTCTATGTGCTCAGGGCTTCTCCTGTCACCGTGAGAGGGGAATGGAAAGACAAACCAGAACTGCTCTCTGTATTGGTTTTTGATCCCTTATTACAGATTCTGCTGTTATAAATGATTGTTTCTTGGCGCTGTGGAAGTGTGGAGCCCTGCAAACCACCTTATAAATGTTAAATAGCTGATTTTGTGTATGACTTACTCTATGTGATTTTTGAAAGGGGGTAAATGTCTTTTTTTAATGCACAATCACAGTATGGGTGCTAAATTAGAAAATATTTTCTCTTACTTGATATGCTTTAACCTTTCTGCCCCCCCCAAGCCATCCATATTTTTATGTCCTACTAAGCAGGCAGAAGATACCTAAGAGCATACTGCATAAAAATGTTAATCTATAACTAGTTTGCAATGTGATACTTCCACGTGGAAATGCCAGGAGGTCTTCAGTTTCATACAGTAATTTCACACTTACGCTTTTCAAGGTGGAGGCAAACAGTCTCTTCTGGATATGCTTAAATTCTTTGAAGCTTTGTCAAACGATTCCTCTCTGAGAAGGGTCCATTGTGCGGGTTCTCTGTCCTGTGTTAGGAAAGATGTTGCTGGGGAGAGAGAAGGAAGCTGCTTCTGTTTGAATCCGTGGCTGAACAGCGTTGCATGTGATTGTCCTTCTAAAACAAAGGCGTTTTGCTGGCTGGCTGAGCTGCACTGGTGCTGAGATATGTCCCTCTTATCTCGTACCGAGTCTGTCACGTCCCGCAGAGGGAAGACACACCGTAAGCTTGTGATCACCACGCTCAAAACCTCAGCAAAAGTTATTCGCAGCTCTTGTAACTAATGGATATTTTCTCTTTGATGATGAAGCTGAGTGTCAGAGTTGATAAAGATGGTTTTAAGTGTGGTGCTGAATCCCTCTTGCTTTCTATTCTGTTTCTGTGGACTCGCGGGTGCCTCCTGCCCATTCCCGTATGTGTGAATGTGCAGCACCCTCACCACTTTCCAAAACCCAGCAATGCCCCAAAGCCGGGAGAGCTGTTTCTGTGGCTCTTTGCAGGCTCAGGTCCCTGCTGCACTCCAGCCCTGAGGTTCATCTCCCCACAGCTCCTCTTTGTGCTATTCATAGCAGCTTCTGTCTTCATCCAAATTAAATTGGGGTTGAATTTCCATGGGTCACAACCACAAACAAAAAGAGCTGCCAGGGTAAGCACCTCCCCTCCTCCCTGTCCCTTCCACGCGCAGAACAGGTTTACAGTGTAGCTGTTACCCAGCAGTGCTGCCAACCTCGTGCTGTCGCCTTCAGGACCATCCTGTTTTCCTTCCCTTAGCCTCAGCCCTGGCGAGTGCTGCACATGTTCTGCATGCTTGGTGCTCTCTTGGTTGGGTCTCCTTCACAGCATTGCCACTTTGAGATCAAAAATCACGTGCCTGGTTCCCCAGATACTGCAAGATAGTCCTTTAAAAAAATGATGTTCCTTTCCCTTTTGTTGCTTCTCAGCCATTGAAGATTTATTCTATTGTCTTTTTCCCAACCAAAGGCAGTTTTTCCAGGTGGGTGGGTGGTGGCAGGAGCCCTGAGGAGGTGCCAGCTGTGGTGAGGGTTACAGCGTGCACTGGGTGCTGACACGAAAGCTCGTGTCAGGGCAGCAGTGGCTGGGAAGGAGGCTGCTGGTGTCGGTAGGTGGGGGCTGCCAGCAGGGCTCGAGGCTCGTTGCCCTTCGTCGGACAAAGTGCTCACTCCTTGTGCCCAAAGAGAGTTGCGTGTCTTGGATTGCACCAAAAAGCTGGTCCTCTGCTTTTCAGTTCTTCAGTTACAGCATTATGGTAGCAGCACCTTCCCTTTTTCTCATGGCGGTGCTGTAAAGATAAATATTAAAGGTTTAAGGTGCTTGGTACGGTGGAGGCAGGAAGGGCTTGTTAAGTGTGTGAGCAAACAGCCCCCAGACCTGCTGTCACAAATGCCTACCACTTCAGTGCACACACTTGCAGTGATACGTGCTGAAACTGCAGGACAGCTCCCCTCTCTGAGAGCCTCAGCTGTGCTCAGGATTGCCCGTGTTGAAATGCCAGAAAGGTAAACTGAAATCCCTTTCTCTGAAGTCCGTGCCACCTTTGGGACAGCTTGCACATCAAACTCCTTTGGCCCTGCTCCCTGAGTTTTTAGGAAGTGTCAGAGTGGGATTGAATGTAGCAAACTCAAGCATGAAGGTGGGAAGTTTTGTGTGCAGAGGGTTCAATATATTAACAAGCTCTGTTGCTGTCAGTGCTTTTAGAGCAGGTAGCCCTTCTCTCTCTGTGCTTACACACAAAGAGCCCTGTCTGATCTGGGGTGCTGCTGCTCGGTGTGACTGTGTGCATGGCTGTTGGTTGGGGTGCTATTGAGGTGCATCTGACAGCAATGCCAGGCTGGAAGTCACACGTGGGGGTCAGGAGCTGCTGCTTTGCCAGCACTAGGCAGGTCGCCACGCGAGAGGCGAGCTCAGGCGCGCTGTGATGGATGGGGAGGCATGCAAAGGAGAGGCAGGCTGGCTTGTGCGGAGCTCTCCTGAGACGGGCCGGTCCGGGGCCCAATTTCCAAGGGCTGCCCTTGAATCTGCAGCCTCCCGAGGTTGGTGCTAAAGGGCTGTTGGCGTAAGGATGACCTTCTGAGCACAATGGAGCTTTGCAAACAAATGTGGCATGGAGACTGCCATCGATGGAAGGATCTCTGTCTATTTAATTAAAATAAGAGAAGAAGGTGGAAGCAGGGTTTGTGTCTTTTGGACGGGGTTGTGTTGCCCACTTGCTGCCTCTGCAGCTCTGACAAAGCAATATTCTTGCGTCCAGAGTTGAAGTGACGGGAAATCAAAGTGAAAATGACTGTTTGTTTGGATTGTGTGGTGAGGAGAAATGCATGCGGCATGACAAGTAAATTAGATTTAAAAATGCTTTCACTACTAATAGGCTCATATGCTGCTAGGCATTTGATTCCAGTCCTGACTCTGTGACGAGCCAAGTTCATTCTCCAGCAGGAGGAATGTTTGGGGGCTTGTAAGCGCGGGGTCCCTTGCTGACTTGTCCTGCCTGCCACCCCTCTGTGCTGGGCAGCCAGGGTCGGGAACAGCCCTCAGCCTCCTGCCTCCCTTTCCAAACAGAGCTGGAGGGAGAAGAAAGGAACCGGCGAGAGGAGATCACCGTGAAAACCTTCAGTGGGTGGAAGAGCAGAAGGGGTGCGAGCTGCTCCATCACCCATGGCTCGGTTGTGGAGTTAGAGGCCCCGCTCCAGATCCCTGCTCCACTTGCTCTGCCCCAGCGCGCGGGGCTCAGGGCCTTCTCCTGTCCCGGTGGCTCACAGTGGTTCACCAGCCCCATGGGACCCGCTGCCTCAACAAGCTGCTGAAAAGCGCCCTGTGATCCTTGTTTGCTGCGTTGGTTTTTGTTTCTTTGCTTTCTTTTGGCCTTCCGTGTCAGCCTGGAAAATTTACACCCCTCTGAAGAAAATATTCCGCTCATCTGCAAGCCACTAAAAGCTGCTGTGTGAGTAATAAAATATGGAAAAGGAAGGGAGAGAGGAGCAGAAAGATGGAGCTGGTGGTTCATATGGAAAGCATCAGGCCAGAAGTGGCTTTGTTTCCGACACGTGGATGGTGCAGAGGCTGCAGTTGCTGCTCAGTGGAAAATCTGTGCCGGTGAAAAGAAGCCTCCTTCAGTAGTGGCTAGCTCAGGTGGGGAGGAACTTTACTGCCCACTGCTTTTAATTTTAATTTCGTTTACATTTTTAAATAATAAGGGAAAAGCAAAGGGCATTGGACTGACTGACTGAGATTATGACCAGTTTCAAAAAAGTATCTTTGCTCTCTCTAATGCTTCTGTCTTTGTTCAGTCTGGTTTGCCACAGCTCTTCCCCAGCTGTTGATAAATTATGTTCCAGAACCTCAAAGAATCGTAAAGACTGTGAAGTTAAAAAATGTTTTTTTTTTCTCCAAGCATGATACTTTTTTTAATGCATTTTGATCATTTGAATAAATGTAAAGCTGTGCTTTAGACTATTTCCATACAACCAGAGAAACCAGAAGCTTGTTTTTGCTGCTGAGAAGAGTAATTCTGATGCAACCAGGAGCCTCTGAGAGTTGAGCCTTTAAGAAGCCATGAAGGAACAGGGGACCTGCAGTAAATAATGAGGGTAAGGGGTGTCTCCTGCCTGATCAGACCAGAGGAAGGGAGCGATAACAACAGCCAGAGGTCTCTGGTGTCTTGGATGAAGAGTGAGGCTGCTCTGGGTGTTGGAATGAACTGGTGAATTCGTTTGTGAGGTGCTTCTTGTGAGTTGGAGCGTTTGGGGTAAGTGGATGTCACGTGGTGTGGTAGAAGCACATTCTAGGGCAGTTTCCAACCATGTATCACAGGAAAACAGCACACTATATTGTTCCTTTTCGAGAGCATCTGTTAGCTTTCCTGACTTCCTCCAAAGTCAAAGATTTGTATGTACAGCATTTGGAAGGCAGAAGGGCCTCCTTCAATCTGGAGGTTTTCTATAGGGAGTGTGTCTCAGCATTGGTGGCCCAGTTCAGGTCAGGAGGAGCTTTGCAGTTACTGTCATTGAAGATAGCACCAAGCCACTGAGACACAGGCCCAAATCCTTCGTCCCAGCGCTTTCCTGAATGAAGGTGTTTTCCTGCATTAGTGCCTCAAGCAGGTACAGTGCTCGGGGTTAAACAGAGCAGCTCGTGTAGCCCCCTGTGTGCTCAGGTGCCTCCAGGGCTGCTTAGGCCATCACCTCATATTGTGCTCCTTCCAGGTCCTCATGCTATTCAATCAGCCTTGATCTGCTGAGTATTTGAGAGAATTTTGTGCTTTCCAAGAGTGCTTCCTTTATTAATCTTTCTTCAGTACCACCAGGTTTTAATATTGTTGTTTATTATCTTGAATGCCTGTTAAATTGGACACGGGTTGGTTACCCTGAACTGAAGGCTCCTCCTCTCTGGGACCTTCTCACCTGATAACCTTCGAGCTGTGAAGGCTGTAGCAGCTGCAAGGGCTTTCGCTTAGTCTTTAGCTGCGAGGCCTTGTAGTTTGGTGATTTAGAGTGTTTTGTTTGAGTAAGCAATTTGCTGGACACAGCGCTGTGATAAACAGGGGTTTCTGCATCCTATTTCTGTATGTTTGATTGGAGCAGATGAGGGAAAGCTCTGACATTTACTTCCCAGCCACTTTTTCCTCCTTGCAAGCAGGGCGAATAGCACACACCTCACGGAGGGGTTTCGCATGAGCCGGTGAGTCCGATGCTGGGCCTGACTGGTGTGGGCTGGCGCAGAGTGCCAAGTCCCCGTGGTGTCACCCTGGGGCGCGCTGGCCCGGCCCCCGCAAAGCCACCTGACCCCTGTGAGGAGATCAGCACAACCCCCAGATATCGCCAGGATGTGGGATAAATATCAGGATGTGGGCAAGAAGGAGCACGCCCATTGTAATGGCCTGATTAAAACAATATTGTCGTTGTATGGTGCTCATAATCGTGCTTCCAGTGGTATCTGGGGGTGGAAATATTCTCAAGGGGCAGAGTGAGCGAGTGCATTTTTTAACTGTTGTGCAGTAGGTCCCTAGGTTGTGCTCTAGCTGTATTGGCTTATTTCTGCTTTGCAGTGAGCGTGGCCTTTGGTGTCCTATAAATACCATTTCTCCCCCCACCTTCGGCTCGTGAATAATGGACACTAAGTTAGAAAAAAATCTTTCCTTCCATGGATGGGTGGGAGGTCGTGAGCTGCCCTCCTCAGTGCGAAGGATGTGCCCTGGGTTCTGTGCTGTGTTGTTTCAGATGAAGGAAACATGAGGGTGCGAGGAGACCTTGCTGAACTCTGAGTGTGCCCTCTCCAGCACTGCAAAGTGGGATGGCTTCTGGTGTGGGCACCACTTCCCCCGCAACGCTCTTGCCCATCTGTGAAACGAAAACAGATGTTTCTGAACAGCCTCAGCCTGTGCGAAGTCTGAAGGATCCCATTCTGGTTTCCCCTCAGGCCTTTCATATCCAGCACTGGAAACCAACCTGAAAGCGGATGTAAAGGAGTGTTTAGAGGAGCCTTTTGTGTGGTTCCATGGGCTGTGTCATTTAGGGATGAAACTAAATGATTAAAACGGGCCCTTTCTGGCCTTAAAATCTGCTTCCTTAAGTCCTCTTCAAGGTCTTTTTGCTGTATTTTAACGCTGTCAGAGCTGTATTGTGATTGTGAGCCACATGTGATTGCAGGGCACATGTGCGGGCCCCTCTGGGTGGCCAGAACACATTTCATACGTAGAACCCATCGTGCCCTCCTCTCCCTAGACCTCAGGGGTTCGTTGGGCTTCACCCCATTCAGAGCTGTGTGCCTCGGGGCTCCTTTTTTGCACTCGGTACCTGTATTAACCCTTTCAAGGACTTTTAGCTAACGATGAAATGAGAGCCCTGCTAATTGCCTGGTGATTTCTCTTGCGTCATGTACAACAGACATGATAAAGAGTAGTAAATACCCACAACCTTTGTAGTTTTGCTCTGCTTCCTGTCTTTGCATTCCCTCCTTTTTCCTGGTGTATCAGGTGCTAAGAGTGTATCCCCCAGATCATATCCATCTTCTCTGTTCTGTCTTTCTTTTCTGACTTCTCAGTCTTAGTGAAGATCCCTGCCTTGTATTTAGTGTGCGTGTTTTGCTGCTCTTTCTTCCATAAATGCGTTGATTTGTCTGTTTGCAAATTGAGGCTCGTGGATGGATTTCCTGCCCCTGTGGGGGTTTCTTTATAAACAGCCTCTCTCGGCGAGCATCACAAAAAGCATGAGCACTTCCTCCGCGAGCCCTTTTCCCTGCTTTTCCTCACAATGAAAGCTTTCTATCAGCTTCCTCAGTTTTTTGATTTGTTTCTACTAAGTATGTTTTTGTAGTCGAGGGGCTGCAATTCATCAAAGTAACCAGAACCACAGAAAAAAAAAGATGCCAAGATTTAGTTAGTTGGTTTGGCAGAACAGATGAGCCTGGAAATGGGAGGGGAGATGGGAAAGGGGCTGCTGGTGGAGCTCGACGGGAGCTGGTTCTCCGTGCTCGCTACTGGCAGCGGGTAGCAGCGTATCTCAGCGCTTTAGAGAGCCTAAATACAACTCGCTGGTGGTTGAAACCCAGGTGCTTGTACCAGTACCTGGCAGAGTGAGGGAGGTCGCTGCTGATGAGCTTGCTTGTGCCTTGCTTAGAAAGCAGTATCTGTTTGCTGACTGTTAGTTAAAGGCCATTGGGTTTCTTGTTCTTGTGGTTGCTGGGTGCGGGGTGGGAATTTAGCCTGGATCTCTTGGAAAGGCCCCTTGTGTCTCTGCCTGGAGCCAGCCCAGCCCTACCCCTTCCTTCATCAAGGGGAGTTGTTGAGGGATGCGATCGGGATGGGCAGCCCTGGCTGCTGCGTCCCCCTAACACGCAGTGTCTGGGAGGGAGGGAGCCCTTCCCACCGCTCCCGATGCTGAGTCAGTGCTGGGCATGCAGCTCGCGCCTCGTCCCAAGGCCACTGCAATCGATGGAAATAATTCCTCCAGATTCAAGTGGGGTCTGGCCCGAGCCCAAGAAAGGCAGGAGCAGGGCCCCGTTGCCTTAAAGGAGGATCTGACAGAGCCGCTAGCGCAAGGCCGAGCTCGGGGGGTGTTCTGGCTGCTCCAAGCTGCAGGGCGCCCTTTGCTTTCCTTGGATTTTAACCATCTCCGCTGCTGCTGCGGGGCAGCTTGGGCCGCTCGTGTGGGGGGTTGCAGAGAAGGGTTTTCCTGGCATTTGGGGTGTGCGTCACGCTCGCCCTCCTGCACGGGAGAAAACATGCATACCCTGTGCCGGCTTTTAGGAGATACATCCACAAAATAGTGCTCCCCAGCAAAAGAAATACAGTTGTTCTGTACAGCTGTTCTGTACAGTTGGGGTAGAAACCACGTTTTTAGAAGTGTGGGCTTTCACCTAGTCGCGTATAGGGATCAGATGTTAAAGCGGGGCTCCCGACCACGCGGCTGCATTAGCGGCTTTGGCGAGCACAGATGCTTTCGTGGCTCGGGATGAGCAGGGAGAGATCCTGCTGTGAGTGGCTTTAAGGGGTGTCTGTGTGAGGCTTGGAGAGAGCCAGGGCCTAAATAATGTATTGTTGCTAATGATCCCGCAGAACAGCATGTAAGAAGCCAAATGCTTTAGTAGGAATTAAGGGGTAAGATGAAGAAAGGATCTGCTATAATGAGGCACGTCGCCGTGCCTAGGACTTAATGGTGTGTTTGCAGTGGTGCTCATTGTGGATGTTTTCCTCCAGTTAGTGACTCCTGGAAGAGGTGAGACACAAAAGATGCCCATCCAGGTGTTAATGCAGAAACCCAAATTTAGAGGTAAAATATGAGTAAGAAAATTACAGGAAGGCGTTACAGTGTGTACCTACTGTACGTGTGTGTACAGTGTGTGTACATTTCAGTAGCAGGGAACACCAGCGAGGAGGGACTTTCTCTTTTGGTGCATCATGCCGGTGATCTTGTGTCGTGTGGTCCAGCAGTACCAGAATAAGCCGAAGACCCAGAACTGGCAGCTTTGCAGGTTCCTTCACTGCTTCGTGGGGACTTAGGCTTTCCAAGAGCACTAACGGAGCAGTCTCAGCAGCAGCAGGAACACGCGGTTTCTTTCATGGCGCAGAGGTTGAAGGAGTTCAGGTGTCTGTCTGGTTTGATGGCTGAGCACTGAGGTGCTGGGATGCTGCCCAGGGAGAGCAGGGGGCTGTATCGGGTCTCTTTGGGAGGCTGGGACAACGGTTGTCTCTGAGAGCAAGCGGAGAGTGGAGCTGGAAGAGGGCACCAGTCCCTCGATCTCCATTTTAATTAAATTTCTTTTGCAATTGTCTTTCTTGGCGGCGTAGCTGGGGGAATGTGGTCTAGCCGAAAGATTTTGGCTGCAGATTTGACAGGAATATTTCTCTGGGCCAGATCCTTGCATTGCGTAAATTAAGATAACTCCACTAGCAGTAGCGATTTACTCCTCGCTCCGAGAACCTGGCCCTGGTTTGGAGGCAGCGGGCAGTGTCGTGTGATCTGTTCTTTTTAATTTTAGCCTGTCTAGACGCTTCAGGAGCCCCTCTCCGGGGGCGCTGGGTTCCAGCAGCCTGGGTAGCTCCGTGCCGCTCCGGAGGGAGCAGCTTCGCAAGCGCCGCGCGGGGCCGGTCGGCTGCATGCGCAGCCCCCACGCTTCCCCTTCCCCTTCCCTGGCATGGCCTGTGCTCTTGTGTTGGGAGAGGCTTCCGCGGGGGTTTCTCCTCTGTGGAGGGGACGCAAGTGTTTTACTGCCGCTACTTCTGCTTAAATCCACATGCGCTTGACTCGTTCTTCGCAGCTGATTTTACAATATTTGCACTTCATCAAGTCCCGCTTTTCGGAGGCGTGTTGTTAACTACCTGCTTATACGTGCCTGTACCCAGCAGACAAAAGGGAAGCTTTGTTTGGCGTCAGAAAAAAGCTTGAAGGTAGGGCGCCTAAAGCCAAAAGAAAACAAAATTTCTTCTTGAAACAAACAAAAACACCCACTATTTGCAGGGTCTCACGTGATTCCTGAGCGTTATCCATACCAACGAAAGTGAGACATTGCCAAAAACGCGGCTTGCACAGAGGTGGGTGGCAGGTTCTTCGTGCAAACCAGCAGTTTTGAGAGCTACATTTTCCTCTGTGACTTGCCGTAGGGATTTTGTCCCTTTCCACATTGCTCAACAGAGGCAAGAACTTGAGGCCATGCTCCTGTAAGGAATTTTGGTATTTTAAGTATTTTGATATTACAGGTATTATATTGATAATGCTGCTGTATAATGCTAGCACCATGTCCCCTGATTTTCCAGTCCTTTTTCTGGGGGAAGGGTATCCTGTGCTTTGTATCTTAGCCTACAGGAA
This sequence comes from Nothoprocta pentlandii, assembly GCA_013398315.1. Taxonomy (NCBI): domain Eukaryota; kingdom Metazoa; phylum Chordata; class Aves; order Tinamiformes; family Tinamidae; genus Nothoprocta; species Nothoprocta pentlandii. Next base: position 670,534 of record VZSG01000403.1, read on the forward strand.
AGATGCTTGGAAAGGATTTCTCCGTGTCCTGCTGTCTGCCGTGAATCTCATTTCTGCTTTCATGGAGTACTTCCCACTCGGTACCTGCTGGCTCTCCTGTTTAAAAGTGCTTCCCTGCAAGCTCTACCTCTCTGCCCTTGGAGAGCTCCTCGAGGAGCCACCGGCTGTTGGAATGTGCATAAACACACAGCTACGGAACGGGAGAGGTTTCCTCTTTGCTTAGAAAGTGAGCAAAACATTGGTAAGACCGGAGCATGGAAGGAGAACACGTGCAGGATGGTTTTGTCTCCAGCCTCCCTGCAGATGGGTGTCCGTGACCTTGTTCACAGGATCGGAATGCTTCAGAGACTGCACGTGCTCGCTCTTAAGTGTGGGGAGCAACCGAATGTGGCCTTTATTTTTCCATCTGATAAATTGCCAATTGCAGGTTTTACTTACAGAACACCGAGTAGTCTGAGGAGAACACGATCACTTTTATATTCTATTTATGAGTAAAAATGGCATGAGGCAAAGAAAGCTCTTAGCTCTCACCTAAAGAAGGCTTGCAATGCAGATGTTGCTTCCAGGAACGCTCCGTTGCTTGTGGTGGGCAAGGGGCAGAGCCCGCGGTGTTGCAGGTTCCCCCTTGGCCGGGGGGGGACTCAGTGCCGGGCAGCGAGGGGACGTTGGCAGAGCAGCAGGTACCTCTGCTCCCGGCAGGGAAGGGGCTGGAGCGTTTCACATGGAACAAATCCCACGTGTGACTCGCACCACGCGGCGGCAGGAGGATCCCTGCTGGGATGCCCATGCTGCGCTCCCAAGGGCTGGCACGATTCCAGGTGCCTGTTCGCATCTGCAGGGTCTCCGGGTGGCATCGGAGTGGCAAGTCAGGCCCACAAAGCAGTATCCTGAGCACGGAGAAACGTGCCCAAGAGTGGCAGCTAGAGCCAAAGCGGCAGTGCTCCTGCGGCCGCCTTCCCAGTGCTCCGGGCTTCCAGCGTGCTTTTCTCCCGTGCTCAATCCCGGCAGCCGGGACTGGTGCAGATCCCTCAGCCAGCCCCAGGCCCGCCAGGAATTTTGGCTCTTGTTTCAGGTCTGATATCATCCCAACCTCTTGGGAAGCAGCAGAGCGCTCCCAGGAATGCAAAGCAGAGACTCTCTGCCTGTGGTCTCTGGTGTTGCTCCTCCTCTCCCAGCATAAGGTTATCTTTGTATGTTCATAGCCAAAATAAAATCGCAGCTCCTGAAAGCTGTAATTTGTACTTGGGGGAACATGGTGTTTGTGTTCAGCCAGCGTGGGGATTGTACCAAAGCACAGTGGCAGAGGGCTGGAAATGTTTGGGATGGCCGTCGCTGGCAGCGGACTCCACCCCTGGGGGCTTCCAAAAGCAGCTTCAGTTGGATAATATTGATAAACAAAGTGACAGGGAAGTGGAGGATTGCTCTGTGAGGAACGGAGACCCCTGTTCTCCAGCACCAGAAGTTGTCCTTGCTCCATGGCAGAGCCTGGGTTCCCCTTCCCACAAGCCCGGAGAGCCTGGCTGTGGTTTCCCAAACTGTGGCTTCGGAGACCTCATCCCACCTCAGAAAGACAATAGAGGGAAGGAGAGGCGCACGGCAAAGCCATGAAACGGACTTGTCTTGGGAGGCACCATACAGGCTTAGGTAGATGTGACAAAGGAAAATCCGGGAGAATAGGACACTTATGGTAAACTGTTTTTTCTTTAAATGTCAGAGTTGGAAATAAGCCAGATAACATGTCTGCTGTTTGGATTACAGTGACTACAATATATCTGTTTCCTCTTGGAAGATATTTCTTCTTCCTCCTTGGTGGCAAAGGGCTCTTGTTTGTTTCCTTTCTGGAGAGCAGGGAGGGACCCTGGGCCCTGCAGTGCATGTGGAGCTGCGTGTGGCACTTTGGCTGGGAGGGTCGGAGTACCTTGGCCTTGGCATCTTCCAGAGCTCAGTGTCATCGCTTGGGCCCCTTCATTCCTGGGAAAGATGTGTGTCGAGTCGGCTCGAGGTGATTCTGGGCCTTGTGTTTAGTGGTGTAACCACAAATAATGTGGGAACCCCAGTTTGGAAAGGTCCCAACCAAATCCTGAGGCAGGAACCAACTGTTCTGCGTGGTGTTATCAGAAGCGTTTCCACAGATACTCTGCCAGGAGAAGGTTTGAGAGAAGGCCATAAAACAGGGAATGAGTTTGTGGCGGCCTCCCTTTCCCCTGGTGCTCTGTCTCTGCACCAGTTTGTGCTTCCCAGCAGCCTGTTCCAGCAGCGACCCCCAGCCCAGCCCGCCGGGCTCCCCGTGCGGCGGTCGCTGCACAGCCTGTGTCACGGGAAGTCACATGGGGGTCTCTGAGGAGTGCCCTCATGATGCCCTGCAGAGAGCTCTGCTAGCAAGGGGCAGAGTGTCCTGTGCACGGACACAGCTCGAGTTAGCTGTTCTGGCGGCTTGAGTGCTGGGGAATCATTCTGTCTTCCAGGAAGACTTGGAGTGGCTGCCGAGCTGCTGCAGGTCGATAAATGGCAGGGCCCTTAATGGGATCCCGTGACTTCCCACTGCGTGCTGTCACCGTAAGCCTGCTGGAAACAGCACGGGATCATCCTCTGCCTCTAATGAGGAGCACGCAGTGCCCAGCCTGGCTCTGGCTGCGCGTCTGGAGCTGCTAATGATGGTCACAGAAGGCCCCACGGATGCCCCTTTTGTTTGATCCGAGGTGTTCCTGGGATGCAGGTCTGCTCAGATCCCTGCGGCAGCCTCCTGTGTTGTGGCTGAGTGGCTGGGCCCGTGCTGGTGGGCACTTTACCATAAATTACCTTGGAAGGGGTTCGTGGATCGCTCTTTTAGCAGGGTGTGGGGCAGCCCACGCACCCTGCCTGTCGGGTTTGAGGCTGGCAGAAAATCCCCCATGGCCAGAAATGTGGGACAAACATCTTGTTTCACAAGGGCAGAACACCCTTCCTAGCTGTAAGGGCATGTCCAGGGGCGTCCAGGTGTTTTGGGAGGGTCACAGATGCTGTAAACCCTGGCCTGGAAGTGGCAGCAAACAGTTTCTGAAAACCTCCAAATAGGCAGCC